>OY755240.1:28465491-28995491 GCA_963576725.1 Azorinus chamasolen
ATATTGCTCTGCAGTTGGACTACATGTAGTATATTTCTCTAGACCGAGCCGACAGCCTAATAGTACATAACCAATGTATTTGCTATTAAAAATATAGGCTGTTTGACTTTAAAGTAAATAAAATCCCGTACAGACAATACAATATGTTATTCATGTAGTTTTAAACGGCGTGTTTTTGTGCATATATACACGTTTACTCTCCCCGTCCTTCAAAGGTGTTCATTTTGTAACATGACACCAAAATGCAAGTCTTTTGTCCCTTACAGTTATGGTGAAAAACTAAGTCGTTTGTTGGAACGCAAGAGTAAGACGAACCGTGCAAAATACAATACATGTAAGGGTTATACACATTCGTCGGACAACCTGTGTTTTATTCGATCCATTATGTTCCCTCAAATCATTATTATTGAAATACACCATTCATACATAGTGTATGACAATGATAACAAATCTGTATAGAACCAAATAAAGCTGTATTCACCAGATCTTTTCACCGGAACAAATATTGCAGGGAACTTTCTATGAACACAAACAACACATCAAGAGACCCACGTGTAATCTTTGTGAAGAGTCACTGATGCGATCTTAGAGTTCAAAATAAATCCTCATAAACTTAAATCAAAACCTATGTCCATGTACCGAGCATAGTAATAGGTATTGTGGACAAACTGGAATTACTGTAGCTACCACCAATCGATGCATAGAACGACTGAGTCGACAACGAAAACAAACTTGCTTGACAGTTTGAAGGAGTAGACCCCGAAATCTGTTCAGATACAAACATGTATTTGTCTCGGCGTGGTTAATTGATCCACCAAATACTTACAATTATACATTTATATAATGGTTATAGGGAGACAGTGTATAATGAGGTGGCAATTACGAACGATCTGTCTATAATGTAATGCTTGTGTTCTAAATCAGCTGTAAGCCCAATCTGGGGAATTCGTTTAGCGTACTCTCAAACCATTCGAGTCAGATTTCACAATCACGGGATGGTGTGAAGTGACGTTTATACATAGACACTCACACTACCCTGGATCCGATTAACACATACTGTCGAATGTCAAGCCAGAGAACCTCATCTTTAGTTACTTACCTTATTTTTCAATACAACAGGAGTAAAATCGATAACAGTCTACCACTAAGTGTTTGGAGAAACACAGTATCTATAGAGTAAAAGGAAGCAAAGTAACAAAAGCAAATCACATCCAAAATAAGATTGTTTTAAATAAGATTATACAAAAACTCTTTTAAAAAAAGATACAGACCAACAGAAACTCAACATACACCAAATATCCTTATACAACCAACCATCAGCATAGAAGATAAAACACCCTGAACCTTGTGAAGTTGACAGCGTGTCAGTTCAGTAACAATAGTATACCTATGAAACCACCATTGTGAAATGTGGATGTTGTGCCCAAACTCGTTATCGTTGTGCCTCATCTCGTTATACCCAAACTCCAGTATTACCACGATATATATAGTATGATTAAACACGTACACAATCACGCACACACACACGTCTTGTGTGCTAACGTATGTGCGTGACTGGGTGTGAGCATACTTTTGTGCTAGAGTGTGTGTGCTCGATTAAGTTTACATGTACATTTCAAACATTGATTACACTGAGACACGTATTGGCTGCATTTTTTGCGACCAGTATACTTTTATGCAATTTAGTTCAATCATCGTAAACTTATGATTTCATACACAATGCTACTCAGATAAGTGGTAGCCATTTTACTTCGGTGTCTATATATAACCAATCATGTGTACAAACACGTATTAATCTTGATGTAAATGTCTAGGATTTTATGATCGTGAACAATTTTGCAATTAGTCTTTCTTATTGATCCACACGACATTGGCATTATTGAAATATAGAATGTGTTACAGTTTAATAAACAAATAAATAAATAGACACTGAAGCAATGAAGGCTATCTGTATATTTTGACATTACGGAATAATAAAGGGCAGACGATCAGCAGCGGTGGCAAAATGTCAGAAAGTGGCGTAAAGCAAGATTCCGCGATGGGGCAGCATGATGCGTATGTCGACACTCCTTGCTCTAGATGTGAAAGTAAAGGCAGATATGTGGATGCTACGTGTCACTGTCCCACCTGTGATAAGCAGTTTTGTGATGCGTGCAAAGATCTGCATCAAGAATTCACGGGATCCAAGACTCATGAGTTGTTAGATAGTTCATGGAAAGACCAGTGGGGAGCTCAGCATCCTAAGGTAGCTTCGGGTGAAGATGAGTGTAGCCGTCATCAAGGACAGCTTATCACAATATTTTGTGGTCAACATGATGAATTATGCTGTACTGTCTGCGCTGCGCTAAATCACAGGTACGTTCATGAATTTTTTCAGCAACAACAGACTTGTTTAATGAAACTATGTAATATATTTTTTTCATAAAATGGTTGATGTTGCTTATGTTAATGTCATATCTGAAACAAAATGCAATCTTTCACTTGAACGATGTTGAAATGATAAATATATTACCGGGCTCTTTTGTATTATATTCATGGTTGTTCCTGTTTGTATTTCCAGCACTTGTGAAAATAAAGCTTTCATACCTGAAATTGCACACGGAGTTTCAAAGAGCAAAGATGTAGAAGAATTAATTGAGGGCATGAATGAACTGAAGAAAGAATTAAAGAGTATCAAAGATATGAAATACTCGGCTCGTTCGTCTTTAAATGCATTTGGTACAGACTATCAAACACGAATGAAAAGTTTTAGAAAAAGAATTGATGATGCTTTTAACACTATGGAAAAAAGAACTAATGAGACGATGTCAACATTGTACCAACGTTGTGATGAGCAGATCCAGAGTGACATTGAAAAGTGTGACACGTTTGTCAAAGAGATGCAAGCTATTGAGGCTCAGCTTGACCATACAACTGGACACAAGACGGAAGTACAAATATATGCTGCTATGAAAAGAGGAGTACAAAAGTTGTCAGAATATCAGTTTGAAATGCGCTTTCTAAAACATTCCACCAGCAGTGTTTTGAAATTTTCAACGAATGAAAGTATCTGCGAAAACCTGGAAACCGCTGAAACTTTTGGACAATTTAAACAACAACCTCTCTGTTCTCAAGAATGCCAGTCAATAGATAATGGAAAATATGTTAACATACGTGCAATCACAGACAATTGCACTTGTGACATTCAAGGCATGTGCCAGTTACTCGACGGCAGTATTGTATTGGCCGACTACAAAAATGAGAACCTTAAACGGCTGAATCAATTGTATGAAGTGATTGAAACGTGTACCATGCCTGGTGGCCCTAATAGGATATGCCAAACAGGTATAAGGGAAATCGCAGTGACCCTAGGAAGCAAGAAGAAAATACAGTTTGTGTCCATTACAGACAGAATGAGACCGACCCATGCAGTATGTGTAGATCACAATTGTTATGGGATAGCTTATCAGAGGAACATACTGTATGTTACGAACGGCTTCGACAGGACATGCATGTATGGTATGTCATGTGATGAGGCTAATAAACAATGCATACCTTTAGGATGTATATATAGCGAGGTGCCAACCGCTGTCACTGTTAATTGTAGCGGTACTGGCGTTATTATTTGTGGAGATACTAAGGAGATTGTAGTGTCCGACCTTAATGGAAATGTACTGCGTAAACTGGGATCAATAACATTTGTGGGAAAACGAGATGTCTGTGTAGGTGGCAAGGGGAATGTGTTTGTATCTTCATACAAGAGCAATTACATTCTGCAGTTCGATGACAGGGAAGACAATCCATGTTTAAAAAAGTTGCATACTGTCATTTATCACTTTTCAGAAACACTGACGATAGATAACGTGAAGTCAAAACTTCTACTGCAGAGAAATAACCTTACAGGTGGAAGCGACACCGTCTGCGTGTATGATATTAAGTATAAGTGAGAGACTCAACCAAGTTAGTACAGAAAACTCTGACTGTTCAGCAAGGGTAATATGTTTATATATGTTTGAAAGGAGACTAAATGGTTTAATGGTTTAAGCAGAGACATGAAAGCACAGCATTAAATAAAAAAAACATTCATGCAACAACTGTATTTGCAATGGCTTGTGTTCAATTTCGCATTAATTAACCCATTCCCTCATACTACCACCTCTATAAAAACACTCTTTCAAAACCACCATGATAAATAGAGCATTTGCGCGATAGAAGCAAATGCACCATTTATCACAATGCTTGAAATGTTACACAGTTCTGAAATAGTCCCTTTCTCTATTAAATGCTCCTTTTTGGTAGATTTATTCAAAGAGGTTGGGGATAAAAAAAGCCAATGAATGGTTTATGGCATTCCATGTACATCACATGATACCGCACTGATCATTTGTTGGAGTGCCGGTGTAATATTATGACTCATCGGTCATAATAATACGGTATTTCGAACCCTTGTCATAATATTATGGCAAAAGGTCATACTGGTTTGACCCCCGGTCATACTATTACGACCGAGGGTGTTCAAAATACATGTAGTATGACCCTTAACCATATTACAAACGGACCCACGTATAACAAAACGACTTCTATAAAACACTGACCCCGATAAAACTTTGACTGTTAAAAGAAATGATTTTTGTATTATTTCGAGTTATACTTGATGCTATAATGAAATTAACGAGACAGTGCTTCATTCATTCATACATTCTGTTTGCACCTGGTATGAGTTTCATTGAATTCCTTCTGCAGTTGTTATGAAGTTCTAAGCTTATTAGCCCAAATATTCTGAAAATGGGTGATCATTCGAAAGCCAAAGTAGAAATGCTAAAAGAGAAAATTGCAGACTCGGTTTTATTGAGTCTGTTCATGAGTAGAAAATAAAAGTGAAACACTACTCCCTAGCACCGGCTTGAGCAGTATTCAGTTTTCAAAACAAATAACATCAAAACTAATGTTCCCGAAGGACCAGACAATATAACAACACAAGTCATGCAGACAAGTCTCTGTGTCATGTGAATCTGGATTCTAAAGATTTGCATATCGCACTATAATTGCAATTTAGCGTGTACATGCATAGCAAGGCATAGGTGAAAATTATTGCCTGACACTTGAACAAACTAATTGCATAAACTATAAGAAGGCATTTATCTCGTTGTGTAGGATGTGTAGAAAATGTTATGCCTACTATAATCATACAGTCTAACGATAAGTTTACACTTATATCATATAAGTCGCTACTTTGAGATTTGCAACTATAGAATATTATTGTGTAGATAATAATCAACCGCCTCGTGGCTGACGCGATTCATGATCTGAGTCTAAGATGGATGTTTCGAAGCCATCATATCCCCTTTGGTTATTTAGCTGTCTCGAAAAGCCATCGTCTTTAACGAACTTCTCGCAGCTGCCTCGTACATTACGACAGTTAAATCGATCCTAACTTAAGGGTTAACGTATACTTTAAACCGGAATACTAGTAGAAAAGAATTTAGATACTGTTAGGCAGCTGACGGCTTAATGCAATGTTCAAAGTCACGGGAGCTTTAAAAGAAGACTTTTGGAGCATTGTGAATAATATCCACCCTGCATTAAGCTGCTACCTGTTTCTAAAGCCACTATTAGATCTAGAGAGGTGTTACTGAACGCTCAGTAAATGAGGTTTTAGTTATTCAGTATCCATAACATACGTGTAACGTTTGTTCAATATGTAATATGATATATGGGACGATGTTAGTATTTGTTATAGTTCGTATATTAGAATTTCAAACAACATAAACAGGCACATCTACCTTAACATCTGTTTCAGGTTTCCACATGTGGTTTTATTGAACTTATTGATACACACATAATCAATGACACGACTTTTAGATCCTGGTGAGATACCGAGATACATAGTGCCTCATGTGGATCTAAATTGTTTGCTAACGTTCGACCGTGAAGGCAAACACTGCATGTTTGGTCATTGACCCCTTTTACAGTCGGTAGCTACGCTTCCCACTTTGCTTGCACGATTACAGGCCGAGGGTAGTCCTCTATGATGGTATATTTTTAAACCAGAAATTGGATTGGCTTACCAGACTAATGCTCGTATTCGCTTTTATTTTATCATGCCCTTAATGGCTTCCCTGTAAGTTGCTCTGACTTCAGCAAAGTCATTCAGTACATATTTGACACCGAGATACATAGTGCCTCATGTGGATCTAATTTGTTTGCTAACGTTCGACCGTGAAGGCAAACACTGCATGTTTAGTCATTGACCCCTTTTACAGTCGGTAGCTACGCTTCCCACTTTGCTTGCACGATTACAGGCCGAGGGTAGTCCTCTATGATGGTATATTTTTAAACCAGAAATTGGATTGGCTTACAAGACCAATGCTCGTATTCGCTTTTATTTTATCATGCCCTTAATGGCTTCCCTGTAAGTTGCTCTGACTTCAGCAAAGTCATTGAGTACATATTTGACTGACTTTCACAGTTGTTGCCATGCTGTTTTACATAGTGTCCTGTGTTTACCGTCTTCTATGTTTTGGGGGAAGTCTGGCGGGGATACCTTTCTTTACACAGTTTATTAAGCTAGGGTGGCGCGCGCGTGCGCGCGCACGCGCGCGCGCTCGTGTGTGTGTGTGTGTGTGTGTGTGTTACCTGCTTTCTGTCGATGTTTTGGTGGCGTCTTGTTTGTGTCTTTTCCTGCTTGACTTTACTACCTTTACTACCTTTTTATACGCCTGTTTGAAAAAAACCGGGACGTATTGTGGAATGGCACTGTCTGTCCGTCCGTCTGTCTGTCCGTCTGTATGTAACATCTCAAACTCAAGTTCCGCTCAAGATGGATCCTTCCCAGATTTAACCACAATGTTTATCTGGACATGCTACAGTAGCACGCCCAGTCCCGGTACGTATATCCAAGGTCAACGTCACTTAATTGGACTTAGAACTTGCGTTTAGCAAAAATGTTAACCTGTATGTTTGTAACATATCTAACTCAAATTCTGCTAGGTGGATCCTTCTCAAATTTCACCACAATGTTTATCTGGACATGCTACAGTAGCATGCGTGTTTCCCGGAACGTTTATCCAAGGTCAAGGTCGCACAATTGGACTTAGAAGTTGTGTTTAGTATTTGCGTTAAGCAAAAATGTTAACCTCAATTTATGTGGAACACATTTTTATTGTAAGTCCACTTATTTACATAACTCTTTGCGATAAAGCTTTGAAACTTGGAACACTTGTTCACTATCACAACCTTCACCTGTATGCAAAAGTATACAAAGTATACAAAAGTACACAAACATTTTGACAGAATTATGGCCCTTTTTAACTTAGAATTTTTGGTGATGGTTTTTGTTAAAGTCCACTTATTTACATTACCCTTTGAGATAAAGCTTGGAAACTTGGAACACTTGTCCACCATCACAACCTTACCATCTTTACCGTTACCGTCTTTAAATTCTAGCATTTGGCCCTTGTTAGTTGTTGCTTTAAAATAGCGAGGTGCAACTGTAGGCTATGTGGTTGTTCTTGTGGACGTGCCCAGCGCTTTAAGACTGACTATTGCAGAGCTACAGATACGGGTGCGTACTCTTCCGCTCCTTAGAATCGTCTCTTCGAACCGATCCTAAAGAGTGGTCACAGTATAGGGCTTGGTGGAGAAATAAAAGAGTTATTCTTACAAATGTTTACGCATCTTATCTGGAGCTGTGGTATTCCATATGGTATATGTTATGATGCTTTTGAATTAACCTTTAGCGTGATATTAGCGAATCCGTGATTATCTTGGCAAACAACGTGAACCGAGTAAGTTGGCCTCCCATCAGGGTCTAAACTGTTTGTCACAGTTTTGATTACGTCTCTTTAAAGTACTGGAAACAATTCTACTCTAAGCTTTGATTAAGACAACATTTTCTACAGAGAAATAAATCATTCAGCAGGCCAAATGTTTCTTAACCATTTATCCCATAAATACTGTAACGCACGCACGCTGGCCGCGTGTGTTTGTTTTCCTCATAAGCCTAACGACGGATCCAGAGTGTAAGGTTACGAGAATGGGTGGGGTTGGCAAACCGATCAGGACAACATTCGCTGAACAAGTTTACAATTTATTTAAAGGATAAATTAATTTATGCAGATCTAGATATCAAATGAATAATAACTGACTAAATGAAACTGTCAATGATGCTTTATAATATATCAATGCCTTCGCTATAAAGTCTGAATGCAGTCTATTCAAAGATCAACAGTGTAGATCTAGATTCCGAGATGCGTCTCGGTCTACAGTGGTCCCTGTTTAACGCCAGAGTAGATTTACGGTTATGAATAATTTATATAATTAAAGGACGTCTATTTATTATATGTTTATAATATAGTTTGTATTTACATTTCCACTGGATGGCTGAAGTCATCTTAATATTCCTGCTATACAGTAGAGTGATGCAGTAAAGTGTTATTGTAAGTTTGGAAGCTGACGGCGTTCGGTTTCCCGCTCACTTATATAGAAGCTTGCGTCATGATATTTGCTGGTTGCATCACAGCGGTAATCTGCCTCCCTATCCAATGAGAATGCAGCATTAGCCCATTACGACATCCTCGTCCAATCAGCTGCAGTGCGACGAAATCCATGCGGAAAACCCCTCCGCCGTATCAAATATAGCTCTCCGTTCTCCTGGTCTTGAGAACGATCATTTCTAGTTAAAACTGGACTAACACTGTCCAGAGTAAATATTAAATGCATACAAATCATTCATTAAGCAAGGGCAACGTATTTAAGACTGCCACAGTGCTACAATCCTGAGTAAAGACGGCGCCAATAGTTGAGCATGAATTATCAGTGCCATGCTTACCAACAGGAAATGGCGGTTTCAAAGCGTAAACAAGCTACAGATTCTCAGAGTTATCATGGCAATTCAATACATACTAAGGTAAGACCGAGCTATGCATTGAAGTACATGATATATCCATAGCCTATAAATACCCACAAGTGCCCTAAATAGTCGTGAGACAGGCAATGATTAGCAGTTTGGTTCAGGGTAGAAGTGTCAACGTGAGGTTCTCGTATGTAAACACGCCCTTCATCTGAACAACTCTTGTGCATGTATGCCGATACTTTGCAAAGAAATATCGTTGTACACGTACACACAAGGGTTTATTTTTACTAAACTATATGAAGATGTGACATAAGGGTACCTTTCATTACACTTCCCCCTCCCTTATTACATAATCCTCCTGGATTATACAACATAATTAAACACAATGCATGTTTAAACTTGTTATTTTGCCATTACTATGGAACTCACACATTTAAATAGAAATAAAAGACTGAAAAAGATACCATGGCTTTGTTTATATTTCTCAACTTATTAGGTTTGCCCGAGCCTGTTCTTTGCTTGAAGATTTTAACAGACGTAATTTAGTTATAACTGATAAACTTCTGAAGCAAGGTTACAGATATCACAAACTTCGGAAAACCTTTTCTAAATTTTATTATCGAAATTTACCTCTCATTAGTAAATATAATTGCAATCTACGGACGTTACTGCGACAAGGCATTTCTCAACCAGAATTTTATGGGGATGTTATCTACAAACTTAGGAAAATTCGGGGTCATATCCATTTTCATGATTTGTTTATAAAACGCATTAAAAACTTTAAAAAGAAAGGTTATGATCCTATTATATTGCAACACACTGCATGTTTGGTTATCGACCCTTTTACAGTCGGTAGCTACGCTTCCCTCTTTGCTTGCGCGATGACAGGCCGAGGGTAGTACTCTATGATGGTATACTCTTAAACTTGGATACAGGAGGAGCTTACCAGACTCATGTATTATTTTTTCCCTGTCGTGCCCTTAACGGCTTACCTGCAGGTGCTCTGACTTCAGCAAAGTCATTGAGTACATATTTGACGGATTGTCACAGTTATTATGCTATGTTTTACATGTTGTCCTGTGTTCACCGTCGTCTATGTTGTGGGTAAGTCCAGCGGGGATACCTTTATTTACAATATTTGTAAAGCTAGGGTGACTTTGAGAGAAGTGTGAGGTTAGGACGTCCGTAAACCGGTTTAAACCCCCAGTGGTGTTTTTGCTGCTGACCGTGCCAAGGCGGTACTCTCTTTGTCACCCTTCCTTTTGTTTGCATTGCGTCTTTGTGCTTGTGGTTTGTTCATGTTGTGGAACGTTTGTCCCTGGTTCTTGTGTGTCTTTTGGTGTTTTCTGTGTTCATTTCGTGTGTGTGCGTGTGCGTTTGGGTGTGTGGTTGTGTGTGTGTGTGTCATGCTGTCTATCGGTGTTTTGGTGGTGGTTGCGTCTTGCATGTGGCTTTGCCTGCTTGACTTTACTACTTTTCCATTTGTTGTCTATCAATTAATAAAGAATATATTCTTAAAACACTGTTATTTTGTCTCCTGTTCTCCCAGAAACCACACTAGTCCTATTCATATACTTCCAGTGTACTGTCATACCCTGAGTTTAATATTCGCACTGTCAAGCAATGCCGTCATCCTGTCAGTGTCCCGCCATCTGTCAGCGCGTTCCATTGACGTCAGTATACTTCTGGAAACGCGTGTGTCCAACACTGATCCTCTGGCAACATTCCTTATATACTGAAAGTTATAATATCGCAGCTTGGCATCTGCTTTGTGCTTAGTACTTTCTGGCTTAGGCCTTGCAGCTCCTTCCAGTGCCATGAAGTTATATTTGTCAAGAAGAGCCCTCCTGCTCAAATCCACCGGAAAACTTCCAGTTTTGCTTTGCTCCAGGAACATCGCAGCATATTCGTGGGCCATCAGTTTTTGGTCAGGCGTCATGGTTCTCCAGTTCTTTGGAGGCCACACCATGCTCCCATTGTCTCCTTCAATGTTCAGCTCCGAGATTTTTGACCAGTCCCGTTGGGCAGGGGGACACATGGGCATGACACCCCTCATTAGTATCCTGGTGGCGCGAACTCTTAACTGTTCTGTTTGTGCAACCGCTGATGCCACCGATGAAACCTCCGAGCGGTCGTCTTCCTCGGACTCACTGTCAGAAGAATCTGTTGCAGAATCATCTCCTAACCGAATGTCATCCTTATAACTCTCCAAACCCTCCTCATCACTGTCTTCCTACTGGAGTGTTCTCGGTTTCTTTGAAACGGGGATTTCCCTCTCTTTGCTTCTCTGCCTCTTCTCTACAGACTATGTTGGCATATCCACCTCTCCAACAACACTCCCAGACTGAACACCTCCCTTGTCTCTGCTCTGACTTTTTCCTCTGACTATCCCCTTCTCGTTCATCCTTACAATGTTTTGCTCCTTTTCAGCCCTAAATTGTTCATCAGATCCGCTCCTCTTGTCCATCACTGTCCTCCGATCTCCACTCCTCTCCTTTGATCTGCTCTTTTCCTTCTCTGTCCTACTCCTCTCCTTTGATCTGCTCTTTTCTTTCTCTGTCCTACTCCTCTCCCTTGATTTACTCTCCTCCTCTTCTTTCCTTTTGTCCATCTTCTCCTGACCTCTGCTCCTTCCTACATTTTTCTCGACCTTCCATCCCTGATTTAGCCGCTCCAACAAGCCCACACTACCCTCCATTGACTCCGCCCACTTCCGCATCAAACTTGCTTCAGCGGCATTCTCATCAGCATAATCCGCCACATAATCCACGATCCTTACATAGTCTGCGGGATGCTTTGCAAAATAAAACCCGACACCTCGGCTGAAGTGACGGTCCTGAACCCCTTCCAGTCGGTGGATGTTGAGGGCATGTGTCTTCAGGTCAGCAACTCTGGTGAAGGTCTTTTCCCTCTTAGTACACCATGGGCAGATCACCGTCATGCGTGTATGCGCTGGCCCAACCAAATGCTTTTTCAAAGCTGCCCAGGAAGTAAACATGGCATCACACAGCCAGCACGGTTCCCTGAAAAACACACACAAAAGGTGCTTTTGAGCCAAAGGGAAAAGGATTCCAATTTAACAAATAAAGTGTCCTTCCACGATCGGTTTGCCCCACCATCTTTAAAGGCTCAATGTTAATATGGTCATGTCTTATGGGTAAGGGTTCAAAATTATGCTACCGTATAACTGGCACAGAGTACGATATTTTAAAACGGCTAGTTTTAAACGCGCGCTATCTCGAATGTACTCGCAATTTTTGCTTCAGCAGCGATTTCGCACATTTTCTTTGATCAGCATTTTATTTGACAGTTTATAATATTTTATTTATTAATACTTAGGTTACATGTCTACACACAAATACTCCTTCAAATGTCATGCACATATACTATATACACAAAATGTTATTTTACAGAATACACATAAAAGGTAAATTGTTTTGTCAACAAATCAAAAACAAAAGCATGGATGTATAGGTGTTCACTAATTATCCTGCACCTGGGATGCTCTTCTCATCCGGTCTACTTCTCTTTTAATCCATAAAGGAATTCTATTTCCTTGATATGGGTATAGCCTGTCTACATGGTACGCCTTTGACGGACCTGAAGATGTTCTCTTTACCATGCATATGAGATCATCAATAGCTCTAGTGATAACAAATGGGTCTTTCCATTTGTTTACTAATTTAGAGCTGACACCCACTTTCCTGGTTGGATCATGTAACCATACCAGTTGCCCTGTCTTAAATGTCTTCTTCTTTGAATTAGAATCATAATGTTTCTTTTGGTAATTTGCTGCATGCTTAAGGTTCCTCCTTGCTATTTCATGACACTCTTTGAGCTTATCTTGAAGATTGTATATGAAGTTTTCTTGATCTTCTTCTTGGTGTTCCTCTTTAGGACGGCAGATGACTGCCTGAATGGGAAGCACAATCTCTCGCCCAAAAACCATTTTGTTAGGCGTTACTTTTGTGCTGCTTTGAGGGGAAGACCTATAAGCCATCAGCACTTGCTGGAGATACACGTCCCATTTATTCTGATCAGACGTGCAGAAACACTTCAGCATAGAGATCAGAGTGCGATTGAATCTCTCAATGAGACCATTTGCCTGAGGTCTCATAGATGTAGCATGTGTTTTCTCTATTCTTAGCAGCTCACATAGCTGTTCCATTAGTTTGGACTCAAAACATCTGCCTTGGTCAGTATAGATTTGTAAAGGTGTACCAAATCTACTTATAAAGTTATCTATCAGTGCTTGTGCTACTGTTTCTGATTGCAGATCAGGAATTGCAACACATTCGGTCCATTTGGTGAACCAGTCAGCAATGACTAAGATGTACTTATTTCCTCTACAGGTAACAGGAAGCGGACCCAAGATGTCCATCATGACCCTCTCCATTGGCTCCCCTACTAAATACTGCCCTATAGGTGCTTTATTTGAAGCACGAGAGAGCTTCTTTGCTTCACAATCATCACACTGAGTGCAATATTTACGGACCGAGTCTACCATTCCTGGCCAGTAGAATGTTTGCCGAATCTTACACAATGTTTTATCAACACCAAGATGTCCAGAGCTGGGAAGGTCATGGTGATACTTCATAATGTCATTCTGACGACTCTTTGGTGCAACGAGCTGATGACATGTTTCTCTGTCATCATCAAACTTCCTATATAACATACCGGCTCTTATCTCCAAACGGTCCCACTGACGCCAGAGTGTCTTAAGCTCAGATACCCCTGGTGAGACATCTGACCAAATGGGTCTAGGTTTATTCTCTTGGATGGCCATTTTAATTGGTCCTATACAGGGATCAGCATCCTGGTCACGTGCAAGTTCGATTGGATCCCAGCCATTCAGTAATGCTTGATTCTCAGTGAGTTCAGAAGCCTCTCCCCTTTTGGCTTCACTTCTAGTAACTACCCTAACTTCCTCAAGAACTGACTTTTCCAGATTTTCACTTTCAGTTTCTTCCTCCAATTTCTCCTGAATTTCTTGTTGGTGTTTGCATGCTTTACACGGCCTTCTTGTTAGAGCATCTGCATTGCCATGGCTTCGCCCACCACGATGTATAACAGTAATGTTATACGTATTCAGCTCCTGTAACCACCTAGCAACTTGACCAGTAGGCACCCGAAGTGTTCTTATCCAGCTTACAGCTGAATTATCTGTCCTAACCAATATCTCCTGGCCGTAAAGATAGTTATGAAAATGTTTCAGAGCTGTTATAACAGCTAGTAGTTCCTTTCTGGTTATGCAGTATGACCTTTCGTGAACATTCATGGATTTGCTCATATATGCTATAACTTTCTCGTCTCCGTCTTGCACCTGCGAAAGAACTGCGCCCACCCCTTCGTTTGAAGCATCAGTGTCCAGTATGAATACCGACCCTGTTACAGGGTATGCCAAGACTGGTGTAGTTGTAAGAGCTTCTTTTAACGTGTCAAATGCATCCTGGCAATCTGCGGTCCAGTTGAACTTCTTGTTCTTTTCGCATAGCTTGTGCAAAGGCCGGGCAATGTCGGAAAAACTCTTTACAAACCTCCGGTAATATGAGGCTATTCATAGAAAGCTTCGAACTTCTTTTACTTTAGAAGGTTTAGGCCAGTCCTTTACGACCCTGACCTTTTCTGGATCAGTCTTTACACCATCTTCAGTGATTATATGGCCTAAGCATTTGGCTGATTTCTGAAAGAAGATACATTTGGAAGGCTTCAGTTTCAGGCGTGCCACCCTCAACCTTTGGAACACATGTTCCAAGCGTTCGAGGCATTCGTGTATCGCTTTTGCTGGTGTTATGATGTCATCCATGTACAATAATGATTCTTTCCACTGCAATCCTCTTAGCACATCTTCCATTAACCTCTGAAAAGTTGAAGGAGCATTGACGAGGCCAAATGGCATAACCCGGAAGTGGTACAGCCCCTGGCTAGTTGAGAACGCTGTCTTAGCTTTATCGGTTTCCTCCATCTCTATTTGCCGGAAACCCGAACAGAGGTCCATACAGTTAAACCACTTTGATCCAGAAAGGGCATCAAAACAGTCATCTACCCTTGGGATAGGATATGCGTCCTTGACAGTGACGTCATTGAGGCGTCTGTAGTCAACACAGAATCTAGTTGACCCGTCTTTCTTGGTGACAAGCACTGCAGGTGAAGACCATGGACTTTTCGAGGGCTCTATTACTCCCTTCTCCAACATCTTTTCTACTTCTTGTGTCTCTGTATCTCTTTTTCCATAGGGTTGTCTCCTAGGAGGTTGTCGTATTGGATTTGCATTACCTGTGTTTATTGTGTGCTTCACTCTGTCTGTACATCCAAGGTCATCGGAAGATTTGGCAAAAACATCTTTATACTTTAACAGTAATTTTGCAAATCTATCTCTGTCTGTCTGACTCAGGTGACCAACTGACCTGTCAAACATTTCCTTTAAGTGATCTGGAAGAACGGCTTCTTGGCCTATATTAGTTACATTAACAGAATTAGCTGCACAACGTTCAAATTCAGTTTCCTCTTGGTCATCTTCTTCTATCTCATAACAAAGTCCTAGCTCCAGACCTTCCGTTATGGTAGTGTTCTGTTCTGAGTGATTCAGAACTCCTATAAACAAATTATTATCATGTGTCGTGATTATGCCTGGCATTATCTTGAATTCACCACATTCTTGTGTTTCCTTTCCCTTGCTATTAATAAATGCTATTTCTGGGAGTATAATTGACTTGGGTACCTCTACTGGTACCAACATGCAGCTGTGTGATGGTATCTCTACCATTTCTTTGGCTATTACTCTGCATATTCCCTCAGAGCTGCCTGCTGTGCAACAGTGTATGCTACTTCCATCTTTAGTATAAAGATCCAGCGATTCCAAATCCCAATATTTAATATGTTTCCTAATAAAATCCTGTCCCAATATGCCTTCAAGTGAGATGTCACACACAGCAAATGTCATGTCTGTCTCAAAATCGCCTAGATTTAAAAGAATATCTGCATAGCCATGCACCTTGATCTTTGTGTCATCAACACCCTGGATAGAAACTGTCTGTTCCCCTACATCTATCATAAGTAGCTTTTGACAGGAGCGTAATAGTCGCCCCACTGTCAATTAAGAAATTTATTTCTTGTTTTTCAATAAACCCTCTGGTATAAAACCCATTATCCAGGCTGCTCATGTTACTACCCATGTGTCCAAGTTTCGGCTTTGTGTTCGGTGATTTTGAAAATTCAGTCTGGCTAGGTCGATTTGTATCAAAACTCACCACATCACGACCTACTGATGTGATGGACTCCCGTTTCCCTGGTTCCTAGAGGACTTCCACCCATTTGGCTTTTTCTTGGGACATTCTCTGTACAAATGATCACTCGATCCACATTGGTAACATGTTCTAGAAGAATTCAAATTCCTTGACTGACCCCTAGTCTCTAACTTCTGGAGACGTTGCTCTATCTTTCTAAGGCTACTTTTTATCCCCTCAATTTCATCCTCTTGCTTCCCACATTCACGCTTATCAATGTGGCTATTTTCGAACTTGAGACCTAGCATTCACATCCGTCTTCCCCATCACCTCTTCATAGCGCTCAACAATCTCTACTGCCTCCCTAATGGTCCTACAGTCTCTGTCCATGAGCCTGCACCTCATCTCAGGCGAGACATTCTTATAGAATTGTTGCAAGGCCAGCATCTCTTGTGCCTCCCTGTCTAAGGTCACATATGCTTTTTGTGAATACAGACGGATCTCATCTCCGAATGCCCCTATTGTCTCGTTTCTCCCCCTAGCTCTATTCTGTAGCTTAGAAATCCAGCGGCTCTGCTGCCGCTTACTCCCAAAACGCTGTCCTAAATTAAATATCAAAGACCTGTATGAATTCTTCTCCCCATGAGGCAGGGAACTATAGTGGACCCTGGCCTGCTGCTTCAAAGAAGTTGCCAAATAAAGTAACTTTTCTCTTTCGGACCATTGACACAATTCAGCGCACTCTTCAAAGTAAGAGATATATTGGTCCCAGTCCTCTTCTCCCGTGTATGGATCTGGTTTTATGTGCGGAGCCGCCTTGTGTCTTTTATTACCGTTTCCTATCTCCCTTCTGACATATTCATGGTCTCCAGGTCCATCCATCTCACCCCTGTCGTACTCTTGTACAGGATCCGCTTGCTGGTTGTTAAAATTGAAATTGATTTCAGAGTCGGAGTCCTGGTTGTCTGACATTATTTGCGATGGTAGTTGAGCTTCCTATAATAATGCAGACAATTACCAACTGTGCAGGAATATTAAGATGGCTAAACAAATATGCTGCAATAAATGCTGAAAATAATTGGTTGTGTCCAACAACTATACACTTGGACAATATTAAATACTTCAAAACGTGTACATAGGAATTTCTCACCCCGAAGTTGCCTTCAAAAAGATCGTGTATAGA
The DNA here is from genome assembly GCA_963576725.1 of Azorinus chamasolen. NCBI lineage: Eukaryota > Metazoa > Mollusca > Bivalvia > Cardiida > Solecurtidae > Azorinus > Azorinus chamasolen. The sequence goes on from OY755240.1 coordinate 28,482,734, forward strand.
TCTTATATGCCCTGTCTCGCTACGAATACACACAGGACGGATCCACAAAGTTTACAAAATCCGCACGTCCGGAATTCCGTTAAATTCCCGGGAAAATCCGCAAGATAAAAATCCGTACTGTTTGGAAAATCCGCACGATCAAAATCCGTAATTCCGTACAGGTAAGATCCGCAAAGATCAGCAAAATTCCGCACATCGAAATTCCGCACGGACGAAAATCCGTACAGTGCCTGAATCCGCACGCTATTAATCCGTACGCAGGTTGGCTGCCGTGGGCCGTTTTAAATAAATATCTGTAGGCTCGTATTTTGCGTTAAAATAAATTAACATCCCTCAGTTCTGACACCATTGTAACGCACGCACGCTGGCCGCGTGTGTTTGTTTTCCTCATAAGCCTAACGACGGATCCAGAGTGTAAGGTTACGAGAATGGGTGGGGTTGGCAAACCGATCAGGACAACATTCGCTGAACAAGTTTACAATTTATTTAAAGGATAAATAAATTTATGCAGATCTAGATATCAAATGAATAATAACTGACTAAATGAAACTGTCATTGATGCTTTATAATATATCAATGCCTTCGCTATAAAGTCTGAATGCAGTCTATTCAAAGATCAACAGTGTAGATCTAGATTCCGAGATGCGTCTCGGTCTACAGTGGTCCCTGTTTAACGCCAGAGTAGATTTACGGTTATGAATAATTTATATAATTAAAGGACGTCTATTTATTATATGTTTATAATATAGTTTGTATTTACATTTCCACTGGATGGCTGAAGCTAGTCATCTTAATATTCCTGCTATACAGTAGAGTGATGCAGTAAAGTGTTATTGTAAGTTTGGAAGCTGACGGCGTTCGGTTTCCCGCTCACTTATATAGAAGCTTGCGTCATGATATTTGCTGGTTGCATCACAGCGGTAATCTGCCTCCCTATCCAATGAGAATGCAGCATTAGCCCATTACGACATCCTCGTCCAATCAGCTGCAGTGCGACGAAATCCATGCGGAAAACCCCTCCGCCGTATCAAATATAGCTCTCCGTTCTCCTGGTCTTGAGAACGATCATTTCTAGTTAAAACTGGACTAACACTGTCCAGAGTAAATATTAAATGCATACAAATCATTCATTAAGCAAGGGCAACGTATTTAAGACTGCCACAGTGCTACAATCCTGAGTAAAGACGGCGCCAATAGTTGAGCATGAATTATCAGTGCCATGCTTACCAACAGGAAATGGCGGTTTCAAAGCGTAAACAAGCTACAGATTCTCAGAGTTATCATGGCAATTCAATACATACTAAGGTAAGACCGAGCTATGCATTGAAGTACATGATATATCCATAGCCTATAAATACCCACAAGTGCCCTAAATAGTCGTGAGACAGGCAATGATTAGCAGTTTGGTTCAGGGTAGAAGTGTCAACGTGAGGTTCTCGTATGTAAACACGCCCTTCATCTGAACAACTCTTGTGCATGTATGCCGATACTTTGCAAAGATATATCGTTGTACACGTACACACAAGGGTTTATTTTTACTAAACTATATGAAGATGTGACATAAGGGTACCTTTCATTACAATACGTATTTCTACGCCTTTGAAAACAGAGTAGACCCAGATCCTGTAGGAGCCGTCTGATCAGGGCCTGCACTGTTTGCCTATAATAAATATAGATTTGATTTTAACGTTATGGTCAATACCTAAACTATTTGTGTTCATGTGCTATTATAACAATTAATATACCTAATATTCGTAGTGCCATGAATATTCATGGAATAATGGGTAAGAAAGGTGAATGTAGCTGCCAATACAACTTTGTTAACCTTTTGAATGAGACACGGTCCATCATTGCTTTATGATAGAATTCACAAAATTTGAAAGGATTTACTTATCGACTCCTCTTGGAGTAAAACAGTTAAATTTATTTTTGTTGAATGTAAATAAATGTTCTACGTTTTATTGATTTTTAAATATATTTAATTACATTCCGTTCTTATACACAATAAACAATAAATAATAGTTGAGTCTGTTTTCAACCATCTTTCTCCGTTTCTCTATGTTATGTTATTTATCATTCCAACATACACACACGAGCACACACAGACACACACATAGACACAGACACACACACACGCATAGACACAAAGACACACAGCCACAGCCACAGCCACACAGAGCCACACACACACACACACACACACACACACACACACACACACACACACACACACACACACACACACACACACACACACACACACACACACACACACACACACACACACACACACACACACACACACACACAGAGACATACACACACACACACACACAGACACACACACAGACAGACACACACACACACACACACACACACAGACACACACAGAGACACACACACACACACACACACACACACACACACACACACACACACACACACACACACACACACACACACACACACACACACAGACACACACAGACACAGACACGCACGCACGCACGCACGCACGCACACACGCACGCACGCGCGCGCGCACACACACACACGCATACACATATACAAACACAAATACAAACACAAACACAGACAGACAGACACAAAGACACGACACACATACGCATACACAGATACACTTTAAACCAGTTTAATTATTTAAATGAAGACTGAGATCATAAAGAGAAATTTCTCAGTAATAAACCGTTGACATAGCACAGGAAGAGACAAACAGTAACGCTCCTGTTCAGACGCAGTCTTGAAAGAGTGGCGTCTGGTCTCGGGCTGCATTGTTTGTCGTGGTGAAATTTGGCAACAATGGCCACACAAGTGAAATAAACAAGTAGGGGCTGCATAAAGCAGCTACCAGGTTTTAAAGACATGTGTGGTCATTAATCACACGTCAAACACAGTGTACTTATTAATATACGTGCTGTGAGTTTAATCCATATGATTGTTATAATTTTACTATCTTTAATCTTTACTACTTTCCAATACATGCGAGTCTTAGTGTAGTGGGGAGCCCATTTGCGATATATTTTCAATAACATCATACAATTTGGTATTTGTTCTATTAAATTTATTGTTGTGTTTATGGGTTACATGTAAGAGCAGATAAGGTTTTGAGCGGAGATATTCCAAGGGAGACAACTCCTGACTATAGTATAAGTTGTAATACAACAGTAGATTATTTCCCTTGGGAAAATTGAGGAGGCTGGGAAAACAAGATGGAGAATAAAATAACAAAACAATGCTGTCTCAGACTAACTATAAAAGTCCCCAATTAATCTCATTGCCAATATGCGACATTATATCTAAACTGTTTATGTGATTCATAATAACCGGTTTTATTCGATTCTTATAAAATTATTTTTGTTGTACAACAAAATATTATCGGCCTATTTACAACCACGAAACAAAAACGCAAACAGAATAAATATTAATACACTGGCGAATAACATCGGATCATTAATATCAAACACATTAAAGTTTTTGACTTATTCAGCGTTTATTCGATTGGTTTTCTTACGATATACTTCTTTTCAACATATTTAATTGTTAGCTATTTACAAAACGCATTGCAAGTAGAGACTATCACTAACACTTTAACCCTTTATATAATAAATATTCATCTAACAATAATGGCTTCAGCAACATTCATGTACAAATAATTAGCCGAAGCTTTGTTATCCCATAAGACCACAGAAATACCTAGCGATTGCTAAAAATGCAAAATCAGTTCTGTATAGTTTCATAATCAAGCAGCACAGAGCCTTATCGGTCAGCTCATACAATAGCCGTCTGATTCGGGTCTACTTTGTTTACAAATGCGTTAAATCGTATACTTTTGGAGTAAAGTGTTACAAATAATGGACAGGTTGACGTGTGAAACCCTGGACTCCTTTACCCATGCTACGAATATGAGTTGTTTCTATTTTGGTGAGTAAACAATACTGTTGTAATATATATATATATATATATATACCCAATCAATACTTAACCCTCTGCCCCGTGATATTAATCTAAGACCTTATGAAACTATGAATATATCTGGACTTAATTTGTATAATTACACATTAACAATGGAATTGTTGGCGGTGACAGAAACGTCGAAAATGGTCTCCTACAGGAGTTGTCTGTTTCGGGTATACTATGTTTGCAATTGTACCAACAATCGTCTCTTTTACGGAAATGGTTGAATAGCACCGTCGAGCTATTTGAGAATTGACGAGATGTTTCAACACATTGAAACAATCATTTTTAGTCCTCTTCATATGTTTCTACTACTTGGTGTTAATGACATTATTTCAATATACTTCAATACAAAATATATAAAAATCTTATCAAATGAGAAGATACTTAGAACCTGAGTTATCTAATTTTTATTAGATGGCTAAACAAGCAAACTGCAAAACTGGCAGACAACAAAAGAAGCCGACGACAGATATTTAAACTGTCAAAAAAATCGAAGTCACATCGTGTGTCTGTGTGTAGTAAGACACTCGCTGCGCTGCATATGCTTAGTGTAAACCATAATACAAACCATAAAGCAGTCAGCTTTATACTGCAAATATATACAAGCATATGTACCCAACAACGATATTAAATGATTTTTATTCCGAGATCCATATAAACCTATCAAAAGAGATTGCTGCCTATTAACAGAACAGATCAAGCACCAAGTACACACACGCACGCACGCACGCACGCACGCACCCCCCCCCCCCACACACACGTATGCGGCTTTTTTGGACCGCATATGCCTTTGTGTCTTAATTTGCTGTTAGGAGACAGACTGTTTGTCTATACAATGAATACTGGAAAACCTACTCGGAACAGATAGCAGGCGATATTTTTAAAGTAATCGACATTATCATAGGAGAAGATATTTACTTCGTGATCACAGCGTTACAAATCACTTAAAGTCAAGTTACAACAGTTCGAATCCACAGGAGCCCGTACCAAAGCAAATACCGATTACAACAGTTCGAATCCACAGGAGCCCGTACCAAAGCAAATACCGATTACAAAAGATGCGTATGGTAGACAGAGAGATTCGAGTTGATCGTTTGTTTGCACTATTTATTAAAGCATTCGTAAATGTAACATTTACGTACATAACAAGAATATCAAATACTTTGTATTTCTAGCAGTCTTGACGCAATTTTAAGACATGCAAAGGTGTCATTGAAAATAAAACAATATAAAATAGCATATATGATCTATTTATGTAACTTTAATAGACGATCCACCAAGATTAATTTCCGCGATTAGGATATGTTGTTTAAAGATAAAAAACTAAAAATCTATTATTAGACAGTTACCTATTAATGCGGTTGACGTGAACAAGAGATATAACTTTGATAGAATGTCACATGAAGATTGGTTCCATAGGAAATGTTGAACAGCCCAAGATTAAGTGAAAATGCCGCAAGGATAACGTATTGACCAGTTATGTGAATGTTTCATCCATTCAGACAATAAGGAGGAAATGTCGTTCTTTTAACATCTCTGTTTGCTCCTGTAAAATGAATTTGCAATAAAATGCAACATTTATATAAGTTTGATAGTAGGCATCCTTGTAATCTATTCTATGAATTTTGTAAAAATATCAATAATTCAGCGGTCTAGGGATAGGTGTTGTTTGATTAAAGATAAAGTAACTCTTTTTATCTACAAATGTAGCGTGCCGAAATGAGTTTTACACGTTTTCTAGAAGATTACCTGAATGTCATTCTAATGATATTTGGTGGAAATCGATTTAGTGGCTGAGGCGAAGATGTCGTTTAAAGAAGTATTTGTTTAAAATCTACAATTGATCTGACCCTCTTATGAAACGGACCGGGGCTATAACGCTGAAACATGTCACCTGAAGATCGTTCCTATAAACATGGTGAAAGGTTAGATATTTTGAAGAAAGTGTCGTGTAAATAAACTGTTGTTTATAATTTATGTTTAGCTTCAGTGACCTACTAATGCATTGCCATGAAATTATCAATATAACTATGACAGAAGGTGACATGGGGAGAATGTCTCTGATGTTCAGATTTAGCAAACATTGAGAAACCGTAGACGACGGACAACGCTCTAAGGACAACGGACTTGGACAAGTCCCAATAAGTCACCTAGGCACAATAAGCGAGATGGGTTACATGAATACAGAGATATTTCGATGTCAGCAATACTACTATGGGATTTTACTTATTATATCTATATCATATAATATAAAACATAAATCATTATGATACTGCCTCCTGTGACTGAGTCAAAATTCGGTCAAGTATACGATGCTAATAATGATAATCATAATGCAGTAACACTCAAGGGTCAATGAAAGCCTGCAAGTATGATTCGACTCAATTTGAATATATTTTAGTTAGTCATTGCATTAATGATTTGCTATGTACTACGACTGAACTATATCATGATAAATCTTAATGTAGTTCTATTTTGACATGCACATTGATTTACAAGCATATCCCACAGTCAATACGACCTAGGTCAGTCTTTACGTTGCTGATTTTGATTTAATCGGAAACAATTACGTCTACTACAGTTTACAATGTGATGTATTTTTATTATTTCTTTCCACGGTTGTATCGTGCTAAGACGGTTAGGTAGATATCAACTTCAGTTTGTTAGCAGGTAGCAAACGTACAAAACACTTGCTTTGAACGCTTACGATTATTGTCCAAACTGTATGGCACGGCTTACCTACCATTTTATTTACGTTTTACATTTTTGTTCAAACTGGTTAGATAAAGTTGAATGGATGGTTAGATTGAACAATGGGCAATAAACCTACTTGTTCAGGAATTCGTGTGTAAATATTAATAATTAATTTTCAGCTCATTTTAATTTATAGGGTAATACTAAATTTGAGGTATCTCCTGACTGATAAATAAGTACAAAACTGTCCTCATCTTGGCCATGTTTAATATTCTAAACAGGTTTTTAAATACAAGGAAAAATAATGAACAATACATGTTTACCTATTCCTTAAATAAAATTATGTCGCTAATATTTCGACAGTGCAAGTAAAGGAGACTGTATATGTTTTACTTATGAAAAACCACAGAAAACTCAATCATGAACTCAATTTTTTTTATGCGATGGTTTTAATTCAGTCAACTGTTATAAACAACCGAATCACGCGGTGAAACTTGTTCATGCAAGATTCATCTATTTCGTTAGTCACATGACGTCAACAGATAACATATCAACCTACAACTGTTAAATTCACGTATGCGATCAGCAACTTGGTTATGGTGCGTTTACACTCAGTCACGATTTCCACGATATCCACGATTTAGAAAGAGCGCAGAGCGTCCCGATTTATTACTACGCTTTTCTCTGTGCGTTTAGTTACTTCCTGTAGCGTTTTGTTACGAAACCAACACGATTATTGTGAAGCTCTGCCACGATGTCATTACGTCCTCTCAAGTTCTCTTATGATTAGTGCGATATATCACGTTTTGCCACGTCCTCCTGTTTAGATATATCGCGTTATCAATTTCTGTTGAGTTCTCCTACGATTTATGGCAACGATTTGATCACGATTGTCCCATTTTGAGCCTGATTGGAGTATAGAAAGAGGACATGGGCAATCCTCCCATTCTCTCATGAGATTCCAAAGAGGAACGAGCTATCGGTATGGATCAAATAAATGATGAATATGCTGAACTTGCAGTTGTTATTTCTGCATATATGGTTGCTCGAAGAAAGAAGAGTGGACAGCAGCAGCAAGGGAAGCACGGCAGGATAGAAGAGAGAAAAAGGAGAAGACAGAAGATAAGGCATTGGACATGTTGGCTTAGGCTATGGTTAAGCCATGGTTGGCTGATACGGGAGTTCTTCTTGTGGAGATGGGATAGGTTCTGTCCCCCTTCGGCTCTACAGGGACCTCTACTGGCGTTTCGTTATTTGATGTTTGTGCTGGTGGTGGACTGAGGGGGCAATCTAGTCATTCTTGACAGAACATTTCCGTCCTCTTTTGGCAGGCATCTTCAAACCTGAGATCATGAAGAGTATGAAACAAATCTTGCAGAGCGTGGAGCCAACATGTAACAACTGCGCCGTAACCTACCTGAACGTATCAGAGCGTCACAGAGCGCGAGAACTAATCGGGATGATTGTAACAGAACGTGCTGTAACATGATGGAATTAACGATAGGACCAAATAAATATTGACGAATCGAAGAGATTAATGAAGCGTGAAAGAAACGTGGTAGAATCTTAGAGAAACTTAAAGTATCGGGCTATGTTAAGGTTTGTTAAGCTGTACGACGTTCTGCTAAGGTTTCCACGACTTATCACGCTCTCTCAAGAGGTAAAACCAATCGGGATAATCGTGGACATTTTTGTACAGTCACGATTCCTCCAGGTTCCCTAAAGATCTCCAAGATTCGATCCCACGGCCCCCACTCTCACCACGCTTCTATCCAATAGTGGAGATCGTAGGCATCTTGGCTAACTGTAAACTGTCCTTGATATGTTTGTAAGATATGCCGACACTTAAGTATCTACATATCGACTGTGCAATATCTAATTATAGCCTACATTGTTGAACCTAAATCAATTATCTATTATTCCAGTTTCAAAAAGGACTGATGCAAATACCAATATGAGTATATATTCTACTCTAGAACGCATAGCAAAGTGTTGTTTATGCGAAATGTTAATCTGTTTGACACAACACAAAGTTGAAGTTATTTGTCTATATTCGAAACTATGATCAGATAATTTAACACATCGGACTCTGATAGGCAGATGTATAAGACATTATCTATTATCTGTTTGCAAATGTTATCATACATTCGTCTATAGCCTGGTACGTAATGTTGTATTAAGCCTAGATACGCCGATCAGTGAGCTCACATGATCTATCCAAATCTATTATCAATGCCAAAGTATCAAATGGAGATTAGAGAGGTGAGAGTTCAGTAGATGGGGTGTCTCAAAACCAGTGTGGATAAGCACGGTTAAAATGACCATGGAGGTCTCGCATGTTGACTTTTAATAAACAGTTTTTGGAACCTGACGAAACACAAACTTACAGCATATGTAATCGGATCGAGTGTAAAGAGATACTCACAAATTTCACACGAGGATTGTCTAGCTCATGTCCTTTCAAAGTTAATCTCAGTGTTGTTATATTTTCTAGTCCTTCGGGCTCATTAGTTTTAAAATTATTAGTTTTGAAAAAAACAGTATTAGGCACGTGAGTAATGTTGCACTTCAAATTTACTACTCATGAACAACTCAATAAAACCGAGTCTATTTTTGTCTATTTTCGCATTGCTACTTTTGCTTTCGAATGATCTCCCACTTTCAGAATATTTTACCGTAGAAGCTCTCTTATGCGGCCATCAAAAAGATGTCTAATTATGGGTCTGTAAGGCAGGTGGTAGCTTAATGCATGTCAAAAGTAAATGAGCTTTGTGTATTACTTTTGCCACGTATTAAGCAACCAATTGCTTTTAAAGATTCACGTGTCCAATAAATGAATGGCCGCTTAACCCTTTCGGTGCCAGCATTGTCGTCTGCTTAACCCTTTCGGTGCCAGCATTGTCGTCTGCTGGGCACAGTTTCGTTTATTTTTAGTGTACGTGTGTGCACCTCTTCCATTTTCTTTATAAAACAGTAAACAGAGTGTCAAACAGTTTGGATCCTGATGAGACGCCGAGTTACTCGGCGTCTCATCAGGATCCAAACTGTTTGCATGTGATATCATAAACCCGTCATTGTGGCACGGAAGGGGTTAAGACAGGTTCTAATATAATTCGAAACTTTAATAGTGGAATTGTCTATGAGCTTTGCAAAAGGATAAGATTAAGACAAAATACGTAATTTACTAAAGGTTGGCTCATCGCCAGGGTCCAAACTGTTTGTTTATTCGATCCATTTTTAAACAATCACACCAGCAAAAGAGGAAAATGCACTATAACAATTAACCAACATGTTCGCCCAAACTTTTAAAATAAGAACGCAAATGTTCAACATCTGAGCTAGAGACGTTGGGATTATCTAATTAGAAGCGTCACAGATATTGCTAGAGGATAATTTTTTGAGTCCGATCTGACTAGTGTATTGGTAAACAATTGCCAGGACCTATCCAGTATGACCATGACACGCAATTTAATGAGCTGTTTTCATCATTGTTTAGCCTGATCGTTTAAGAAGTTCATTTTACACTTTAGTCGAATAGATTCTATTTTACTGAACCCACACACGTTGCTCAGATTTCAATGTTTGATCCTAGTCTGACTGTCCGGACAACCTGAAACGTATACCTGAAAACTTTATATGATTAGTACATGTGTATATCATATTCAGATAAAGACTTCGGATTTATTTATTTAGAGCCTATTTTGTTTGAATCTGATCGGACCAGTGGTTTGGCAAACTACCGCCGGAAACCACGTTTTGTCACCCCTAAACACTTATTTATATGCTACTTCAGTCGGCACTTGCGATGAATTGCATGCATGTTAGATATTACAAATGCCATACTCTCCCATTTTATCCTCAAATACAATGAGGAATATAAAGGCTTAAAGGAAAATGAACGAATGAATGACGTTATTTACGAGGGTAGCTCAATTAGTTATAATGACAAATCTACCTTGATGCCCTAAAACAAAAGGTTTTCATATAAACTACAAAACAATAACACATATCTATGTGCACGACAAATCAATATTCAGTATTAATGCTTGCGTCCTATGTAAGTTTGCGTTGAATATGCTTCAATGTTACGTGCTAAAAAAAAATATTCGATATCCTCAACTCTGAATCAATCAAAGTAAGTGTGCAGATGACAGATGTTGACGAGCTGGTTAACACATATACACAGGCGTTGGCGGCACTTGCCGATAAACATGCACCATTGTGTACAAAAACCATAACGCTCAGACCGTCATGTCCGTGGTATACCCAGGAACTGCACGATGCTAAACATGTACGCAAGTTGGAAAGAAAAAGTCCAGACTCACAATAGACCATCAGCTATCCAAAGAACAGTGTGCATACGTAAACAAGCTGTTGACAAAGTCAAAGGTTGATTTCTACTCAGAAAAAGTAGAATCTTGCCAGGCAGACTCAAAGAGTCTTTTCAAAGTCACTAAGCACCTGCTTGGTACAACTTGTGACATCACCTTGCCTAAGACTTCGTCCTCAAGACAACTTGCACAAGACTTCAGTAACTTTTTTGCCGACAAAGTGGGCAAAATACGGGCAGATATTGCATCAGGCACTGTATCGAGTGCGCCAGTTGTCACTGAAATGCAGCGTGCAACGAACGCTTTAGATAAGTTTGTTACAGCTACAGAAGAAGAAGTAGAACAGATCATTAAGGCATCCCCTTGCAAGTCCCGTGAACTGGATCCTATACCTACATGGCTGTTAAAGTCATGCCTTGATGAACTTCTACCGGTTCTGACAAAAATTGTAAACTCCCCTTTAGCCTACGTTCCGAAAAGCTTCAAGATGTCACATGTCAGACCTCTTTTGAAGAAAACGAATCTCGATTCAAATGAACTGAAGAATTATAGGCCTGTATCGAATTTGCCATTCGTCTCCAAAGTGTTAGAAAAAGTGGTCGACAAACGCATTGAGTCCCACTTGACCTCAAACGAACTACATGAGCACCATCAGTCGGCATACCGAAAACATCATTCAACAGAGACTGCTCTCCTGAAAGTTCAGAACGACATCCTTCGGTCCCTAGACAAAAACGAAATTACAATTCTGGTCATGCTTGACTTTTCGGCTGCATTTGACACTATCGATCATGAAACTCTGCTAAAACGCCTGGAAAAAGACTTCAGAATTATTGGAAAACCTCTTGAGTGGATAGCCTCCTATCTGAATGACCGCTATCACATAGTCTCAGTAGATGGAGAACTGTCCACCCCAGTTAAAATGGAATATAGTGTGCCACAGGGTTCCGTACTAGGACCAAAACACTACATTATGTACACAAAAACTGTCGGCTCAATCTGCATAAACCATGGGCTTAATCACCATTTCTATGCCGATGACTCGCAGTTATACCTGTCCTTTAAGCCCAATGGCATTTCCTGTCAACAGGAAGCTTTATCGCGGGTTGAGGACTGTCTCAAAGAAGTAGTCTCTTTGATGCATCAGAACATGCTGAAGCTCAATACTGACAAAACTGAGGTCATTCTGTTTCATACGAAACACACAACAGTACCTGCAGAGGTTAATGTGCAAGTAGGGCCCTCTAAAATCAGACCGTCTTTGTGTGTAAAGAATCTCGGTGCATGGCTCGATTCACAAATGGATATGACATCACATGTAAATTCCGTGTGTAGGTCTAGTTATGCACAGCTCCGGCAAATAGGCCATATAAGTATCTCTCACCTGATGCTACCAAGACTTTGGTAAACTCTCTTGTTACATCGAAAATAGACTACTGCAATTCACTGCTGCATGGAAGAGTGCAAAACACAGCAGCCCGCATTATAACCAGAACCCCTCGATATAATCATATCACGCCGGTTTTGAAGGAACTTCACTGGCTTCCGGTTCAACATCGGATTGAATTCAAAATTCTGACTCTTACGTATAAAGCCATGCACAATGAATATCCCAAGTACATTGTCGACATGCTTGACGTGTACAGGCCGCGCAGAGAGTTGAGGTCGGCAAGTAGATCATTGTCGTTGGTTGTGCCAAAAAGTCGTAAGGTAAAATACGGTGAGAGAAGTTTCATGCATGCAGCTCCAAAACTTTGGAATGCTCTACCGTCAGGCATTAGAGAGGCAGGATCACTGGCTTGTTTCAAAAGGTGTCTGAAAACGCATTTTTTCAACATTTATTACTAAGTCAGTTTAGTAAACGATATGTTGCATATCTTTAATGGACCAGATAGACAATCATGCGATTCATCCCGGTTAGTGATTTCATATCTACTGTATATCTACGTCACGTCTTCAGTATAAATCGCGGGTGACGACACTCTGTATTGATGATTATTGTTGTGATGATTGTACCAGATTCAATCCAATCCAGGGTTGGGGTTTGCAATCCATGAGAGCAACATGTCTCATGTTGGTGAGGGAGAATTTCATTCCCTATTCTCGACTATTGAGAGCAACATGTTTTCATGTTAAAGTGGGACCCTGGTCCCAAGTCTCTGGTTGTGAGTGGTCTTTCTGACCAACTTTGGATTGTGACTTCGGAAGGCTGTATCGTTTTTAAGATATTGCCATTGTTTCCACTGAACTCCTATGGTCACTGTAGGGTGTTCATTCACTTGGGCTACTGTATGCACCAGATTCCATAATTATATTTTCTCTGTTTTGTGTATATAATGGCTCGAGTGGTATTTTGGTCGGTTCATTTTGCCGCCCATTGCCATAGAGGGAATCATGTGGTTCCCTCCGGCTAGTGATTTCATTTATATTGTATATCTATTGTATATCTTTTATTGTCCGGATAGATAATCATGCGGTTCGTTCCGGTGATTTCATCCATGTGAAGCGCTTTTGAACGCACATATCCTGTGTGAAAAGAGCGCTATATAAATGTGGTATAATAATAATAATAATAATAATAATTTATAATGCCTTTTGATCCCGATTCTGGTGGATGTACGCACGCGCTACTATATAAATATCACGTAATATGGAGGGCGACAACACGTATTGCAAACCCGAAGTTGGTATCTCAAGGGTTGACAATACGAGCTATCACCCTCCAAGGGATGTGATATTTATTTTATTTTACCAAACATCACAATCAAGTTCATCAACAAAACGATTTGTTCGATGATAACAATTAACAATTTGAAAATAAAAGTTATACTCGGTGCTTAAAAAGCATAGAACAGCTTCACACTTCTATTCATTACACGTTTGGTATTGACTGGTTCCTTTTCACTGTCCAATCTTAACATATTCTCCTCCCAAATAGTCGCACAAAAAACAAAAACAAATCAAAACTGTCAAAATGAGGTTTGGTGATCAAATTGCAAGCGTTGGATAATGTCCCTCAGATGTCGTCAGTCGAATGACTTCACGCACACAATTTGATAAGCCCTCACTGATCTAGACGTAATGTTGCCCACAGGTGATAATTTTGCATGGAACAGTACAGATTTGTTCATGACAGGTATATGGAAAATTGGTCTTGGAAAGTCACTTGAGGTATGACAAAACACATATTTGCGACGTCATTTTCCTTACCCTGTCGTAAACACATGCCAATTTCGCTTGTCATGTTTTATATCGGTATCTGCTAAATTCTAAAATTACAGCGTTCTGACGTTTCTCAGAGTGTGAACCAATTAATCCTTGATGAGACGTCGTTTTATTCATCATTTCATTGGAATCCATACTGTAGACCTATACACAAGGTTATAAAAGACGCGTATAAGGAAAGAATGAAATAATTATTGAAAGCCAGATTATTAATAACGAACAATATAATGCGTTATTCACTCAATTTTTTATTTGGTCGAATAATAAAAACCACATGTATAAAAAAGTGTAAATTTGCTGTTCATTTATCAAATCCAAAACACACACCAAATGAGGACTGTAATTTGAAAATAAGGATTATAAAACGCATTACAACGTTATGACCCCATTATATTGCAACGCACTGCATGTTTGGTTATTGACCCTTTTACAGTCGGTAGCTACGCTTCCCGCTTTGCTTGCGCGATGACAGGCAGAGGGTAGTACTCTATGATGGTAAACTCTTAAACTCAGAAACGGGATGAGCTTACCAGACTAATATATTACTTTTTCCCTGTCGTGCCCTTAACGGCGTCCCTGCAGGTACTCTGACTTCAGCAAAGTCATTCAGTACATATTTGACGGATTTTCACAGTTATTATGCTATGTTTTACATATTGTCATGTGTTTACCGTGTTCTATGTTGTGGGTAAGTCTGGCGGGGATACCTTCATTTACACTATTTGTAAAGCTAGGGTGACTTTGAGATAAGTGTGAGGTTAGGACGTCCATAAACCGGTTTAAACCCTAAGTGGTGACTTTGCTACTAACCGTACCAAGGCGGTATTCTCTTTGTCACCCATATTTTTGTTTGTCTTGTTTTTGTATTTGTGCTTTTGTTCATGTTTGGAATGGTTGTCTCTGGTGCTTGTGTGTTTGTTGATGTTTTCTGTGTTCGTCTCGTGTGTTTGGGTGTGTGGTTGTGTGTGTATGTGACATGCTGTCTATCGATGTTTTGGTGGTGGTTGCGTCTTGTATGTGGCTTTGCCTGCTTGACTTTGCTGCTGTTTTATTTAGAAAGAGGACCGAATGTATCGGAGTGTATCGTATATTGAAGCTAGCGAGAAATTGGGAATCGGTTTTGTGTAAGGTTTGCACCGTACACACATGCCTAATTGGGAATTGGCTTATTTTGACGAGATTTTAACAGGGATACTTAACGTATCCTCGATTGTTTAAATATCACCATAAAACAAATGGAGATGTGTGGTTTATGCAGAATACAAAAGAAGCAGATGACAAAGGTAGCAGACGAAAGACATTTGAACTGTAACATCTTGTCAAATTTATGTAAGGAACACAGTATATAAACTAACAGCTAACATTTTCCAATGCTTTCATACGCTTTGATAAAGATGAGGATACTTTAAATCGTATGTTAGCCCTTTTTGTTGATAACCCTGCCTTTCAAATCAGAGAGCTTATATAGAAGCCGTCTGACCATTTCTTCTCTGTTTGAGTATATGTTATACATCTGAGTATCTAGCTATTATTTGCCATTGCAATAAATGTACTTATTGTATCATTTTTATACAAGACGCAAACTATTTGCTATTTACAACATTCATATTTTTGCACGGGCAATCATCAATTAAAGGGTTAAACCCCAGGCATATTTAATCTTCGACTGTCTCCAGTCTGATCGCACATAGCTGAAACAAGTCTTTACTTACAATCATGTTCTGCTACAGATCTCCAATGATCACAGTGAATAGTTTTGTGATGGTTGTGTATACGATGGTTGTTCGATATGTATTGTGTATTCTCATGCAACATTTTTGTAACACGCATTCTGATTGGTCCACGTGACAAAATTTGAAGCATATAAACCACCGATATACTGTCGGAAAAATGAATATACTGTCGGAAACCGAATCACTAGAACATTTACTACGAAATATTCATACGCGCATTCATAGTAAAATTGAATGAATGGGTCTGAATGAACGAAAACACTGGCTGAATGAAATGTCAAATGTTTTCAATTTGCTTGTTTTTTTTAACACACTTTATGGTTGTAGCCAATGTGAGTCTGGCGATTCTAAAAAGTACCTAGTTATAGTCTACTTTCAGTCCGAATGACCGCTCAGCCGACTGTACATTTACTCCCCTGGTCATTGAGTCATTGGCCTACAATATTGAGCACTGCTAACATATGGCGCAATCATGCAGCCGCAGTACCGGCGAGTGACCCTCACAGGTACCCATTTTAACCCCTGGGTGGAGAGTATGTGCGGGTGGGAGACACGGAAAAGCGTCTCTGAAATTTCCGGGTGGAACCGGGATTTGAACCCCGGACCTCCGAACTGATAGTCAAGCGTGTTACCACTAGACCACCGCCACCTACAAATTTAAAAATAAATAATTCCGTTGTTTGTATTGTTTGTTTTTTACCATCTGGATCTATGGTTTCATTAGAATAGGGATAACCGTTGCGTATTTGAAGATTTGCAGCAGTATATCGGTGGTTTATATGTCGCAAATAATCGTTTTACATGCTCCGCTAACGCGTCGCATGTAAAACTAAATTTGCGACAAATAAATCACCGATATACTGCTGCAAATCTTCAAATACGCAACGGTTATCCCCTAATTGTACAACAGCACAAGAATTGTGTGCACGATTTCAGCGACATTGATACATCTGGATAGTTCTATTCAATACGTTTCCAATGGTATGTCGATGTATATTTTGTTCAACCCAGTTTTAAGATATTCCCCATTTCAATAGGGCCATTCGTTGACCACTGTTGAAAAAATGGTTGGAAAACATGTTAAGAATATGGAAGAAATAAGAACATACATAAAGGTTCGCACACAGCTCGGTCATTGGGTGAACATCTACTTCATTAACCCTTTCCTTCATATAAACGCGTTTGTAAACAGAGCTCTATTTGCTTATGGGATACTATAGATTTGATTCTACAGTTTCTACCCAGGCCAAACTGTTCTTTAATAAACATTCATGTAATAAACAATCATGTCTCTACTTCTATTTATTTTGAGCAAGGAAAGGGTTAATACTTCTGAGGTTGCTGTGGACTTTCGTATGATATCTCCTGCATGATTTCTGTTCTATTTTTGTTTATCATGCGACCGTCGCAGAACTGTCTGACATTGGTAGCACAACCTCCGTTGTGACTGGTCGTGTATTGATCCCAGATGATTACCTTTGACTTTTCATATAACTATAAAGACTTTCAGTGATGTGTGTCACGATCACAGTATGACTACGATTACAAGCGACCAATGATGATCATCTATGACTGCCTTACGATGATTGCACGATCATGCGTGGTTCCTCAATGACCATCCCGATCTATTGTGAATACATGTACATATCGTAACTGTAACTGATTATCTTACCTTGACTGATGGTAACCTACTGACTACTTCAAGACCAGAGACAAATTTGAAAATTTGCAAGAATAGCTCCTTTGTTTTCTCACCAAACCCTATATTGTAACTACTCTTTAGAATCGTCTCTAAGATCATCCACAAATACTCGGATAGTGACCGGGAACTGTCTATCAAATATCGATAAACAATCGAACTACTTGTCGAAACTCAGCTGAATGTTACACGAACATCGCCAGCACGTATGGCATCTACAAATGACTCAGAAGTTTTCAAAAATCAGAAACAAAATGTATCCAGGTCCATGGAACGACATTGCGATGGACCCAGAAAGATGATCTCCTGATGCGGCTGAAAGTCGCAACTGACCCCCTTGAAAGTGCAGTTTTGCACTACTGTGTTTCAGGCGAGCACTGTTTTGAAAGTTCGTATACTGTCGTATTTTTTGGTAAGTCCTAATTTGACAGACCTTTACATATCACTGTTTAAGGCATTCCATCTAAACAACACTGACCATCAAAGTGATAGCTGTGTCACCAAAAAGAAATAACCGGCATCATGGGATAGGTATTGCTCAGCAGTTGGGCTGAGTACTACACGTAACAGATTTCTCTAGACCAAGCAGACAACATAATAATACATGACCAATGCATTTGCTTTCTAACAATGTATAGGCGGTTTAACTTAAGTCGTTTGTTAGAAGGCAAGATTAAGACGAACCGTGTAAAGTAAGGGATGTGCACATTCGTCGAACAACCTGTATCTCATTCGATCCATTAGTTTCCCTCAAGTCATCGGTATTGAAATGTACCATTCATGCAAAGTGCATGACAATGATAACATGTCTGTATGTAATCGAAAAAATCTGTATTCACCAGTTTTGTTCACCGGAAAAAATATTGCAGGAAACCCTCAAGAGACCCAAATGCAATCTTTGTTTAGCAAACATTGTTAAAGCCTATTTATTTATGTTTAGCAAATTCTTATGAACAAACTCATCCTAATAGCCGAGTTAACATAGTGGGGAGGTTATCACAAACAAATCAGAAAGTCTCATTAACAGCTTAACCAACTTAAGTGGTAACAACGGATGGCGGGTTACTGGAGGAGGCGATCATGTTTAAATATTTAACAAGTTTACATGATCAGTGGCCGAGCGATTGCCGTCGTTGACTTACGATTGTTTAGCCATTCAATGCCTTTGTGTGAGAAAGTTTTCCAGTTGTGTAATGGAACAAGTCTAATTGTTTCACAGCTAGACGATTATCGAGAGAGGAGTGTATGTGTTGGGGATTTTTCCGTAGCTTCTACCAGCTAAGTTGGAGGGCGCGAATGACGACCTGCTGTCGGGACTATATACCATTTTGCTACAGTTGAAATTACTAATATCAACATAGTATTGAAGAATCTTCTGAATAAACAATGATTTGCTGGCGTCTAGTCATGTACATTGTCATTTATGGGTGTGCGGCTTGGACGCTATGTGAAGAAATAAGTTCTAAAAAGAGTTTCTCCGAAAGCAAAACCAGGATGTAAAAACGACAATTGCAGACGAGGTTTAATTGAGTCTGTTCATGAGCAGTTCTTAAAAGTACAACACTACTCACGCCCCCTAGCACCGGCTTAAGCGGAATTTTATGAAACTAATGATCCCGAAGGATCAGAAAATATAACAACACAGTAATAAACCTATATAACAACATATGTACACATCGCCTATCCAAGTCGGTTTCTACAATATACCACGAAAGGAAAGCAAAGAACGACGTGATCGACAACGAAAACAAACTTATAAAACGCGTTTCATTGCAAATTCTAGCTCTTGTACAACTTCTAAGTGTCTACTTTTAACTTTTTGTTTAACTAAGATAAAAGAACATGTAAAATTATATTGTGATATCATATTTTCCGGAGAAAAACATCATTTCTGGCATGTAATGCTGAAAACGCTTTCTTTACTGACGAGCCAATGCAATATTACACCAATTAGTCTTGCTCAGAAGTTTGTGAAATACTAATCTTTCTTCTGGATAACATATTTGTACGTTATGTGAATGCTATATACCGTCAAGTTATTGGTATTCCTATGGGTACGAATTGTGCACCACTGGTAGTTAATTTGTTTTTGTACTGCTATAGAGAGATTTCATGTTGAGTTTGAAAGTACAAAAATGAATACAAATATCAGACGTCCTTCTTCCGTTTCTGGATTTAAGAAGTCGCCTTCATAAAGTACTAAATCTTTCTTGTCGGCGTACATGCAAAGAAGCCAGCGTGATTGCCAACCGTAAATGGATTGACAACCAGACATGCAGTATGTTATAGTACTATAGGATCATATCCCTTTTAGATGATTTTGTTAATGTATTTAGTGAGAAAATGGGTATTTCCAATAATCTTACGAAGTTTGTAAATCACATCACCATAAAATTCAGGATGTGAAACACCGGAGCGCCTTGAGATTACATTTGTAATTGCCAACAAATGAGAGATTTCGATAATAAAATTTAGAGAATGTTTTCCTTAGGTTATGATATATATATCCTTGCTTAAGCAGCTTTTCAGTTAAAATGAGATTTCGACTATTAAAATCGTCAACAGAAGAACAAGCTCTAGCGAAACGAATACGTTGAGATATATAAACCCCGTAAGAGGGGACACGGTGAAAATCTCCATCAAGATGAGGGAAATTTACAATACATGTATTAAAATCAAAATCATCTCTTTTGTCATATATTTTAGGAGAAATCATTCCATTGTCAATTTTGAGGTATAGATCAAGAAAAGCTGCATAAGTGTCGGAAGGGTTAGCTTTATTCAAGTTGAGTTCTTTTGGGTAAATTGTAGGAATCAGTGCATCAAAGAAAGGGTTATCTAAGTAAAAATATCACCCAAATATCGAGAAGATTCATTGAAGGCTTTTAGAACATCTTCTTGTGATAGTGGATTCAATTGTAACATGAAATCACTCTCATAGTACAAAACAAATCGGCGACCAGTGGTGCACAATTCGTACCCATAGGAATACCAATCACCTGACGGTATATAGCATTCCCATAACGTACAAATATGTTATCCAGAAGGAAGGTTAGTGATTCGCAAACTTCTGAGCAAGTCCAATTGGTATAAAATTTCATTTGCTCGTCAGGAAAGAAAGCTGTATCAGCATTACATGCCATAAATGATGTTTTTTTCTCACAATCACAAGAAGTCATAAAAGTCTTCAATGATAATTCTCGATATTTGGATGACATTTTCAATTTAGATAACCCTTTATTTGATGTTTTGATTCCTACCATTTACTCAAAAAGAACTCAAATTGAACTAGAGCTTGTTTTTAAGAAAAAACATATGTCTCCCACCTGCTCCTGTCTCAAGAATGATTGAAATGATTGTTTGAACTTGGCCTAGATATTATAGCCATAAACATTTTTATAAGGTTTGATGAAGTTTGGATGAGACGTTTTTGACTTAGGGATCAGACAAGGCTAAAAAGACAAAATTTGGATAAATCAAGGGACATAACTCTAAAGTTCCTGAAATTTTTTGCTGGATATTGAACCTGGCCTAGATAGTATAGCCATAAATATTTTTGTAAGGTTTGGTGAAGATTGGGTGAGTTTTTTTACTTAGAGAGCAGACATATTTGGGATAAATCAAGGGTCATAACTCTAAAATTCCTGAAACAATCTTGCTGGATATTGAACTTGGCCTAGATATTATAGTCATAAACATTTTTATAAGGTTTCGGGAAGATTGAATAAGACATTATTGACTTAGAGAGTGGGCAAGGCGAACAAGGCCAAATTTTGATAAATCAAGGGCCATAACTCTATAGTTCCTGAAAAGATCTTGCTTGATATCGAACTTGGCCTATATATTATAGCCATAAACATTTCTATAAGGTTTGGTGAAGACTGGATGAGATGTTGTTGACTTAGAGAGCGGACAATGCTAAAAAAGCCAATTTTGGATAAATCAAGGGCCATAACTCTGAAGCTCCTAAAACAATCTTGCTGGATATCGAATCTGGACTAGATATTATAGCTATAAACATTTTTATAAGGTTTGGTGAAGATTGGATCAGAACTTTTAAAATTAGAGAGCGGACAAGATTTTGTGATAGACGGACAGACAGACAGTGGGACAGACAGAAAGACAGACAGACAGTAATGAGTAAATCAATATTTCTCCTATAATAAAGCTAACTCTTTCGTCACTTGTGCGGCTTTTCTCGATCTAGACCTTGAAATTGACAACGGAATCATTTCTTCTAAAAATTATGACAAAAAAGATGATTATGATTTTAATATTGTAAATTTCTCTCACCTTGATGGAGATGTTCCCCGTGTCCCATCTTACGGGCTTTATATATATCGCATATCGCCATCGCGATTGTTAGTCGGAGAGTGGTTACGTTTATTTACACTGTTTGTTTTTTAGGATAGGGATGGAATAAGTGTAAGGTTGGGTACCCAAAAACCGGTTTAACCCCCAGTGACTTTTGTCACTGACCGTTCAAAGGCAGTACTTCCATCTTCCCCCTATTATTTGTTTGCTATGTCTTTGTGCGTCTCTTTGTGTCTTTTGTATGCAAGTATATTTACTGTTTTTCGTCGTGGTGTTGTTCGGGGAGTCTTGGTGTTGTTCGGGGAGTCGTGTGTGTTGTATGCGGTGTTTCCTGCATGCCTCATACATGTACTTTACTTGAGAGTAGACCTAATGATTTGTTCAGATACAATATATCTCAACTTATTCGTTTTGCTAGAGCTTGTTCATCTATTGACGATTTTAACAGTCGAAATCTCATTTTAACTGAAAAACTGCTTAAACAAGGATATAGATACCATAAACTAAGAAAAACTTTCTCTAAATTTTACTATCGAAATCTCTCGCTTATTGGCAAGTACAAATGTAATCTCAAGGTACTTTTGCGACACGGTATTTCACATCCTGAATTTTATGGTGATGTGATTTACAAACTTCGTAGAATTATTGGACATACCCATTTTCTCACTTTGTTCATCAAATATATAAAACAATTCATTAAAAAGGGATATGATCCTGTATTATTACAACATACTGCATGTTTGGTTGTGAACCCTTTTACAGTTGGCAATCACGCTGGCCTCTTTGCATGTACGCCGACAAGAAAGGTTTAGTACTCTATGAAGGCGACCTCTTAAATCCAGAAATGGAAGGAGAACGTCGGATATCTGTACTATTTCATTTTTGTCGTACCCTTTATTACTTTTCTACAGTTACTCTGTTTGCAGCTCAATCATTGAGTACACTAGCGATAGGTGGATACAGTATGTTCAATTAAATGTTTTTTTGTTATACATGCACTTTACCACTGTATTTGCTGTCGCGGTTGTTGTAGATTAGTCGGAGAGGGGATACGTTTATTTACACTGTTTGTCTTTTAGGATGGGGATGGAATAAGGGTGAGGTTGGGCGCCCATAAACCGGTTTAAACCCCCGGTGACTTTTGTCACTGACCGTTCCAAGGCGGTACTTCCATCTTCCTCCTATTGAATGTTTGTTTTGTCTTTGTGCGTCTCTTGTTGTTTTTTCTACCCATGTACATTTGCTGTTTCCTTGTGTTGCTGTTCGGGCGAGTGTTTGTTCTGTATGTGGTATTTCCTGCATGACTCATTTTTGTACTTTCCTTAAAGAACCTCTCCGTCAGAACTCCTCTCCCACAAGAAATCTATGATCACCGTATGATGATGCATGTGCATGCCTTATGTCTGTGCTAGCGTGTGTACATTTGTATGAATGTGTCTCTGCGTGGTTAATTGATCTACCAACACCAACAATTATACATTTATATAATGGTTATAATCTATATGTAATGCAATGCTTGTACTAAACCGGCTGTTAGCGCACTTCTTGTAATTCGTTTTCGTTTGCCTGTTAGCTTGCTCTCAGACCATTCAAACAGCAATACGTCATGTTCACGGGTAATATATAATGGTTATACGGAGACGGTGTATAATGAGGTGGAAAGTATGAACGACCTGTATGTAATGTAATGTGCTCTAAGTCAGCCGTTATCTGGAGAAATTGTTTTCGTTTGCGTGTTAGCTTGCTCTAAAACCATTCGAGCCAGACATCACAGTCACAGGATGGTGTGAGGTGACGTTTATACATATATACTCACACTATCCTGGCTCTGATTAATATATAGCGGGAGGTACGTAACACTGTCGAATGCCTAGCGCGATAGTTACTTACAGTGTATTTCGATACAATAGGAGGAAAATCGATAACAGCTTATTACTGTTTTGGGAAATAAAGCATCATCAATTTGCGTATGTGTGCATACATTCGTGCTAGAGCGTGTGTGTTCGATAAAGTTTAAATATGTATTTCTAAGTTGTTTGCAGTATTCGTCATATTGAGAGAAATTGGCTACATTTTTTTGCGAACAGTATATCTTGGTAATACAATTTGGGTCAGTCATCGTATATGATATCACATCACTCATCTGTGTAACCTTTATACAGATAAGAGGTAGCCATTTTACTTTGGTGTTTAACGAGCCATGTTTACAAAAACGTATTGATGTAAATGTTGAGGAGACATAAATATTATATCATCTTGAGTAATTTGGCAAAAATATTTCTGATACCACAGCAATGTTGAAATCGTAGATTCTAACACAGGAATATAGAATGCATTACAGTTTATTAAACAAATAAGTAAACAGACACTGAAGCAATCAATGCTATCTCAATAATTTGGCATTACGGAATATTAAGGGATATACGATCAGCAGCGGTGGAAAATGTCAGAAAGTGGTGTAAAGCAAGATTCCGTCATGGGACAGCATGATGCCTATGTTGACAATCCTTGTACCAGATGTAAAAGTAAAGATAGATACGTGGCTTCTACGTGTTACTGTCCCACCTGTCATAAGCAGTTTTGTGATGCGTGCAAAGATCTACATCAAGAATTCCCTGGATCCAAGAATCATGAGTTGTTAGATAGTTCACGGAAAGATCAGTGGGGGCCTAAGCGTCATATGGTAGCTTCGGATGTAGAAGAGTGTAGCCGTCATCAAGGACAGCTTATCACAATATTTTGTGGTCAGCATGATGAATTATGCTGTGGTGTCTGCGCTATGATATATCACACGTACGTTCATTAATCGCTTGTTTCATGATATATAATAATATATACTGAGCCAAATATATTAACGCAGTATGAACTTTCTAGGTATATGATTTATACATACTTCACTACTCTAGTATAATGCTCAAATAGTTATATCAGTTTAAGAATTAATACTTAATCGACAAATTATCATTAGATTTTAAGCAGCCATTCAGAAGTAATTGAAGCTCATTTGACGACACCCTCCAAAATCACAAAATAAATCGACTCGCGCATTTGACGCGGCACTGATTTTCCTATGCATGGAATTCATCAATGCATTTATTCTTCTCATGGGAATATTATCCCACTCTTCCAACAAGCAGTTCTTTGTTCGTCAAGAGCAACGGTGGGATATACACTACGTCGACCATCTGGACGAAACAGATTGAATCGAGACTCATCTGTGAACACCACACGTCTCGTCTCATTCGATGCATAGGGTACAATGTTGGAACATATTATCATTAAACTCCATGTGATATTTTTCAAGTTTACACTTTCTCTGTGCGGCACGGTACACCACGCGGTTGAGCAAATTTAGATACCACGTTCAGCAAACATTGACCCAGACAGTTGTATGACCAGTTTATATCATTTTATGCTAAAGCATTTGATAATGGTTGCACATGTATGTACCATGCGTTTCTATTTGTTCAGTATATTTTAGCGATGAAATAATCGATGTTTTTAGGGTAAATATCCGGCAAAACTATATATCTACTAGATTTATGAAACTAGACAGATGCAACTAAACAGGCACTTTGTTGAAAAAGGTGTTACATTGTTGAAGCTGCTTAGCTGATCATATGATAAAAGAGACTCGTGATCTATATATCATGCACCTCATTTGAAATAAAATATAATTTTTTATATGATTTCTGTAACCTTATTGAGAATTACATATTTCATATATGTTTATGATAGGGAAGGATAGAGATTTTATTATGCATACGCCTACATTTATAACGGCACTGATGAAACTGGAGGTTGGCTTATATGTCAATGTCACTATCATAGATGAAATATAACACAAGAAGGAATTTGAATATTACCGGTCTCCTTGTGGATTACATTCATGGTTGTTCTTGTTTGTATTTCCAGAACTTGTAAAACTAAAGCTTTCATACCTGAAATTTCACACGGAGTTTCAAAGAGCAAAGAGATGAAAAACTAGCTGAGGGCATGACTAAAGTGAAGAAAGAAGTAAAGACTATCAAATATATGAAATACTCAAGTCGTTCATCTTTAAAAGAATTTGAAACAGATTATCAAACAAGAATGAAAGGTCTTAGAAAAAGGATTGATGAAGCTCTCAACACCATGGAAAAACGAACCAATGAAACGATGTCAACATTGTATCAACGATATGATGAGCAGATTCAGAGTGACATTGAAACGTGTGATACTTTTATCAAAGAGATTGAAGATGTTGAGACTCAGCTTGATCATACAAATGGAAACAAGACGGAAGTACATATCTATGCTGCTATGAAGAGAGGAGAACAAACAATTTCAGAATATCAGTTAGATATGTGCTTCCTAAAGCATTCCAACAGCAGCGTATTGACATTTTTACCGAATGAAAGTATTTGCGAAAACTTGGAAATCACTGAAGCCTTTGGACAGTTTAAACAACAGCCACAGACAATCGCAGACAAAAGCACATGTGACATTCAAGGAATGTGTCAGTTACTCGACGGCAGTGTGGTATTGGCGGACTACAAAAATGAGAACATTAAGCGGTTGAACCAATTGTATGAAGTGATTGACACCTGCACCGTCCCTGGTGGCCCAAATAGAATTTGCCGAACAGGCATTAAAGATATTGCCGTGGCTCTAGGAAAAAAAATACAGTTTGTGTCCATTACAGATACGAGGGGTGTTCCAAAAATAATGTCACTTGCATCGGTGCTCATATAGCGGAAGTGCTTTTGTTCATTTTAATTTGCTCTGCCCTTCAAAATACTCTCCGCCAGCCAGAATACACCTTTTTAGCCGGTCAATCCATTTTTGGAAGCATTTTTCATACTCTTCAATGGGGACACCCATCAGACACTGATAAACAGCAGATCCAAGGGCATTTCTCGAATTGTATCTCCTTCCAGATAAATGATATTTAAGTTTTGGAAAGAGAAAATAGTCGCAGGGGGCCAAGTCTGGCGAATACGGAGGGTGCGGAAGGACGGTAACCTTCTCTGACTCCAAAAAGTCAGTCACAATACGTGCCTTGTGAGCGGGTGCATTATCATGCAAAAGTCGGACATACTTAAGTCCTGTTTTGGGGCGGCTACTTTTGTAGTAGTTCTTCAATTTTCTCAGAACAACGTTTTTATAGAACTTGTCTGTGACCGTTCTGCCTTTTGGCACCGGGATTTGAATAGCTGGACCCTTATTAGTGAAAAAAAATAGCATACAAAACCTTCTTTACCGTTCGTATTCGTTTGGCAATACTTGGGCGTCTGGCATTTTTAGTGGCACATATTCGGTTGGAAACCTTCCGCTTTGGTTCAAAATAATACACCCAGGTCTCATCACCAGTGACTATATTATCAAAAGCCTTTTTACTATATTTTGGGTACATTTTGATTGGAAAAGTAGTAAAGTCAAGCAGGCAAAGCCACATGCAAGACGCAACCACCACCAAAACACCGATAGACAGCATGACACACACACACACAACCACACACCCAAACGCACACGCACACACACACACACACACACACGAAATGAACACAGAAAACACCAAAAGACACACAAGAACCAGGGACAAACGTTCCACAACATGAACAAACCACAAGCACAAAGACGCAATGCAAACAAAAGGAAGGGTGACAAAGAGAGTACCGCCGGAAGTGTTTTTGCCATTGTTACACGCGTCTTCTTTTGCTCATCCGTTAACAAATGGGGTATCCATCTTGCATTTATCTTTCTAACTTTTAGGTGTTTCTTCAAAATTGCATGAACTCTTGCTAACGACAAGTTTGTCATTCGAGCCAATTGTCTTACGGTGAATCGAGCATCAGTTTTGAGGATATTTCGGATTTTTTCTATGTTACCTTTGGTCGTAGTTGTTGCAGGACGACCTGGGCGAGCAGCATCTTTCAGTTGCTGCTGCCCAGCACTAAATTTAGCTACCCACCTACAAACAGTCCTGTGGGACATTTGGCCCTCCCCATAAATGTCACACACCTCGCGGTGAATATCTACAGCCTTTATGCCGAGTAATGACCTACCTTTTATATAGGCCCTAATTTCAAGAACATTTTCAGCTCGTTTTCCTGTCATTTTGTGTATAGTCTAACGAATAGGCTATGAAACGATGTACACTGTACCGAGGCAAGTGAACGTGTGGACGAGATATTTACCTGTGTCACGAGCCAGTGATCACTCAATCGACACGAGGTGGTTTTGTGCATGAATTGCACGATTTCCGCGAAATAAAGCACAGATGACATTATTTATGGAACACCCCTCGTAGAATGAGACCGACAATGTAGTTTGTGTAGACCACAACTGTTGTGGAATAGCTTATCAGAGGAATATATAGTTTGTTACCAACGGCTACGACAGGACATATATTTATCACATGTCACGTGATCAGGGTAATAACCAATGTGTACTTTTAGCATGTGTATATAGCACAGTGCCAACCGCTGTCACTGTTAATTGCAGCGGTACTAGCGTTATTATTGGTGGAAATACTAAGGAGTTTGTAATGTGCGACCTTAATGGAAATTTGCAGCGTACCTTCGGACTGAAAAAAGATGAGAGGAAAAGAGTTGTATGTGTAGATGACAAGGGAAACATGTTTGAAACAGTACGTAGAAACTTTATTCTGCAGTTCATTGAAGGGGAAGAAAATCCGCGTTCAAAAATGTTAAATACTGACGATTTTCACTGTTCAGAATCACTGATGATAGATAATGTACAGTCAAACCTGCTTCAGGGAAACAACCTTACAGGAGGAAGCGACACCATCTGCGTGTATAACATTAAATATACAACTAATTTCGTACAGAAAACTACGACTGTTTAACAAGGAGTAATATGTTCATGTATGTGTGAAAGGAGATTGAATGGTTAGATGGTTTAAGCAGGAACAGGAATGCATAATAATTAATTAAAAAACATTCAGTGCAACAACTACATTTGCAACAGCTTGTGTTAAAAAAGCCTATTCCCTCAATATTGACCCCTCCATAGGAGCAACATCAAAATGGTTTAAAAACTATCAATTCTGAAATGTTCCTTTTCAAACAGTGTAGATCCAGGTTAAAAGGCTCTTGGTGAAGTTTACAGTGTCACTGGAATCAGCAGCGTATGGTTTTTGTGCGGTGTTCTATAATATTTAAATGGATGAGTTACTTCTTATCATAAGAGACATATGTCCTGTCATTTGCAAACAATAGAGACCCATATCTGAGGGCGCTAATATCTGGTCTAAGTATTTGCATACACCATCTGTTGTGTGTTTAAGCATATCTTACACTACAGTTTCTACCAATACATGTACCAAGAAATCATGTGTACATATTATGTCATAGAAACTGAGGGAAACATTATTCATGAAGTCACTGTATTTTATATGAATATTCAACAGGGAAAGGGTTAAATGGCTCAACAGATGTGTTAGGTCAGCGGAATCCAATATAAATTGCCGCATGTGTCGACATTAGTGTGTCGAAAGTTACACATACTTTACGTAAAACCCATCTAAACCGGAATTCTAGTAGAGAAGAATTTAGATACTTTTATCCATGACTGTGGCTGCGGGAGCTTTCTGCATGACTTTCACCTTGCATTAAACTGTCACCTGTGTCCAAGGGCGATATTTATGCTAAATTAAACGTCCGGTTAAATGAAGTTTTAGTCATTCAGAGTACAATATTCTTATAAACAAAAAACATTTTCTATGTGCAGATATATATTTGCTTTTTTTCAAAATATTATATGATCTATGGGACAATGCCAGTAAGGTTATAGTCCATACATTAGAATTTCAAACATCATAAATCAGCACATCTACCTTAACATCTGTTTCAGGTTGCCACAGTTGGTTTTATTGAATTTATTTATTCAAAGATAATCAATGACACACATTTTAGATTCTGATGAGATACCGAGGTACATAGTGTTTCATTTGGATCTAAATTGTTGGAATGTTCCGACTGAGGGAGCCAAACGCTGCATGTTTGGTTATTGACCCTTTTACAGTCGGTAGATATGCTTCCCTCGTTGTTGCACGATGACAGGCCGAGGGTAGTACTCTATGATGGTAAACTCTTAAACCCGGACATGGAATGAGCTTACCAGACACATGTATTGACCATTCTATGTCGTGCCCTTAACGGCCCCCTGCAGTTGCTCTGTATTCAGCAGTCATTGAGTACAATATTTGACGTAATTTCACAGTTGTTGTCGTGCTATGAATTATATATTGTATTGTGTTTACCGTCTTCTATGTTGTTGGGAAGTCTGGTGGGGATACCTTTATTTATAATGTTTGTTAAGCTAGGGTGGCATTGAGATTAGTGCGAGGTTAGTACGTACGTGATCCGTGATCCCCCCCAGTAATGGGTTTGCCACTGAACGTTCCAAGGCGGTACTCTCTTTGTCACCATTGCTTTTATTGTTTTGTTTTGGTTTCTTTGTACTTACACATGCCTTTATGTTTAAAAATGTCATCTCGTGTATATATATATATGCATTAGAATTTCAAACACTATATATCTGTGTGTGAGTGTGGGTGTTTGTGTGTGTATGTGTGTGTTTGTTACCTGCTTTTTATCGTTGTGTTGGTGGTGGTTGCGTCTTGTGTGTGTCTTCCTGCTTGACTTTACTACCTTTTTATAATAGTAGAAACCGTCGTCTAAAATACTAATGTTCAAAAACACGGATGTTAAACATTATATGGTTGACTAATGCTGGGCAAATGCTATGCAGGAAGACATGGGAACTTTTATCCTGCATTTTAAAGCTTTCTCTCATGAATTCATGACCAAATGAATATATGCTAACTTGAGTTTATAATGGCCAGTGAAAAGGGAATTTTTGATAATTTGATATAGGCCTATTAAGTTTTCATTCTGTTTTCAAAAGGCATGAGAAATTATCTATATAAGGGAAATTGTTAAGTTACCATCTTTACCGATACCGTCTCTAAAACCGTCTCTAAAACCTAGCCTTTTACACTTGTTAGTTATCGCTTTAAAATAGCGAGGTACAACTGTAGGCTCTGTTGTTGTTGTTCTTGCGGACGTGCCCAGTGCTTTAAGACTGACTATTGCAGAACTACAGATACGGGTGCGTACTCAAATACTAAAATCATTTCTCTTCCACCATTTAGAATGTCCTCGTATAGTATAGGGTTTGGTGGGGAAAATAAAGGAGTTATTCTTTCAAATGTTTACGCATTTTATCTGGAGCTGTACTATTCCATATATGTTATGTTATGATGCTTTTGAATTAACCTTTAGTCTGCTATGGACGAATCTTTCATTTTTTCTGCAAACAGCGTGAGCCGAGTAAATCGGCGTCTCATCAGGGTACAAACTATTTGTTAATTTTTTTATTACACCTCTTAAAAGTAATGGATACAATTCTACTTAAAGCTTTGATTAATTTAACACATTTTCTATCGATAAATTACTCAATCAGTAGGCTTAACGTTTCTTAACCATTTGTTCCATAAATATATCTTTCTATGCCGTTGCAAAGAACAGTCCAAGATCAGACAGTTCATGCAGGAGCCGTCTGATCAGGGCTCGCCTTGTTTGCCTATGATACAATATAGATATGTTATGTCCTAACGTCTTGTGTCCGTCTGATCAGGGCTCGCCTTGTTTGCCTATGATACAATATAGATATGTTATGTCATAACGTCTTGTGTCCATGTGCTATAATATCCATTAATATAAATAATATTTATTTTGCCATGGATATTCATGAAATAATGGGTAAGAAAGGTGAATGTCGCGAATAGATATGTGTTAACCTTTTGAATGAGGTACGGTTCATCATTGCTTAATGATAGAATACACTCAGTTTGAAAGGATTAACTTTGCGAGAGGAGTTTGAACGACAAACAGAACAAACCCTGATCAGAGAGCTCCTCTTGAACTAAAACAGTTACATTTATTATTATTATTTCTATTAAATGTAAATCAATATTCTACGTTTTGTTGATTTTTAAACAGATTTGAATTATATTTCGTACTTATACACAATAAACAATACTCAATAAATAATAGTTGTGTCTGTTTTCAACCCTCTTCCTCTGTTACTCTCTGTTTTTTATCATGCCTTTCAAAACACACACACACACACGAGCACACACACATACATACACATAGACACAAATATTCTGAAAATGGGTGATCCTTTGAAAGCAAAAGTAGAAATGCAGAATGAGAAAATTGCAGACTCGGTTTTATTGAGTCTGTTCATGAGTAGTAATTAAAAGTGCAACACTACTCACGCCCCCTAGCACCGGCTTAAGCAGTATTCAATTTTCAAAAATAATGAAAACTTATGATCCCAAAGGACCAGAAAATATAACAACACTGAGAATGAAGTACGGGGCGACTTTTTACGGCCGCCACACAAGCACCTAACACCTGCTGTTGTGAAGTGCATATATTCTGAAAATGGGCGATCCTTTGAAAGCAAAAAACAGGCATGCAGACAGACAGACAGCCAGACAGACAGTCAGTCAGACAGACAGACAGACAGACAAACAAAAAAACACACACACATGCACATACATGCACAAAGACAACACGTATACGCACTCACGCACGCATATACAGTTTAATTATTTAAGTAAAGACTGAGATAATAAAGAGAACTTTCTCAATAATAAACCGCTGACATAACACAAAGGATGAGACAAACAGTAACGACCCTGTTCAGACGCAGTCTTGAAAAGTCTGATCTTGAGCTGCATTGTTTGTCGTGGTGGAATTTGGTAGCAATGGTCACACAAGTGAAAAAAACAAGTAGGGACTGCATAAAGCAGCTACCTGGTTTTAAAGACCCGTGTGGTCATTAATCACACGTCAAACACAATGTACTTATTAATATATGTGCAGTTAGTTCAATCCATATGATTGTTATCATTTTACTATCTTAAATTTTGTACTACTGCCCAATATATGCGAGGTTTAGTGTAGTGGGGAGCCCATTCTCCAAATGCTGTTTTGGAGGGCGACGGAAACTTACACGACACTACCCGGTTCCATAAATACAAATGTCGTTGACGTCAAGTTAGACTGATGCTAATAGCAATCGGCATAACACTTTTCAATCTAAGATCACGGAAACCATCTCTTATAGTGGTGCAATAAACGCATATTTTCAATAACATCATACAATTTGGTATTTGTTATATGCAATCATTATTTTGAAGACTGTAAAATTGAATTTATTGTTGTGTTTATGGTTAAGAGCAGATAATGTTTTGAGAGGAGACATTCCAAGGGAGACAACTCCTGACTGAAGTATAAGTTGTAATACATGTAGTTCAGTGTACTTGTGGAGTTAAAGGTTACAAATAATAGACAGGATGACGTATGAAACCCTGGACTCCTTTACCCAGGCTACGAATATGAGTAGTTTCTATTGTGGTGAGTATAATTTGAGGATACTTCAATAAATAATCTATACGGATCATATCTAATTAGAAGATACTTAGAAACCGAGGTATTCCATTTTAAGCAGACTGCAAAAGTAGCAGACGACATATGTTTTAATTGTAACACCTCGTCAAATTCTACACCCTTTGTAAGGAAGAGAAGTACAAGAGAAGATCCCTGTGTTAGGAAGTAAATAAATTATAAACTGTCTGAATAAGATGTTTAAGCAAAATGCACTGCAGACATCACACCAAGTCTTCCACTGCGTTGATACTATCTGATTAAGCCAATGAAAGTTTAACCCTTACAGTGCGGGACACAAGTCGCTATTGTCTATTGCAAGCAGTGTAGACCCAGATAAGAGGGCTCCCAGAGGAGCCATGTCATCAGAGTCTGCACAGTTTGTCATGTTACACTTTTCTTTCATAAGCTTGACCTGTTTGAAATTTGGAATAGTCCATTTGAAAATTCAGTGTTGTAAGTATTAAATATAGCTATTTTGGCTACGGTAACAATTGTCTTGAAATTTCCGACTTTTTAAAATCTTTACAAACAGAGTAGACTTGAAGGAACTGCTGGACCAGGTTTGATCTGTTTGTGTGTTATATAGCTGAATATCTACTATTTGCCATGTCAATAAAATGTACTTATTGTATCATTTGGATACAAGACTAAAACTATTTACTATTCACAGCGGTCGTAGTAAAGCATTACACTACGATTGTGTTTACAATACTGTCTCCAACACGATCGCATGATCCAAAGGCGATGTACGCACCGTGGCCATAAGTGTCAAGTGCCATGCTCCCCGGGACAATTTAGAAGTGCATAGGTTTGAAACATTGTGATAAATATAACATTTGCATACTGGTCGTGGAACGTCTTTTTGTAATCATAAAGGAGGCGTTATCGTTAGCGATTGTACGGCAAACGGACTCGCAGAAGAATTTACGGATCATCCAGATAATCGCATAGTGACCAGGAACAGTCTATCCAATATTCATATCCAATATCCATTAATCCTTTCGCTGCCAATGCCGGATCTGTGATTACCTATTTAAACAGTTTGGATCCAGATGAGACGCCGAGTAACTCGGCGTCTCATCAGGATCCAAACTGTTTGCTACTCTTACAATTTTTTTGAAAAAAAATACGCAAAATCAAAATTGTAGCAGACGACAAAGTTTGCAGACGAAAAGGGTTGGCAGCGAAAGGGTTAGCAGTCTATCCAATATCCACAAACAATCGTGCTACTCGCCGACGCTCTACTGAATGTTACCGAACATCACCAAAATGTAAGGGAATCTGCAAATGACTCTGAATTTCTCAAAATCAGAAGAAAATGTATTTCTGGTCCATGGAAACATATTTCGGTTGACTAAGAAAGACGCTCTCCTGATCCGGCCGAAATTTGCAGTTGAAACCCTACCCACTAAGTGTTTCAGGCGAACACTGTTTTGAAAGTTCGTTTACTGCCGTAATGGTAAGTCCTAATTTGACAGGCCTTTACAGAGCACTGGCTAGGACATTCTATTCAAAGAGAGGAAAATAACCGGCATCATGGGATGGGTATTGTAGAAAACTACACGCAGCTCCAATTCTCTAAACCAAGCGTACAACACAACAGTACATGGCCAATGTATTTGCCATTGAACAATATATATGCAGTTTAACTTTAAAGTATATAAAATTCTATGCAGGCTATGCAATATGTTATTAACGTACTTTTAAACTTCATGTTACATATCGCGTGCTTTTTGTGCACATATATACATTTATCCCTCAGTCGTTTAAATGTATTCAGTTCGTAACATGACACCAAAGCGGAGGCCTTTTGTCCCTTGCATGATACAGTTATGGTGAACAATTAGGTCGTTTATTGGAAGGTAAGATTAAGATGAACCCAGCAAAAGTCAATAAGGATTATGCATATTCGTCGAACAACCTGAATCTAATTCAATCTATAAGTTTTCCTCAACTCATCATTATTGAAATGCACCATTCATACAAAGTGTATAACAATGACAACAAGTCTGTATCTAGTCGAAAAAAGCTGTATTAACCAGTTTGTTTCGCCGTGACAGATATTGCAGTAAACTGTCTATGAGCATACACTTCATCGATCGATCGATCGAGAGAGATATATACATACAGACATACAGACAGAGACACAGAGAGACAGAGAGAGACAGTAAGAGAGAGAGAGAGAGACAGACAGAAAGTGAGAGGCAGAGATATAGTGAAAGAAAGAGATACAGAGAGAAAGAGAGAGAGAAAGACAGACAGAGAGAGAGAGAGAGAGAGAGAGAGAGAGAGAGAGAGAGAAGAGACTCTTATTATCGACAGAGTTTCTCTCTGAAATCACTGATACATCGGACCTCGGTTTAAAGTCTCGTCCGAAGGACTTGGTCCGGTAGGGGATCGAACGACCCCTACCTCTTGTGTTGTAGTCGAGCGCGATTATGCCACACAACCACGTCCGTCGGTGTGTGTTCGATATAACTTAAATGTGTATTTCAAAGTTGATGTTCATAGGTTTTGTCATACTGAGACACATTTTGGCTACACTTCTAGCGAACAGTATACCTTATTGAAATTTAAGTCTAGGATGTCATGCGCAACGTTACACACAGATGGGGATAGTATTTAAAACAATAAATACACACCGAAGGCTATTTCAATTTGACAATACGAAATAGTCAGGGGTATACTATCAGTATCTGTGTAAAATGTCGACAAGCGGAGCTATAAAGGTAGATTCCGTCATGGGCAGCATATGCGTATGTCGACAATTCTTGATCCAGATGTGAAAGTACATATAAATACGTGGAGGCTACGTGTTACTGTCCCACTACAATATTGAAATAGTATGTTTTAACAAAGGGATATACAATGTGTTACAGTTTAATAAGGAAAAAATAAACAGACACTGAAGCAAGGACAGCTATCTGAATAATTGACATTTTGGAATGATAAATAGAAGATCAGTAACAGTGGAATATGGCAACAAGTGGCGTAAAGCAAGATTCTGTCATAGCGCTTCATGATGCGTATGTCGACAATCCTTGCTCCAGATGTGAAAGTAAAGGTAGATATGTGGATTCTAAGTGTTACTGTCCCACCTGTGACAAACAGTTTTGTGATGCGTGCAAAGATCTGCATCAAGAATTCACCGGGTCCAAGAATCATGAGCTGTTAGATAGTTCACAGAAAGATCAGTGGGGAGCTAAGCATCCTATGGAAGCTTCAGGTGTAGAAGAGTGTACACGTCACCAAGGACAGTCCATTACAATATTTTGTGGTCAGCATGGCGAGCTATGCTGTACTATCTGCGCTGCGCTCAGTCACAAGTACGTTAATGAATTTCTTTGATACATAACGTATTTGTTTTTATGAAACTATCATCAGAATTGTTTAATAATAAACTGTTTGATTTTGTTGAGAATAAATGTGAAAAAAACTAATTGAACTAGGTTAATCAAACATAGGCAGATAAAACTAACACTTTTTCTTTAAAATGTGTTACAGAGTTTAGTTAATGCATTATGATAAAAAGCTTCTTGGTCTATGTACCGTGTGCGTCATTTGAAATACAAAATGAGATTAATCGTCAGTAGTAATTTGATTTATTTATAATTTCAAAAGCGTTCTAGATTGAGTTCTTGCATTCCGTTATTGCTACTTATAAATGTTAAATATATTATGAGCCTATTTTTTATTACATTCAAGGATGTTCCGGTTTGTATTTTCAGCAATTGTGAAAATAAAGCTTTCATTCCTGAAATTGCACATGAAGTTTCAAGGAGCAAAGAGATGGAAAAACTAACCGAAGACATGAATGAAGTTAAGAAAGAATTAAAATGTATCACCGATATGAAATGCTCCATTCGTTCATCTTTAAATGAATTCAGAACAGACTATCAATCAATAATGAAAAGTCTCAGAGAAAGGATTGATTTAGCTCTGAACGCAATGGAAAAACGAACCAATGAAACGATGGAAAATTTGTACCAACGATGTGATGAGCAGATTCAGAGTGACATTGAAAAGTGTGACACTTTTATCAAAGAGATGCAAGATGTTGAGGCTCAGTTTG
The DNA here is from genome assembly GCA_963576725.1 of Azorinus chamasolen. Taxonomy (NCBI): domain Eukaryota; kingdom Metazoa; phylum Mollusca; class Bivalvia; order Cardiida; family Solecurtidae; genus Azorinus; species Azorinus chamasolen. The sequence continues at coordinate 28,520,251 of OY755240.1, forward strand.
ACCATACAAATGGAAACAAGACGGAAGTACAAATCTATGCTGCTATGAAGAGAGGAGAACAAAAGGTTTCAGAATATCAATCCGAAATGTGCTTCCTAAAGCATTCCACCAGCAGCGTGTTGAAATTTGCACCGAATGAATGTATTTGCGAAAACCTGGAAACCATAAAAGCCTTTGGAGAGTTTCAACAACAGCCTCTTCGTTCTCAAGAATGTCACTTAAAAGCTAATTGCAGGTATGTTAACATACGTGCAATAACAGACAAACGCACATGTGACATCCAAGGCATGTGCCAGTTACTCGACGGCAGTGTTGTATTAGCCGACTACAAAAATGAGAACCTTAAACGGTTGAACAAAGTGTATGATGTGATTGACACATGCGCCATGCCTGGCGGTCCAAATAGGATATGCCGAACAGGCATTAAAGAAATCGCTGTGGCTCTAGGAAACAAGAAGAAAATACAGTTTGTGTCCATTACAGATAGAATGAGACCAGCAAATGCAATCTGTGTAGACCACAAATGTTATGGAATAGCTTACCTGAAGAACAGACTATATGTTACAAACGGCTTAGACAGGACATGCATTTATGACATGCCATGTGATGCGGCTAGTAACCGATGTGTACCTTTAACATGTGTATATAGCACAATGCCAACCGCTGTCACTGTTAATTGCAGCGGTACTAGCGTTGTTATTGGTGGGAATACAAAAGAGTTTGTAGTGTGCGACCTTAATGGAAACTTACAGCGTACATTCAGACTCGAAAGAGTTGTGGGAAAAAGAGACATCTGTGTAGATGACAAGGGAAACGTGTTTGCAACATCACATGGAAACTATATTCTGCAGTTCAATGAAGGGGAAGATAATCCACGTTCAGCAAAGTTACATACCAGCGATCTTCACTTTTCAGAAACACTGATGATTGATAACGTGCAATTACATCTTCTTCTACAGAGAAAGAGCCTTACAGGAGGAGGAAGTGATACCATCTGTGTGTATGACATTAACTATAAGTAAGAGACTCAACCAATTTAATATGACTGTTCAACAAGGGGTTGTAGGTTTATGTATGTGTGAAAGGAGACTACATGGTTAAATAGTTTAAGCAGGGATAAGAAAACATGGTAACATAACCCCTCCCAACAACATTCAATACAATAAGTATATTTGCAACAGCTTATATCCAGTTTTGCAAGTAATTGCGTGCACAAAATATGATGCCATACTGATCATTAGTATTTTTTGCTAACCCAGTAACCTGTCTTGGTGTCTCTTGTCACCTTGGCAAACAGAGTAGAACCAGGTCAGACATCTCGTACATGATCAGGGTCTGATGTGCTTGCTTATTCAATCATATACTACTGATTGTACTTTTTCTGTCAGTATATATTGACGGTGTTAGAATTATTTTCTTTTCGTAAATGTCTATCTGTGGAATGAGTTATGTGTGATTATAAATATTAATGTAATTAACTGTTTGTTTTGCACTAATATGTTTTAGTTCACTTGCCAATTGAGTTCTACCTGATTAGCATTGATAAATAGCTTGGATCCAGAGTCACTTTACTCATTTGTTTGTTATACAAACATGCCCAATGTGTTCTGTCAATGCGTTCTGTGCACAACGTGTCTTGCGCTGCATTTGTATTTGTGAAATTCTGACTGAAACATGGTTTGTTGAAAGATAGTGTTATTGTTTGTGTCATTTTAAATCATTTCATTAAAATAAATATGATAGGAGTCTGTGCTAATGGAATCACCAATTGTCCTTGGATAGATTGTGTCTAAACCTGTCTTAGTAGAATCGCCAATTACCCTAGGATAGATTGCGATCGGAGTCTGTCCAAGTACAATCACCGATTTTCCTCGGTTAGAATGCGATCAAAATCTGTCCTAGGAGACATTGCGATCACAATCAATCCTAGGAGAATCGGCGATTGTCCTACATCGCGATTTCTACTGTACATGTAACATACACATTAATAAGAATGTGGTAAGGTCTTTTATTAGGTTGATTAGAGCTGTGCTAAATTCCCATCGATTGTAAGTCAACTAATTCGCTGCTAGATGCGAACTTGTGATTACCTGTGCAAACAGTTTGGATCCAGATGGCAATGTTTTTAATCTTACAGTCGGGAATAATACATACCCCTAAAGATCAGACGACTCCTATATGAACTGTTTGATTAGGGTATTCTCTGTTTGGTTTAAAAATAATACAATTTGAGTCATGATTAAAATATTCAGTATTCATAGTGTCATTATACAATTTCACACACTTGATATCCATGATTTAGTATCTGTCACATGGATATTTATGGAGTAATGGGTTAATAATCCAATGAGTAGTCTTCTGTATCAGAAGTATTAGGGCGTTCGTAATTCCACGATGTCGTGATGCGATCATTAACCCTATTTATTTCTTATTCACATTCCCATAAAATGAGGTAAACAGTGTAGATCCTAGCCTGAAGGTTCTTGATGGAGCCTGTCGATGTCACTGGTTTAAAACAGCATATAATGTGTTTGCGATGCCCCATTACATGGACATGGACTCTCTGAGTGGTCACATTATAGGGTTTGGTGGATAACTAAAAGAGTTATGCTTGAACCTATTTAAATTTACGCATGTTATCTGGAGTTCTGACATAATATATTGACCATATACAGGTAAGTCAGTGTTTTATTATTATGACATGCTATCAGAATGGTAAACAAATACAGAATACCATTAACCCTTCCAACGCTGAATTTGCAAATGGAATTTTCTCAAGCTTACATTGAATACTGAGGGATATTTTAAAAGAAAAGACATGACAAACAGTGCAGACCCTGATGAGAGGTCTCCTGTAGGAGCCCTTACATTTGGGTCTACACTGTTTGCAAATGACAATAATGACCCGGGTTAATTTAACTTAAACCTTATCCTGTAGTTAAGCGGTGGTCCACTTACCGTTCAAAGTTTCAACCTTTCAAATCTTCAAATGGGGAAATGGGGGAATACTGACCTAGTACCAAACATACTGGAACCTGACGAGACACCGAGTTACTCGGCTTCTCGTTTAATTCAAACTGTTTCCAGATGTCCTATTGCGCTTAGCAGGATACCGGGCCACGGCATTATAATCCATGATTGATTTTTTAAATACGAGACGGTGGAAATGATCAGACGATTTTATTCATTTGATGACAATTAAACTGAAAACTATACGGTTACTTTGGCTTCAGTGTTTGATGTACATGTATATATTAAACTCATAAACGTGCTTTTTGATCGTTCGCAAAACGAACTAGATCAAGATCCAATGACTTGTATAGGAGTCTCATGATCAGTGTATTACGCTTTACTCCGTCTTCTTATGGAATTATATAGATCTCACCCCACGGCTTTTTTTCATGGTAAAAAGTATCTTTTTCATAATGTTATTATAAACCTTCTGCTAATTACTATATATAGTCATTGTTTTTCACAAAGATATTCATTACCAAAATGGCTCAAATGAGGCAAATAAATCAACAATAACACAACTTAAACCAAGTGCAAAAGGTTAATCTCGCCAACTCCTTATGTAAAGAAAAGAAATAACAAAACGATACAATAGAGGAAGAAAAACAAATGAACAGGTAATGGCTACACATAAAAGAAGGAAACGAAATAAATGACTCTTTTCTTTTCTGTGGACAATAACTTCTTTCATGTTTGCAAGAAGAGAAAAATATAAACTCCTTTAACCTTTTACTTCATAGATGCGTCTTTTAACGAGTTTGCTCTTGATGTACCCTATTTGTTTAAAGAACAACATAGATCAGAGTGTACAGTTTATGAATTGTCAAAAAGAAACTATCTTGTTAAATAGGGAAACTACGCGTATTTAGGGAATTTCGTCTACAACTTCCTGACTATCAATATGATATTCTTGCTATAATACGAGATTAACCGATATGCAGTAAGGCAAAATACGACACGAAACACGGTTTCTATAGACTGAGTAGACGAGATGGTGGTACATGGCGGGTATTGTTGCCATTTAATCCATTCCATCATAGACTATATTTAGACCAAACCTATCAGAATAAATCTACTGACAAGGTGAATTTACAAGAAAAAAAGAAAATGTTTGATTGTGAAGTTATGAATTCTGAAGGGTGGTGATAACCATTTTGATAAACGGAGCATTTGATCCGATGGAGCAAATGCTCTGTTTTAACACACTAGGATAAAAAAAAAAGTGACAGTTAGATAGGTGTAAAGGCGTTAATATAAGGGAATGGGTTAACCCTGGAATGAAAATTTACATTTAACCCTTTCCTCCATCAATGTGCCTTTCTATACCTTTGCAAACAGAACATATCCAGATCAATAGGAGGGGGTGGGGGATAATCGTATGACTGCTTATGATTATCGATACTTCAATAGAAAATGTTTGTCTTGTTGTATGACTTGTTAAGGATTGTTCACGACCCCGAGGTAAATCGTATCATGTCAGGACATTTAATCTAAAACTGTTGACCATCAAAATGATATTCTTGCCATCATACGAGAATAACCGATATGCAGTCGGGCAGAATAAGATATCTCGAGTAAGCAGACGAGATTATGGTACGTAGCGGATGTGGTTGTCATTTAATTTTCATTCCACATAGGATATTTTCAGATTCAAACACTTTGAATAAATCTACTAACAATGCTTATTTACCAGAAAAGAGGAAAATGTTAGAATTGTAAATTGTGATAAAGGGAGCATTTGTTCCCATGGAACAAATGCTCTTTTTTAACACACTGGGATCAAAAAGTGATAGATAGGTGTAAATGCGTTATATAAGGGAATGGGCTAACCATTGGTAGACAATTTACATTTAACCCGTTCCTCCATCAATGCGCCTTTCTACACCTTTGCAAACAGAACAGACCCAGATCAGACGGCTCCTAGAGGAGCCGTCTGATCAGGGTCTGCTCTATTTGCTTGTGATTTAATATAGATGAGATTATACACTTTCTGTCATGGCCAAAAGTTCATGTGTCCATATAACAATTTAGTCTAATTAATATTTATGACGTCATAATTCACATGAATAATTATGGAGGAAAGGGTTAACCCTTTTCATGTTTAATGTTCAAATGTAAATATTAATCCGATGAATTATTCACAAGTGGATTATACAGTAAAACCTCTTTATAACGGCCACTACATTACATCGATTATTTAGTGTTAAAGGCTGGTGGCTGCTTAAAGCAAGGTGAAAGTAAAACAGAACGCTCCTACATAAGCGTTTTGTTTTACTTTTACCTTGCTTTAATCAGCCACCTACCTTAAATACCAACTAATTAATACAATTTAGTGGCCGTTACAGAGAGGTTTTACTGTATGTAAACACTGGATTATCCTATAGTAGCTATCTCATATGGGTCTGTACTATCTACAAATGCAAATGTGTACGCTACTAGCAGGAGAAAATATAAAACATATAAAATCCGTTGCATCCGAAACAACATGCAGTCAAAAATAAATAATGTTTCATAATTCGATAAATACTGACAAATAATTAAACAAGTGTTATATAAATCACTGTAACTAATGTTACATCTGACGTGTATATATACGCCTTTACCTTTTCATGTATATACACACCTTTACTTTCGCTATCCGAATACAGGATATAATTATGAATGTGAAAGCAATCCTCTGATAGGATCTACATGTTTTGTTGTGCCAATTAATGTCAACAGTTTTTCACCTGTTCAGCATAATTGCGTTTTTCAGGATCTATTTATAAGAAAATCAACAACAACAATGCATAAAAGTAACTGCAGCCTCGGTTCAGAGTTCACCATTAACCTATACAATGTTGAATTATCAAATGGACTATTCCCAACTTCAAACAGGTATGATTTATGGTGAACATTTAGGCAAGAAATTTAGGTTTCCTAAGATTTAGGAAAGAAAAAATGTAACATGACAAACAGTGCAGGCCTGAGTGAGAGGGTTCCTCTAGTAACCCTCTCATCTGGGTCTACACTGTTTGCAAAGACCATTGGTGACTCGGGTCCCGCATTTTAAGGGTTATATGATATGGGAGAAAATAGTTCTTCATGCTCATCAATTTCGTTGTTATTTATTTTGAAAATTGAATACCGCTTAAGCCGGTGCTAGGGGGCATGAGTAGTATGCACTTTGAATTGCTGCTCATGAAAAGACTTAATCAAACCGAGTCTGCAATGTTCTCTTTTTGCATTGCTGCTTTTGCTTTCGAAGGATCTCTTACTTTCAGAATCGATAACGATTTCCTAACAAATTATGTACATTATGTGCATCCATTTTCTTTGTTAAATTCAGTGTACATTCTGAAACAGTTTTGCAATGGATTAATTAGTCAACTAGTCTGAATGATAAATACATATGTGCGCTTTGATTTAACTATTATGATCACTTTGTAAATTGTCATCTTAAAACTACTCCAAACTCCAAACCTAACTATGAATATTGTCCAATACGCTGGATATATGCACAATATGTAGGGTGTATTTCACAACCAAATTATAGTCATATAAATCAGTACATGTACACACGATTGAATAACATAATTAATATGCAGTTCCCATCTTTCAAATTTATTGATTTTGTTACATGACACCAAAGCGCATTGTCTTTTGTCTGTCATACCTTTATATAAGATACAGTTGTGATGAAAAAATAAGTTTGTGAACGCTAGCGACGAAACCGATATTACCTATGCAAACATTTTGGATCCAGATAGGACGCCGCATAATTTAACGTCTCATCAGGATCCAAACTGTTTGACATTTTTTACTTTTATTTTAAAAATTGAAGCAGCTGAGAATTGTCGCAGACGATAAGTTACTTAGCATGCAGAGAGTTAATCCTTTCGGCGCCAAATTTCTAAATGTCGTCTGCAATCCAAATTTTGTTAAATCATTCGGTTCAATAAGGAAATGAGATAAATAAATAGAAAAATCAAAAGAATAAAGCACATATATAGAAATAGAGAATGAGACAAAAAGTGATGTCCCTGATCAGACGTCGCCTAGAAAAGGCGGGGTCTGATCTAGGACTGCACTACTTGACGTGGTGCATTTATGCGACTTCGGTGGTGAAAGGGTTAAGTCATTTGTTGGAAAGCAACAATTAAACGAGCCCTGCAAGAGTCTATGAGGACACATTGCATCTCGATAGAGTCATTTCCCCACAATTTATCGGTATTGAAATTCAACCATTCATACAGTGTGTTTGACAAGCATGACACGTCTGTATCTAGTCAGAAAGATCCTTATTCAACAGTTCTGTTCACCGGAATAAATATCACAGTAAACCTTTCATGGCCCTATACACACATTTCGACAGACCCTCATGCAATCTTTGTTTAGCAAGAATTCAATTGTATTTCTGTTTAACAAGATTTTATGAACACACTTGTCCTAGTAGCCGGGTAGGAGTGTAGCATAAACAAGTCAAAAAGTATCATTAACAGAACAGTTAGCTGACTCAAGTAATAATATAAACCACGACTTACTAGAAGAGTCGATCTGTTTTAGATATTTGAAAAAGTTTACAGGATTAGTGGTTGAGTGGTTGCTGTCGTTAACTACGACCATTTAGTCCTTCACTACTTCCATGTGATGAAGCTTCCCAGTTGGGTAATGAAACAATGCTAATTGTTTTGCAGGCAGAAGGAAATTGAGAAGGGAGTGTGTGTATTGAGGTGAGGGTATTTTCCATAGTTTCCACCTGTTATAGGCTTGACGGCGCAAATGATAACCTGCAGTTATGACGATATTCGAAATTCGTACTGATTTTGCTACGGCTGATATAACACAAATCAACATAGTATGGACGACAATTCTGCATCATCAATGATCTACCGGCGCCTAGACAGGTCCATTGTCATTTATGGATGTAAGACTTGGAAACTATGTGATGAATCATAGATACGATTTTAGGATTTATGAAGGACACGATTTTAGGATTAATATTTACACTGTCTTTTGGGGTAGGGAAGGAATAAGTGTGGGCGCCCTTAAACTGGTTTAAACCTCAGTGACTATTGTCAGTGACCGTTCCCCTATTGTTTGTTTGTTTTGTTTTTGCGTGTCTCTTTATGTTTTTGGTAGTTTTATACATTTGCTGTGTTTTCTTGTGCTGCTGTTCGGGCGACTGTTTGTTCTGTATGTGGTGTTTCCTGACTCATATTGGTACTTTCAAAATAGATGCCTCACTAGCTTACATCAAAACCAACACCCACGTACCGGGTATCAGCTTAGGTATTGTGGGCACACTTGCATGCACATTGAATTGTTTTGGTCACTACACACATCCTATCAAAATCGGTTCTACAGGACGGACACCACGACAAGAAAGCAAAGAACGACGTGGGCGACAAACACAACACTTTCTTGAAAGTTTAAATGAGCAGCGCGCTAAATCTGCTCAGACACAGATAAACGACATTTAGAAACGAAAGTTCAAGAAATCGAGGGTCTCATTGTAATGTATGTGAATCTCTGCCTCACTGTGTGCGCGTGTGCTTGTATGTATGTGTGTTTTTGAGCGGTTCATTGTCCCACCAATACATACATTCATACATTTATGTATTGGTAATACTTGGAGGAGGTATAATGAGCCGGCAATTATGAACGGCTTGTAGAATTTTATGTGTTCGAAACAAGTGTTAATTAAATTGTAAGCGCAACTTCAGAAACTCTCAGCTCAGATCATTCAAATAGCTGGGCGACACAGTCACAAGGTATATATGCAACAAGGCAACAATATCAGTGGCAAACCCCATCAGAAGAAGATTACAAATAAAATATTTTAAAGAATCAGACCATCAGGAACTCAATATGAAGAAAACATGTTATAGTCCTGGTCATTTGGTCATTCGGGATCATTAATTTCGATTTTATTAGTTTTTTTTTAAAAAATGAATACCGCTTAAAAGTCGGTGCTAGGGGTCGTGAGTAGTGTTGCACGTTTCGTAACTGCTCATGAACAGAATCGATAAAACCGAGTCTGCATTTTTTCTTATTGCATTGCTGCTTTTGCTTTCGAAGGATATCTTATTCTCATAACCTATCCTTGTACAACCAGCCATCAGCATACATGATGAAAACCATGAATCTAGTGAAATTGAGAGCGTACCAGTTCAGTCACAAAGATATACATTTGAAACCACCAATGTTGTGAAATTGGGATGATATGACAAATATAATCGAGGCATCGGATTCACCTCGTTAAACCCAAAACCCCGATACTACCAGAATATAGATACATGTAGTATAACGTACCCAAACATGTATGCACCCATGCCGTGCGTGTGTGCGTATGTGCTTGCGTGCGTATGTGCATACGTTTGTGCTAAAGTTCGTGTTTTCAATACAATTAACATGTGTATTTCAAAGTTGCTCGAGGATCTCCTACTATCCGAATGTTTGGCCACATGTTTTGCGAACAGTTAATCTTTATACAAGGTCAATCCTCAAACTAATGATATCATACACAATGTTACACAGATAATTGGTATCCATTTTACTTCGGTGTCTAAATAACCGGCCATGTTTACAAAAAGGTATTAACTTCGATGTAAATGTTAAGGAGACGTAACTTTTTTTTATCGTCATGAATAATTTTGCATATAGTGTATCGTCATGAACAAGTTGGCAATTAGTTTTTCTAACTGATACGCACGACAACATTGATTCTAACACAGTGATTAAAAACGTGTTTCAGTTTAATAATAAAATAAAATAACAGACACTGAGGCAATGAAGGCTCAAACTCAATAATTGACCTTATGGAATAATAAAGAATAGACGATCAGTAGCAGTAGAAAATGTCAAGTGGCATAAAGCAAGATTCCGTCATGGGGCAGCATGATGCGTATGTCGACACTCCTTGCTCCAGATGTGAAAGTAAAGATAGATATGTGGATTCTATGTGTTACTGTCCCATCTGTGATAAGAAGTTTTGTGATTCGTGCAGAGATCTGCATCAATAATTCATTGAATCCAAGAATCATGAGCTGTTAGATAGCTCACTGAAAGATCAGTTTGGAGCTAAGCATCCTATTGTAGCTTCGGGTGGTAAAGAGTGTGCCTGTCATGAAGGACAGTTTGTCTATAAAGGCTATACTTAGGCATTACCTTATTTGCATACACATGAAAATAATTTAAAAAAATAGCAAACAAATACAAAAAACAAACGTAAACCTCTCAATTTTTATCTTACCATTATCAGAAAACAACTTCAAATGTAGTTTAAATTGATGACAAATGATTTCATGATTCATCAAAAATAACTGAGATCTAGTGGAGTATTACGGGTAGATGTCAAATTTCCAAAATTTGTGAAAGGATCGGTTACCATGGAAACCGTTACAATGTTACTTGCATTGTTCATTGTTAGGGTATCAATTTAGATACTTTGCTTTCTGAATAGTTCGTCATCAATTTAAACTACATTTGAAGTTGTTCTCTAAAACATGAGAGGTTTACGTTCTGTATTTTTTTGCTATTTTTTAATTATTCTCATTAATATTCATGTGTATGCAAATAAGGTAATACCTAAATATAGCCTTTAAACAAAAGCACAAGGTCTTAGCTTTAATTCAGTATTTTCTGATATTTATAGGATAAAAAGTGAATAGTTTACATTATTTACGTTATTTCTATATTGTTTTTACTATTTTTAATGTTCTCATTAATATCCATGAGTATGCAAATAAGGTAATTAAAAAACAAGCTGGAAATAAAAGAACAAGGTCCTATCTCCAATATGGTACCAGTTTTATAGGTTTAGGACAAAAACTGGCCGTGATATGGACGATTTTGCAGGTACGGGCCATCATTACGAAAACTGGGGTGCTGCCATGGAAACGGTGAAAACGGTACTTAAAATTAATGCTTTGGTCCTCAAATTGGACATTTTGTTTTCTGGGTTTTTTGTCATCATGTTAAAATGTTAAAAAGTTATTTTCTGATATTTGTAGGATAAACAAATGAAAGGTTTACGTTATTTCTATACTATTTTACTATTTTTAATGTTCTCATTAATATTCATTAATATGCAAATAAGGTAATTTAAAACACAAGTTGGAAATTAAAGCACAATGTCTTATTTTCCATTTGGTACCAGTTTTATAGTTTTAGGACAAAAACTGGCTGTGATATGGGCGAATTTGTAGGTATGGGTCATCATTACGAAAACTGGGGTGTTGCCATGGAAACGGTGGAAAATGTTGAAAAATACACATAACCTAAAAGAATTTAAACTTGAGTGCATTCGCGATTCTGATTCAGCACACTTTTCTGAACATTTTGGTACCCATGAAAAAAAGTCATGGGTGGGGGGTGCACGGTAGATCCCATTGGCTCCCTGAGTAAGAACCTTAAACGGTTGGACCGATTGTATGAATTGATCGACATATGCGCCATGCCCAGTGTCACAAATAAGATATGTCAAACAGGCAGTAGCAAAATCGCCGTGACTCTAGGAAACAAGAAAATACAGTTTATGTCCATTGCAGACAGAATAAGATCAACACATGCAGTATGTGTAGACCACAATTTTATGAAATATCTTATCAGAGGAACATACTGTATGTCACCAAAGGCTTCGACAGGACATGCATTTATTACATGTCATGTGATGAGGCTGCTACTCTCTTGAAGATTCTGGCATACGCGATTGTTTTGGCGCAGGAATGCGCGCCGAAACACTATTCCAATGAAGCCGAAATCAGATGCCGTTTTCAAAACAAATGAGCGCGGATTACATATTTAACCTCCGAGAAAATGGCTGCCTCCAAGTTAACTATTTTTCTTGCCTCTTTGGAAGAATTTCAGGTCCACGAAATGATTTTTGCCCTTGTGGCTAAATACAAGTGTTTTTGTAATATGTGGTCCTTGTATCTGACTCCATAGTGACATTTATGACATCTCACAAACTCTACATTTTATTCATACACAAACACGCCAAACTGCAATTTTCTCTTTTTGCATTTCTACTTTTGCTTTCGAAGGATCATCCATTTTCAGAATATTCGTATTGTTCGCATGCAGTTATTTGCCCCTGAAATCAAGAAAGTGACGCTATTTTGTCCTCAATACGCCATTTTCGGCGCCAAAAAGCGAACACGCCGATAATATTCAGCGATATAGAACGCGTCTATGAAAACAGCATAATGCAATATAAACTGAAAACTATTTTAAACTGTGTGATAGGCGCCGAAAAAAGCCGCGCTGAAAATGCGCGTGTGTTCCGCTTCATGGAAAGGGGGATTTACACGTCGTTTACACGTCGTTTGAACTTGTCGCTATGAAAGTATCAAACTTAATGTGCACGCGCTTTGTGCAGGATATGTATACGTATCAATTAAGGTAACATATGCTAACACGTTTAAACTAATTGAGGTAGGTATAATTACAAACAAGGAATACAAATGCACCGATTTAAATCGAATGACACGAATGAGTTAAAGCGACAAATTAGATAGTGACTATATGTTCGTCAGTGATTTAAAACGATACATCATGTCATGATAAGGTGAATGATTCTGCCCTAATATGTATGTCTGTATAATGCTGTATGTACAGTAAAATCTCTCTAAACCGGAATTCTAGTAAAGAAAAAAATAGACACTTTCATGCAGGTGGCTGCTTAATGCATGGTGAAAGTCATGCAGAAAGCTCCTAGAGGAGCTTTCTGCATGACTTTCAACATGTATTAAGCTGCCACCTGCCCCCAAGACCTATATTTACACTAAATTTAACGTCCAGTTTAGAGAGGTTTTACTATATGTATATATACATAAGTTAGTTGCTAGTAGTATATGAGAGTTTGATACTCATATCTTACCAATTATATAGAAACGATACACATTCCATAACTATATTATTATAAACTATATTACTATGTTATTGTAAAACATTATGTTGATAGGCTGCTAACTTGTCAAATAAATACTAACCAAACTAACTATGTCATTGACTCATCGGCCGGTTCCCGTGGAAGAATCACGAATAATAAAAGTATTAACCAGAAAACATATATTGTCAAATGATCGTATAGCTGTGATAAATCCCAATGATATAATCAATTACAACATATATTAGAACATGTCTCAAACCTCGGACGTTTTTGCTCCAATTATTTCAGATTCATCGATGAGCTCTAGCAAATGGTCGGTGATTTTCAATTGATGATCTTCCGAATCTTGAATTTCCTGCATGATTCGCTGCATACGAGACTCATGTGATAGGTACTCGTCGTTTCCAATCCTATACATCTTGTCCGGAAAAGAAGTAGAACTTGTATGAAATGGACTTGACATTTTCGACATTTGGTAAATAACTTTCCGTTCACTTTGTTCTAATTTGATGATTTGTAACTCTCACGTAACGATGAATCGTGTAGGCTGATATATGGATCATTCATGCACTATTTATGAACCTTTTGCGGGTCTCCACCACTACCCACAAAACAATATATCTAGTATTTATGAGTACACATTATGAGGTTGATGAGAGGATGTGCAGTCAACAAGGGTTGTACCTCTAAACTCCCCTTAATTACTTTTCAGAAGCAATATTTTGTCCGGAGCATAACTTCTCAAGTATTGTAGACACAACTGTGAACCTTTACGTATGGATAAAGGGTGATGAGAGGATATGCAGTCAACAAAGGTTGTAACTCTAAATTGAGTTTTAAGCGAATGATTCCCTTTTGTTTCTTTTCAGAAGCAATTTTTTTTGTCGGAAGCATAACTTCTCAAGTATTGTATGTACAACTGTGAATCTTTAAATATGGATATATGGTGATGAGAGTATGTGCAGTCAACAAGGACTGTAACTCTGAATTCATTGTCAGGAATGTATTCCCCTTTGTTACTTTTCATAAGTATTTTTTGTCTAGAGCATATTTTCCCAAGTGCTACTTCTACATTTCTTCACCATTGAACCTCAAATTTTGCATATGCATTTCTAATGATGTATAGATGTGTGTGACATAATTTTGATGTGAGCCGTTCCTTAATTGGACTTTAAACTTTTTCTTTCCACAAGTGTGAAAGAAAGGATTATTGAGTTATTGCCTTTTGTATTGAAGTCACTGGATCTTTTGACAAGGAGACGGGTGGGGTATCAATCACCTTCAGTTATAGTTCTAGTTTAAGTTAAAATGCACATTGGCACAATGGCATATCACCTTTATCGCTGTTTTACTTCAGGTGTGGGGACCTTTGTACTGAATGTTCTTACCAGTCGTTTAATAAGTGCTTATGGCTGGCGAGGCGCTTTATTGGTACTGTCCGGATTACTACTGCATGGCGTTCCTTGTGAGCTGGTTCTCCGACCACCTGAGTACGACGTAGAGGCCGTGGAGCAATCGAAATATTTGAACTCAGATTATCATTCCGAAAAACCTTCAAATGGAGATGTTTCTCTCTCGAAAAAGAGTTCAAAACAGACTGTTTTTGGATAACTTGATATTCATGCGTGATGTGACGTTTTGTTGTCTTATGACGTCAGCGTTTTTCTTTGGTCTTGTCTTCTATATTCCATTTGCGTTACTACCAGAAGAAGTAGTGTCGATGAGTATTGTAAAGCTTGAGGCGTCCTGGCTAACCTCCTCATTAGGTAGGAGAACCCCTTACCTAGTATGTCAAAACAGTAGCTGAACCCGAATGTAATGTACACACCGTGGCTATAGGGATCCGAGAGAATGCTTCCCCGGGAAAATTTAGAAATGTGTAGTTTTGGAACCATTGTGATAGAAAGAGCATTTGCTCCTATTGGAGCAAGTGCTCTATTTATCACAATGGTTTCAAATGATGAATTTTACAGAGGCGTCAAAAGGCGTCAATATGAGGGAATGGGTTAAAGCTTATCAAACAGAATGTTTATCAAAGTCTACTCTCTTAGCCTTCGGTTTTTGTTCCATTGTGGCCATAATAATGTTTTTACCTTTCAGATTAATGTTACACACGTGCGTAATTGCGAATTACTAGTTACGCCCCGGCATTTTCATGTCACAAAATAACGGCTTTATGAATATTTGGTAGTTTATTGTTTATCATG
This sequence comes from Azorinus chamasolen, assembly GCA_963576725.1. Classification (NCBI taxonomy): domain Eukaryota; kingdom Metazoa; phylum Mollusca; class Bivalvia; order Cardiida; family Solecurtidae; genus Azorinus; species Azorinus chamasolen. The sequence goes on from OY755240.1 coordinate 28,535,344, forward strand.
GCAAAAACTGAGAAATCATACATTCTACATGCATATTGTCATTGTCGAACAGAACAGATTCAGACGGTTCCTACGTGAGTCGTCTGATTTAGGTCTACTCTGTTGGTAAAAGCTTTACGCCGTTGCTATGACTGATACCATGATCAGTATTACATCAATTACTACGACTATTGCTACGACTGTTTCTACGACTATTACTACGGCTGTTACTACGACTATTACTATTGTAACAAATGCATTGCCTAGCATAACTACACCCAAACCTCAAATCGTCTGCATTTACTTTTATAATTCCAGGAATAGCAAACACAATTGGTAGAGTTGTTTTTGGTTGGTTGAGTGACAGACAGTTCGTCAACATAAAAATCGCACTGGGAATGACATTGTTCTTTCTCAGCGTCTCGATGTCTACCTCCATATTATTTACAACGTTTCAAACAAAGCTTGAACGCTCTTCGGTAGGTGTTCTATTTATAATTCTTATTTATCACATAAGCTGCCTTGTGGGAGTGCCGTAACTGAGTGCCGTAAATCGAGGAAATGCACTAGTGCATTTTTATACAAATTACAATCATTAGCCAATCGTACCGATCGTTTAAGCGTAAGCCATCGTAGCGTTCCATGTGCTTCGCCCGTTGTATTACTACGCTGTTTGTAGCTATAACCTGTTTTATTTTAAGGCACATGTTCGTGTTCATTACAAATTGTTTTCATGAAACTCGTCTACTATTAAGAATTATTTTATAGTAAACTCGTTTCATAAAAACAATTTGTAATGAACACTCATGTATTTATGCCGAAAACGTTCTGATTTGCTAAACTTTTTGCTGAGTTCCTATTCTTGGTAGCATTTAAGAAAATATTGACCGAGAGCCAAGCAGCTTGGATCCATTAAACGCCGAGTTATTCGGCGTCTCATCTGGATTCAATATGTTTGCAAATGCGTGTCGGGACGCGATTAACATGAGAATGGTTATTTGTAGTACTGAAACACTGGAATTGTCTTTTCTCCATCAAAGACTATGTTGCGACTAGTCTTTAGATTCGATATATCATATCATCAGGTTCCAACGTGGTTGACACTGTACTGAATATTAAGCCTTTTTGTGCCAAATAAATTCCATCTGCTAAAATTAGAGTGGCCACAGTATATGGTTTTCATGGAAAAATGACGATTTAAGTATTTGGGTACGCACCTTTATCTGTAGCTCTGGTTAAATCAGACATATGCATAGTATGTATATCTCTGGTTAAAGCAAAAGGAAGAAGCATTTTTAATGCTTGAAATTCAAGTAGTTGACAATTATTTCAGTCGACAGTATGCGCAACAGTTAACACTTTCCCCTCATATAAACGCCTTTGCACCAACTGTCAAACTGAGTAGACCCAGATCAGACTACTCCTATATGAGCCGTCTAATCAGAGTCTGCACTGTTTGCTTATGACATGTAGACGTAGATCTAAATTTATAGTTTTACCAAAGTAAAAATCCCTTGAAATGTTTGCATTATATAACTTGTGTTAATAGATATTCATGATGTCATAATTTCTTTACTGTATATGATATAATTTCTTACATGAATATTCATGGAGTAAATTGAAACGAAATTGAACTACTCGTAAATAACCAGATAACCACTCAATTGCAATTTACTGTTTTGTCTTTATTTAGGTGGCTATATTTCTCAGATAGCCAGTCTTCTAGCTGATTCCAATGGTAAAGAAATCTTTGGGAGAACATTTGGTATCTTCTGGCTCGTCTTTGATGCCGCCTCTTTGATTGGTACGCCGATAGCCGGTGAGATAATCTTTGTTTTTGAATTATTTTAGCTCTTTCCATCTTGAATAATCATGTGCTGCGGGGTAAAGGCGGAACTGTTGGACCATTAACCCTTTCGGTGCCAAATTTATAATTTTCGTCTGCAAACCACTTTTGTTAAATCATTTGGTAAAACAAGGAAATAAGATAAATAAATGCAAATTTCAAAGGTGTAAAGCCCGGATATAGAAATAGAGTTTGAGACAAAAAGTGAAGTCCCTTTTCAAGGCGGCGTCTGATCTGAGACTGCACTATTTGTCGTGGTGCATTTATGCGACATTGGCGGTGAACGGGTTAAACGTCAGGATGACACCACTGACATCTCAGGTCAGAAAAAAAGAATTTAAAAGAATAACTTAAGACCAAAGTTTGATTTCACTCCAAACTGTATTTCGAACTAAATTCTAATGTAAGTAACCAATATAATCTAAGAAACATGACATAACAATATTTACACAATATGTGCACCAGAGCCAAAAAATAAACAAGCTGAAGTTCTAATTCAAATGAACAATTTGTTTTACTAAAAGTCCTGCAGCCTGTTGCTAAAAGATAGAAGAAAATAGCAAACAAATGGAACTAGGGAATACTTTAGATTGATGATTCTCTCCAATATTAATTAGAAACAAAAATATTAAATGCCAAAAATCAGAAACACTTAAGATTTTACCGAAACGCAGTAATGTAAAATTATGCTAAATAGTAAATACCACTGGAAGTTATCTTCTACAAAGTAAGAGAAGTAGCTTTCAGGTCCCTAGTTCTGGAAAGAATGCTGGACACTTGTAGCAGCCTTACTTATATAGGCAAAGCTATCTGATTGTCTGGCTACAAGATCTCACCACATCTCACACTTAATTGTTTTTCTTAACTCTAATGCAATAAATCTAATTTAGACAAATATAGATTTATTTTATATCAAAATAACCAAAAGATGAGTGCCAAATTGCACTCAAAAACCATTTAAGAAAACCCATTTTAGTCTAAGTCTGTAGCTCCTAGACTACAGACCAATGTATGCTGGAAAATCATCAATTCCACAATTTAGATAATTTTAATAATTCTAGAAAAATAGCAATTCTAAATCAATCATATTAACAAACCCTAAAAACATAGAGTCATAATTTATAAGAACGTATTGACTGTAAAAATAGCAAAAAAACAAGTGGCTCTCAGGCCCTGTAGTCCCTAATGACGGTTATTACCATTAAGACACCTGCTGCTAAATACAGTAAAAATTCGATTATTCGAACACTAAAATACGTATTATTATCGAATATTCGAACACTAAAATACGTATTATTATCGATCTTTAAGACAGGTGGCAGCTTAATGCATGGCGAAAGTCATGCACAAAGCTCCTCTAGGAGCTTTCTGCATGACATTCACCATACATTAAGCAGCCACCTGCCTAAAAGTACATAATTTCTTCTGTACTAGAATTTCGGTTTACAGAGGATTTACTGTAATGACATCATGAATATTAATTAGTATAATTGGTAAAATAGCATATGGATACAGGAAGTTTTGGCCATGGCAATACCGAGAATCTACCTCTATTACATCATAAGAAAACAGAACAGACCTTGATCTGACGGCTCCTCTATGACCCGTCTGATCTGGGTCTATTCTATTTTGACATGCGTGCAAAGACGTATATATATATGAGGGAAATGGTTAATTTGGCACACTTTGATAACTTTAAATCAGTACTTAATGGCGCTAATGGCATTTAAGAGTTAACATGTTTAGGTTATAATTATTATAAAAAATGTGCGATAAAAACCTCTCTAAAATGACCATTTAATGAATAAAGATTGATGTCTTTATAAACAGGTGGTGAAGTTATGCATGACGAAAGTAATGCAGAAAGCTCCTGTGTGAGCTTTCTATGCAAATTTCGTCTTGCGTTCAAGATGCACCTGATCATATTATGAAGGTTTTATACTGTGTACAAAATACTGATTATAGCGGATCCACGTACACTATAAACAAATCTAGCAGAATGGTGTTCTGTTCTATTCGTTTCCATTTATTAATTTCAGGATTGACTTTTGATCGGACCGGAAGCTTTACAATCTGTTACGTAATGGCTGGGGCGAATGTCTTTTGTCGGCAGCCATGTTGTTGGTGCCAAAACTTATATCAATCTGTTCACATTCTAGAGAAAGCACCAACGTAAAGGATCGTAGAGAAACGCAAGAATTAACATTGATGAATAAACATGATGTCTAAGGAAGTACAGTAAACCTTCGATCATTCGAACACTCAATTACGTATGATTAGCTGTAGTTATGACAGGTGGCAGCTCAATGCAGGGTAAAAGTCATACAGAAAGCTCCGCTTGGGGCTTTATGCATGCTTTTGGTCTTGCCTTAAGCAGTCACTTGCTTAAAATGGTCTATTGTACAGTAAAACGCCTCTAAACCGGAAGTTTAGAAGATAATTATTTAGATACAATTGAACTTCGATATCTCGAACTTTAAGGGACCATACAAATTAGTTCGAGATAACAGATGTTCGAGTTATCCGAATCATAATCTGACCAATATCTCTAGTTCACAGCTTAATGCAGGTCGTACGTAATACTGAAAGCTCCTACAGGAGCTTTCAGCATAACTTTTGACCTGCATTAAGCTGTCACATGTGTTTCTATATATGTGTAGTGATACATTTCACAACTATTCTGTATTGTAAATCTAGGAAGGACCGAACTTTTAGTTGAGTTATCCCGAAGTTCGAGTTATCCGAGTTCGAGATTTCGAAGTTCAACTGTACTTTTAGGCAGGTGGCCGCGTAATGCAAGCTGACAGCCATGCAGTAAATTCCTCGTGGATCTTACTGCATGATTTTCACCCTGCATTAAGCTGTCACTTAAATTGATCGTCCGGTTTAGAGAGGATTACTGTTAGTGAAATTTTGAAAACTCGAGGTTATATTGTTATTCTTTTTAAAAACATATTTTTCGATTTTGTGAGGCGGATATCTCCGTTTGTGATTGCTCTGATTTTCAACTGTTTTCGTTTTTTTATCTCTGCATTTTGTCGAACTTAACTTGAAATAAATGAAAGAAAAGTACTACCTTTTTACTTATGTAAGGTATAATACTACCTGTTTACCTATGTAAAGTAAAGTCCTGCCAATTTACCTATGTAAGGCATTTGCTTGTTTATTAATAAGTTAAAATACTATTTTCATGCATTCGCAATATGTGGTGGTTATTATTTACGCAGTCAAACAATTACTCCCATGGGTTGATGTTGTGGCGGTCAAACAATTACTCCCATGGGTTGATGTTGTAACGGATTGGCTATTAGTTGAATATTGAATGCAACGACGCCTGGTGTTAAAATCTAAACTTTCACATAAGTAAATTCTATGTTTCATGTGTTCATTTTATGCTGTGAAATGCGTTTATTATACAGTTGAACTTCGATATCTCGAACTCGGATAACTCGAACTTCGGGATAACTCGAACTAAAATTTCGGTCCTTCCAAGATTTACAATACAGAATAGTTCTGAAATGTATCACTACACATATATAGAAACACAAGTGACAGCTTAATGCAGGTCAAAAGTAATTACTTTCGATCTGCATTACCTCATAGGCTATTTTTAGATAAAATATCTTTGAATAAAATCTACCGAAAAGGAGCATTAACTAGAGAAAAGGAAAATTTTAGAATTTTGTAGTTAGAAACCATTGTGATAAATAGAGCATTTGCTCCTATAGGAGCAAATGCTCTATTTATCACAATGATTTCACAAAATGACATTTACAGAGCCGTCAAAAGCCGTCAATATGAGGGAATGGGTTAAGCTGTGAACTAGAGATATTGGTCAGATTATGATTCAGATGACTCGAACATCTGTTATATCGAACTAATTTGTATGGTCCCTTGAAGTTCGAGATATCGAAGTTCAACTGTATTTCAATTGCAAATGCGTCATCGCGTGTTCTTTTTCAAAATGCATTTGCACAGCAAAGCAAAAACTGAAAAAAACTTAATATGTTCAATGAACCATTTACTCCATGAATACTAATGAAAGAAATAATGACATCATGATTATTGATTACTTCATTTCTTATAGCGACCAATTAAGGCTAGACGTTTTGGTCTTGGCAGAAACTGAAGAATCATATCTATATTATATCATAAGCGAACAGAGTAGACCCTGATCAGATGGCTCCTATAGAAGCAATCTGATCTAGGTCTACTCTGTTTGCAAAGGCGTATAAAAGGCGTATTTACGGAGCAAAGGGTTAAGGATTGTACATATTTCAACTACAAATGCAAAAATACAACATACAATATGAAAGTTATGGATAAGCATTGCATGTCTATAAATACATGTATAGGCTATAATGAAATCAATGCACATGACAATCGCACCTACAATGTACATGTGTTGTAATGTCGGGATAAAAATGCGTAAGTTAAAACATTTTTTAAGAATAAAATATTTGTTTCTCCACCAAACCCTATGTTGTGACTACTCTTTAGAATCGTCTCAAAGAGTGTAGCTATTGCACTGAATTGATACATGGGATATGTACCCGACCCTTTAATCCATAAACATGCCTTTTGGCGCCAAATTTAAAAGTGTCTTCTGCAACAATAATTTCATATTAAATATAATTCTAAACTAAATAATAAAGGTATATTAGTAAAACATGTGTTTTTAACAACCTGTATGCTTGGGCTAAAATTATACAGAAAAAAGTGAAGTCCCAGGTCAGATGCCGACTGTACTGTTTTAAAATGGTGCCAACAGGCGACATTGGCGCCGAAAGAGTTAACGTGTCTGCAAACAGAGAGGACCCTGAAGTAGCCGTCAGATCAGGGTATGCGCTGTTTGCATATGGAATAATAGAGATATTATTCTACAATATCTGCAATGGACAAACTCCATTTACCATTATAACAATTACGCAAATAAAGTTTTATTATACCTTTGTTTTCATACATGATAATTCGTGGAGTAAAGGGTTAAATTAACTTTAAAACTCGTATTTGATAAATTAGTTTGCCATAGCATCATTATAAATATACAATGCAGTAATGGATGAAAACCAGTGCATTTGCAAGGTGCGATACATGTATCTACGGTGTGCAAACTTAAATATTGTATAATCGTTTACAACATAAACACTGGCGATAAAAGATATACAATACAAATACGTTAATAACTACGTCTGCAGTTGAACTTCGATATCTCGAACTTCAAGGGACAATACAAATTAGTTCGAGAAATAGAGGTTTCCTCTTTTTAATTTGAAAACAACTTTCGAGTTCATAGCTTAATACAGGCCTAAAGTAATACTGAAAGCTCCTGTTGCAGCTTTCAGTATTACTTTAGACCTGTATTAACCCATTACCTCATAGGCTATTTTAGATACAACCACTTTGAATAAATCTACCGAAAAGGAGCATTAACTAGAGAAAATGAACATTTTAGAAGTTTGTATTTTTGAAACCATTGTGATAAATATCACAATGGTTTCAAAAAGTAACTTTTACAGATACGTAGAAAGGTGTATTCATGGAGGAAATTGTTAAAGTAGGACGAAAGTGATGCATATAGCTCCTATAGGGTCTTTTTGCATTACTTTCATCCAGTATTAAGCTACCACTTGCCTCTGTGACTAAATATTAGATCAGTTTTAGTGGGTGCATTAAAGAGGTTTACTGTGTAAAACACACTTTACAATAAACGTTACAAATTTAACAGTATGCATTTAACCCTTTCCCTGTGCTATAATTATTTCAAATTTCATTACCTGCTGATTATTCATGAACAAATTAGTTATAATAGAATATTGAAGATGGAACATTGTAGCCATTTTAGAACGTAAAGATTCAGATCTTATACCATTAGCCAAGAGTGCAGACTCAGATCAGACGGTTTCTATAAAAACCGTTCGATCTCGTTCTACTCTGTTTGCAAATGCGTGGAAACACGTTTATATGAAGGAAAGGGTTAATCACACAATCACTTAATCATGAAAAGGTGAAATTATTCAAAATACATGTACATGTATCACCATGTTCGAATGCTTGTTAACCAATTCCCCGATAAAGACGACTTTTGACGACTCTTTAAAAGTCACTTTGTGAAACCATTGTGATAAACAGAGCATTTGCTCCTATATGAGCAAATGCTCTATTTATCACAATTGTTTCAAACTACAAAATTCTAGAAGTTTCCTTTTCTCTAGTTAATGCTCCTTTTCGGTAGATTTATTCAACGAGGTTGTATTTAAAATAGCCTATGAGGGAATGGGTTAAGTCTTACACATGATACGTCATATAATGTAGACGTTCACATTGGCGCCTTAACCCTCAATGTGCGGGCATCAAGTTTAACCCATAACCCCATAGGCTTTTTTAGATATAACAACTTTGAATGAAACTACCGAAAAGGTACTTTAACTAGAGAAAGTGAAAATTTAGAATTTTGTAATTTGAAACCACTGTGATAAATAGAGCATTTATCACAATGGTTTCACAAAGTGATTTTACAGAGTTGCCAATAGTCGTCAATATGAGGGAATGGGCTAAATAGATTTACATACAGTGTAAACCCAGATCCAAGCGTCACTGAAGGAGCCCTTTGATCAAGGGGTCTGCACTGTTTGACTTAAACTTCGTCAGATATACATTTTGATATATTTGTTTTTCTTTGGTTAATATTCAGGAAGGTAGTAGCCAGTTCGAATTTATTCAGCACATTTAGGATTTATAAGAACATATGTTTCTGACTATGCGCCACAACGAAGCACATTTAGGATTAACCCCTTCGGCGCCAAATTTCTAATTGTCGTCTGCAAACCATTTCCGTTAAATCAATGGGTAACATAAAGAAAAGTGATAAATAAATGCAAATTCCAATTGGATAGAGCGCATAGAGGTTGAGACAAAAAGTGAAGTCCCTGATCAGACGCCGCCTTTTCAATGCGGTGTCTGATCTGGGACTGCACTATTTGTTGTGGTGCATTTTTGCGACATTGGCGGTTAAATGGTTAATAAGAACATATGTCATCTCGTTGGATGAAAAAACATTCTAACACGACTCTTATCCTAAGGCATGCCGACAAAGAATATCGAGAATGTAAGTTCATGTTTCTAAATCTGTAAACACGATGGCTCTAGCATAAAGGTGTGCAGACATAGTGTAATTAGTGTAGTTATTCGCTTCATTGTTAAATATGAAGCATGTTTGACTTGGAATTGTTGTTTTCTTTTGAGATTTGGCCCTTTACTAGTACATCATTGGTGAAAGTCATGTAGAGTAAATGTAACAACAAAAGAAAAACACGACGTAACCGTTGACAACGCTTCCGGTTTTGCCGTGTTCTCCGGGAAAAGTATTTTTTCTTAAAAAAGTCATTTTAGAATGGAAATAACAAATTCGTAGCTGTGTATATCGCGCATTATACCACAGTTAGTCGTTGAAATGCGGGTAATTAGATCACTCGGCCTAAAGGCTAACTATAATGCTATAATGCGGGATAATGCACAGCTACATATTTGTTTTTCTTACATAATAAATGGACACCAATGCAATATCCTCTATCTGGTAAATTGGTCCACGGGCGATAACTATTTCCCAACATATGCAGCAAGCAAGCACCAAAATGTCATTGCTAAAAGGATGCATGTAAAAAAGATGAGTAGAAAGTTGTCTAGACCGTTCATTGCCGTATTCCAGGTGTAGACATCAACGGTCTTGTCATTCCATCCGATGTTGTTTCTCTCTTCATCGCTTACATCTACTAATTCCACAGCCTTCTTTGTTTGAGCGAGGTCGTTCTTTTTCATTTGGCGAACCTTGTTCTTTTTCCTTCTGACGCAATTGAGCATTCCGAATTTGAAATTACCGATATTGGCCATTGTAATAATTGGTCTGGGTATTGCGACTGAGTCATCAAACTGACTACATTTAATCATCATCAATGACAGAAATGCTATCATTGTACTTTGCGTTGTTTGGATAATCACATAGACAGCAAAGAATGCGACCGTTTCGGAATTTTCCGGGAAAGAGGACTCCATGATGGTCAGGAAAATGGCGAAGGCGAGAAATACCGTGATAGAATAGCCAGCCTTTTCGCCGCTCTCACAGGGAAGCAAAAACGCCAAGATGTTGAGGCTGGCAAGTAGAATCACAGGCAATATCATGGTCAAGATTTCGAAGAGTGGTTTACGCCTGATCTTCAAATAGAATATGATTGACGACTCTGTCTTGTCTTCATGCTCGGCCCACCATGTTTGGACAATATCCCACTGCGAATTTGTCTGGTAATTTTTGAGAACGATTCCGGACGAACCCCCGGAAACTAAAAGCTGGAAACACATACATATTTATTAACCCTTTATTTGATAAAGACACCTTTTGACGCTCTGCATTTTAAGTAGATCCAGATCCGACAATTCCCGAAGGAGCCATCTGATCAGGGTCTGCTGTATGCCTTAACGATTTCCCTGATGAATATTCGTCAGGGCCGTAGCTTGGATAAATAGAGAATAATACGTTACATGTAGTGCCGTAGATGGGACGCCTTTTTCCGACGAGTCGGATAAAGGCATCCCATCTACGGCACTAATCTGTTATTCGATTTATCCAATCAATTTAATTTTATCTTGTTTTTATAGACTCAAAAAACAAAACAATCTAGAAATAATTTGCAGCGAAAAGTTGGGTTATTTCCATCAACGGACATCCCTTTTCATTTATATTTGGCCGTAAATTGAATGAGCTACCGCAGAGGAAAATAGTTTGGATATTTACATTACAAGATGGGAAAGCGTGGTTAACTTTGAAAAATAAGATCATTTGAATCGTGAAAGTCGATATGTTAATTCAAATAGACATGCTTATATTCTTCCGGAGGCTCTCTGGTCAAATTCGAGCTCCGTCGTCTCGGTTTCTATTTTTAGATAGGCTTACTCATAAATTGAGTGAACAGAACATGTTATATGAAGAGCTTCTCAATCAAATTATCATGAGAGTGAAATGATAACGTTTACTATTTATCCGTTAATCTTTGCTTTCTGACTTGATATTCATCAAAAACGCGTTTCACCAGCGGTAGATTACATTAATAAAACTGATAGATTAACGAAATGTGTTATCTTGCATCAGTGGCGAAATCGGTAAGAATGAAGACAATAGTGATGGCAAATGACCTTTGTATGATCCGGAGCGAGTTCGAATCAAGCCATAGCCATTTCTTCTTCTTTTTTTCATTTCTTTCATAAGTTAAAAAATCTATTAGTGAATTTTCTGTTAGATCTATTCCGTCAACATCAGTTTTATGCATATTTACGGAAAATTAAAATAGTTCCATGATTATAGAAAAAAATCGCCTTAGAAACGACTACTAATCTAATACACCTTCTACTACCGGAAGTAACCTAATAAACCTATGTTTATCTGCACCCTCATTATTACGTCACTAGAGAAGCCTGGTGACTGGATTAAATAAATGTGAATGCCGAATTTAAAACTTTATTCCATGAATATTCATGTAAGCATTAATGACATCATGAATATTAAATAGATTAAGTCTTTTAAAAACACATGGATACAGGAATTTTGGCCATGGCAGAAATTGAAAAAATGTTATCTACAGTATATCAGCAAACAGAGGAGACCCTGATCAGATGGCTCTTATAGGAGTCGTCCGAACTTCGTCTACTATGTTTGCAATGACATTGAAAGGCGTACTGATAGAGTAAAGGGTTAAGGCGGGTCTTGCAGAGCAAACACACAAAGTATTATTGATAATATCTGAATATTGCATTTTTGACATTTGTCTTTTTACAACTTTCTGGAAAAAGTGTAGGTCCCGGCCTACATGGCCTGTAGGAAGCCACTGTTCGTGTAAGAAATAATAACTTCATGGATATTTATTAGCTGAATATTAATAATAACATGTGCACGGGAGTTTCAATTTCACTATATAAAGACGAATGTTGATGGGCGAGCTCGACATTCCAGATCAACATTCGGTTTCCTTATATAAAAACGAATGTTGATGGGCGAGCTAGACATTCCAGATCAACATTCGATTTCCTTATATAAAAACGAATGTTGATGGTCGAGCTCGACATTCCAAATCAACATTCGGTTTTCTTATATACAGACGAATGTTGATGGGCGAGCTCACATTCCAGATCAACATTCGATTTCCTTATATAAAAACGAATGTTGATGGGCGAGCTCGACATATAAATCAACATTCGGGTTTTTTATATAAAAATGAATGCTGATGGGCGAGTTGGACATTCTAGCTCAACATTCAGTTTCCATATATAAAAACGAATGTTGAAAGGTGCGAGCTCGACATTCCAGATCAACATTCAGTTTCCTTATAAAAACGAATGTTGATGAGCGTGCTCGACATTCCAGATCAACATTCGATTTCCTTATATAAAAACGAATGTTGATGGGCGAGCTCGACATTCCAGATCAACATTCGGTTTTCTTATGTAAAGACGAATTTTGATGGGCGAGCTCGACATTCCAAATCAACATTCGATTTTCTTATATAAAAACGAATGTTGATGGGCGAGCTCGACATTCCAGATCAACATTCGATTTCCTGATATAAAAATGAATGTTGATGGGCGAGTTCGACATTCCAACTCAACATTCAGTTTCCTAATATAAAAACGAATGTTGATGGGCGAGCTCGACATTTCAGCACAACATTCGGTCTTGTGTGGCGGCCGTTATACCTTCTGATCCTTCGAGATCATGAATTTCAGTACTTCCTGTTCTGAAAATTGAATACCGCTTAAGCCGGTGCTAGGGAGCGTGAGCAGTGTTGCACTTTCAATTACTGTTCATGAACAGACTCAGTAAAACCGAGTCTGCAATTTTCTCTTTTTGTGTTGCAATATTTGCTTTCGGGGGATCACCACCCTTCAGAATTTATAATCTTCACAACAGCAGGTGTTAAGTGCTTGTGTGGCGGTCGTATAACGTCGCCCCGTACTTCATTCTCAGTGTTGTTATACCTTCTGATCCTTCGAGATCATGAATTTCAGTACTTCTTGTTCTGAAAATTGAATACCACTTAAGCCGGTGCTAGGGGGCGTGAGCAGTGTTGCACTTTCAATTTCTGTTCATGAACAGACTCAATAAAACCGAGTCTGCAGTTTTCTCTTTTTGTGTTGCAATTTTTGCTTTCGGGGGATCACCACCCTTCAGAATTTATTCTATATATAAAAACAAATGTTGATGGGCGAGCTCGATATTCCAGATAAACATTCAGTTTCCTTATATAAAAACGAATGTTGATGGGCGAGCTCGACATTCCAGCTCGACATTCATTTTCACTATATAAAGACGAATGTTGATGGGCGAGCTCGACATTCCAGCACAACATTTATTTTTCTTATATAAAAACGAATGTTGATGGGTGAGCTCGACATTCCAGATCAATATTCGATTGTCTTGTATAAAGACGAATGTTGATGGGCGAGCTCGACATTCCAGATCAACATTCGGTTTCTTTATATAAAAATTAATGTTGATGGGCGAGCTCGACATTCCAGCACAACATTCGGGTTCTCTATATAAAAACGAATGTTGATGGGCGAGCTCGACATTCGATATCAACATTCAGGTTCCTTATAAAAAACGAATGTTGATGGGCGAGCTCGACATTCCAGATCAACATTCGATTTCCTTATATAAAAACGAATGTTGATGGGCGAGTTCGACATTCCCACTCGACATTCAATTTCACTGTATAAAGACGAATATTGATGGGCGAGCTCGACATTCCAGATCAACATTCGGTTTCCTTATATAAAAACGAATGTTGATGGGCGAGCTTGACATTCCAGCACAACATTCGGTTTCTCTATATAAAAATGAATGTTGATGGGCGAGCTCGACATTCCCACTCGACATTCAATTTCACTGTATAAAGACGAATATTGATGGACGAGCTCGACATTCCAGATCAACATTCGATTTCCTTATATAAAAAAGAATGTTGATGGGCGAGTTCGACATTCCCACTCGACATTCAATTTCACTGTATAAAGACGAATATTGATGGGCGAGCTCGATATTCCAGATCAACATTCAGTTTCCTTATATAAAGACGAATGTTGATGGGCGAGCTCGACATTCCAGATCAACATTCGGTTTCCTTATATAAAAACGAATGTTGATGGGCGAGCTCGACATTCCAGCTCAACATTCGATTTCCTTATATAAAAACGAATGTTGATGGTTGATGGTTGATCTCTGAGCCAGCTTCACACACATAGCTACGCCACTGTTCGTGTAAGAAATGAAAACATCATGAATATTTGTAAGCTATGTGTTTATAATAGCATTGTACATAGGTTTTTAAGTATTGGTAGACAGTTTTAAGACGCCATGTATATCGGCAACTAATCATGATCCATGCTGTTTGACACTCGAGCTATAATTTCTCAAACAAACACTCAATCAAATCGAGGGTCAGTCAGACGATCGGCATAGTTAAGGCAGACTAGACGTTAGTAAATTAAATTAGAGTATATCAAATATGACCCTTAATAACCCTTTTAGAGTACATGCAGTGAAATACGCCCCTTTATGACCCTAGTATAGTTCATATGATAAAATATGCCCCTGAGAGTACGTATGATGGAATACACATCTTTTCTGCCCTTAAAGAGTACATTAACCGGAATTCTAGTAGCTGCTTAATGCATGATGAAAGTCCTCGAATAGCTTTCTGCAGGACTTTCACTCTGCATAGAGCTATCACATGTTTCCAAGCCCGATATTTATGCTAAAGTAAACGTCCGGTTTATAGAGGTTTTACTGTACATTCGTAATGAAATACGTCCCATAATGGCCATGTAAGAGTATATAGCATTTAAGATGCGCCCCATTATGACTAATAAATAGCATTTAAGATGCGCCACATTATGACCATGTAAGAGTATATAACATTTAAGATACGCCCTATTATGACTAATACATAGCATTTAAGATACGTCCCATTATGACTAATACATAGCATTTAAGATGCGCCGCATTATGACCCTGTAAGAGTATATAACATTTAAGATACGCCCCATTATGACTAATACATAGCAGTTAAGATACGCCCCATTATGACTAATACATAGCATTTAAGATGCGCCGCATTATGACCCTGTAAGAGTATATAACATTTAAGATACGCCCCATTATGACTAATACATAGCATTTAAGATACGCCCCATTATGACTAATACATAGCATTTAAGATGCGCCACATTATGACCCTCTAATAAGAGTACATAAAGGTACACCTCCAGTACATCTTATCTATGACCATGTCTTGCATTACCTGGGGCTTCGTGTAGCTCTGCGTAGTGAACTTTAGATTGCACACTTGCTCGTCGAACGGAAAGTAGGTGATATCTATGGAGCAGGTGGAGACGAAAACCTGTTAAAATACAGAACCAATATGTTAACTATTTCCCTGTTCAATATTCAGATAAGAAACAATAACTTTGTGAATATAATATTTATTGGTTGAATTTGTATATTGTAAAAGTTTCCAGGGAATGTTTTGCCTACACAAAAACTGTAGACTCAGATCTATAGTATGTCATAAATAAACAAACAGAACAGACCCTGATTAGACGGCTCCTGATCAAAGTCCACTATATTTGCAAATGCGTGAAAAATCGTTTATATAAAGGAAAGGGTTAAACATTTTAGCGCTCAATTTTCAAACTGACTTTTCCAATGATTTAAACAGGGATGTTTTAGTGTAGCATGACGAACAGTGCAGACCCTGATGAGAGGGCTCCTTGAGGAGCCCTCTCATCTGGGTCTACACTGTTATGCAAAGGACATTAGAATCATGAATGCATTTCATGCAAAACTTGTTCCGCTGTAAAAACAATTGTCTGCTCAAATTTGGATTTGGTGCAAGATAACCACTATTGACCGAGTATAAAATAACTTGATCCTGATCAGACGCAGACTCTGTGTCTAAGCTTCTTGCAAATGCGAGTGATGTCGTGAATAGCGGGATAAGGGTATATAGTTTATCAAAAACAACAACAACAACAACAATAACATCATCATCAACAACACAATGAAGCTGGATTACTCAACGCACTTTCGGTATGCAGTTGAACTTCGATAACTCGGAATTCGGGATAATTCGAAGACAGAAGTCGATCCTTCCAAAACAATACAGAATTGTTCTTTAATGTTTCACTACGCATGTCCAGAAACGAACGTGACTGTTTAATGCGGGTCAAATGTAATGCAGAAAGCCCATAGAAGGAAATTAATATCAAATTGTTTACAATTCATTTATGACGTTTCATTTGAATGTCGTAAAGACTTTTGGATGCTATAGAAACGTGAGGGATTACAGAATCTGCGTGCTTATCACATTTCGCTGTTTGAACATCGGAAACGGATGTTCTTGTATTAACAACCAGTGTTGGCATATATCTATGTCTACTGTGTTAACCAATACATTCCCTACTATAAACGTGTTTTCACGCATTAGCAAACAGAGAGCAGACCCAGATCACAGTTTGCTGTTAGATGAACTCATTTGAATATCGGAAACGGGTGTACTGGTATTAGAAACAGAGTAGACCCAGACCAAATAGCTCCTGTAGAAGCCGTCCGATCAGGGTCTATGCTGTCTGCTTTTGACATGATATATATCTTATTCTAGTTTTCATGAAAGCAAATAATTCCTTAAAAAGTTTACATTATAAAAATAATCAACTCGTTAATATTCACGATGTCCTTATTTCTTACATGAATATTGAACAAGGAAAGGGTTAATACTCGTACTAGTGTACTCGTTTTCCTTTACCCTTTCCCTGTTCTATGTTGATTTCAATTTTCATTACCTACGGAATATTCATAGTCAAAAAAGTTATAATGGACTATGGTAGGTTGAACACTGTAACCATTTTAGAAAGTAAAGAAATAAAACTATCAAATACCATTAGCAATCAGAGCAGACCCTGATCAGAGGGCTCATACAGAGGCCGTCTGATCTGGGTCTTCCCTGCTTGCAAATGCGTGAAAACACGTTTATATGAGGGGAAAGGGATAACGCAGAATGCGACAAGCGTTCATTCATTCAGCAGAGAAGTAAAACTTGCCATATGTGCCGAGCGACTTATGCATTCATTCAGCCAAGTAAACCCTGTCACATATACCGAGGACCACATGTGTAGAGTGTCATCATCTTGTCATAACCTTGTTATATAGGTCGGTGTCGAAACCTTGTCATATATGTAGAGTGTCATAACCTTTCTATATATGTCGAGTGTCATAACCGTGTTATATATGTCGAGTGTCATAACCTTGTCATATATGTAGAGTGTCATAACCTTGCCATATATGTAGAGTGCCATAACCTTGTCATATATGTAGAGTGTCATAACCTTGTCATATATGTAGAGTGTCATAACCTTGCCATATATGTAGAGTGTCATAACCTTGTCATATATGTAGAGTGTCATAGCCTTGCCATATATGTAGAGTGTAATGCCCTTGCCATATATGTAGAGTGTCATATCATAGTTATATAAGTAGAGTGTCATAACCTTGCCACATATGTAGAGTGTCATAACCTTGTCATATATGTAGAGTGTCATAACCTTGTCATATATGTAGAGTGTCATAACATTGCCATATATGTAGAGTGTCATAACCTTGCAACATATGTAGAGTGTCATAACCTTGTCATATATGTAGAGTGTCATAACATTGCCATATATGTATAGTGTCATAACCTTGCCACATATGTATAGTGTCATAACCTTGCCATATATGTAGAGTGTCATACCATAGTAATATATTTAGAGTGTCATAACCACGGCATATATGTCGAGTGTGAATATGTATTCAATTATTGAAGTAACTCCGCTAGGAGATACAAATAAAACTGAAGATCGCGTGAGACATGTTGGCTCGAGAACTAGCAATATTTGCTACATCCTCAATTTTGAAAAAAAAATGACGTCAATGTTGCAACATTCTTGACAAAGTAATTATATCACATTTTAGGCAACTGACGGCGGATTGCGACAAACGGTGCCCATTGAAAAAAATGTGTAATTATGTGACGACAATTACGAATTATAACGAAATAAAAGGAGTTTTATATATTCTGACTGTCTTGTATTGAGCTACATGTACCACCTGCCATAACCCGTTCACCGCCAATGTCGCAAACAAATGCACCAGGGACATCACTTTTTGTCTCAAACTTTATTTCTACATCTGTGTTAGATTCCTTTGAAATTTGCATTTATTTATCTCATTTCCTTATTTTATCGAATGAGTTAACAAAATTGGTTTGCAGACGACAATTAGAAATGTGGCACCGAAATGGTTAATGATCAAAGGATTTGCTGGTCGCTTATACCAGTTTTCCATGAATATTGGTTTAAAAACTTATTACCGCTTGGAGTTTTTTTTTAATAAATACACAATTACAAGGATTTTTTTGGATGCGATATAAAATCAGGTCACCTACAGTTGAATCTCGATATCTCGAACTCAGATAACTCGAACATTCGGATAACGCGAACTAAAAGATCGGTCCTTCCAAATACACAATATATACACTATAGAATTGTTCTAAACTGTTTCACTATGCATACCTAAGAAACACCCCTGACAGTTTAATGCAGGCCGAAAGTAATGCTGAAAGCTCCTTCAGGTGCTTCCAGCATTACTTTCGACCTGCACTTAAGCATGAAATTGACAAATTGTCTAGATTAGAAATTGGATGACTCAAACATCTGTTATCTCGAACTAAGTTGTATGGTTCCTTGAAATTCGAGATGTCGAAGTTCAACACTGTATATAATTCGACAGGCAAGCAGAATAAACACAGAGCAGACAGTATCATTAGGGTCTAGTATGATTGCAATGGTACCAAAATTCGTCTGTATAAGGACATGGGTAAAAACGAGTTTTACTGCAGATCACAATCATTAGCCAACGAACAAACCAACGAACCAACCAACCTGAAAGGGATTCCACGTAACCGTGCCATTGTTTGTCACAGCCACGTTGAGCGAGTCCACGCCCAATTGTTTGTATTCTAAGTATGAGTTACTTAAGGCTATGTCCGGCTTCCATATGTCTTCCTGTGGTAGAAAAATAAGTACGTGCATTAAAATCTATCTGAAGTGACCATAATCAGAAATCTTATTTGAATCTTTAAGGCAGTTGGATGTGTCATGCAAGACAAATAAGTGTATAACTCTCCCTTTGGCACAGGGTATTATTGCAAACAGTGTACATCTTTACCTGCAACTACGCTGGCGACGTGGTCAGGATACACATAAGACAATGGTGTAGTTAATTGAACTTCTCTAGTTTATATATACAGTAAAACCCCTCTAATGCAATCACCAAAAAGGGACATGGTGGCAAAGCAGGTGGTTGCTTAATGCAGGACGAAAGCTATACAGAAAGCTCCTATAGGAGCATTCTGTATAACTTTCGTCCTGCATTAAGCAACCACCTGCATTTGAAGACAGCCATGTTTGTTCATTAAGTGGTCGCATTAGAGGGATTTTACTGTATGCGAATCAGGTACCGATACCTCATCAAATACGCGACATCTGATATGATATGCACTACGTGTACTGCAGTACAGCAAAACCTCGCTATAATGGCCACTAAATTAAGTCAAGTATTTTGTGTTAAAGGCAGGTGGCTGCTTAAAGCAAGGTGAAAGTATAACAGCAAGGTGTGTTAAAGGAAGGTGGCTGCTTAAAGCAAGGTGAAAGTATAACAGAACGCTCCTTGCTTTAAACAGCCATCTGCCCTAATATACTAATTAATTAACATAATTTAGTGGTCGTTATAGAGAGGTTCTACTGTATATGTATGCAATAAGAACTTTTTGCAGACAGTGTATGGCACTGTCTCTGATTGGTATTTAAAGTGAGAGTCCCTACAAGAAACACATATACTTAAACTTCGATATGTCGAACTTCGTTGACCGTACTATTTTTTCGAGATAACTGTAGTTCGAGTAATCCGATTTTAATCTGAGCAAAGTTTAAGTTCATAGCTTAATGCAGGTCTAAAGTAATGCTGAAAGCTCCTGTAGGAGAAATCAGCATTACTTTGGACCTGCATTAAGCGGACATGTGTATATACGTAGGGATACATATTATAATAATTCTGTATTGTAAATTTTAGAAGGACTTAAACTTTACTTCCAGTTATTTGAGCTCGAGTTATCCGAATTCAAAATAGCATAGTTCAATTGTATTGCACCCACAGATGAACGCACAACCAATCGTCTTCCTAGGATTCGAGAGACAACCAACACAACACACACATAATACTTGTTCTACAACAAAATATTACCTGCCTATCTCGATGAGTTAACGAAACAAAAGCGCAACCAGAATAAATGCATGTACCAATACATTACCGAATAACATCGGCTTTTCGATACCAAACAGATAAAGGTTTTGTTTTGTTATGCGTTAATTCGACTGGTTTTCTTACGATATACAGTAAAAACTCGATACTACGAACTTTTAGTAATGAAGAATTTATGCCTTTATAGGCAGGTGACTGCTTACCTTGCATCAAGCTGCCACCTGTGATAAAGATCAATACATATTTGAGTGTTCGTAGTATCGAATTTGCACTGTAAGCCTACTTCTTTTTTCTTTTCTTTTTTTTTAAAAAACAACAACAACATCAAACATTTATGTAAATTTTAGGAATTTTATAAACACGTCTCAAGTAGCTATTTATCACTAAACATGTTTAATATACGGATGACGTACAGTTAAAACCATTTTAAGTGACCATGGACTGATAAAACAAACACATAATTGTTTAATACAGAACAAAGGTAATGCAAAGAGTTCCTATTGGAGCTTTATGCATTACTTTTGCAACAGGATCTCGAATGACAAGCAGTACAGACCCTGATTAGAGTGTTCCTGTAGGAGCCATCTGATCCAGGTATACATTTGCTTGCTAATGACAGTGCACCCCGGGTTGAAAAAGGTTCGTGTAAAACATAATGACATTTCATTACAGTACTAATGCGATCACTTAGTGTATAAATATAGATGTCTTTATAAGCAGGTGGTTGCTTAATGCAGGACAAAAGTAATGGAGAAAGCTCCTCTGGGAGCTTTCTGCATTACTTTTGTCCTGCATTAAGCTACCACATGCCTCTACCACCCAGAATTATACTTCTTTTAGGTGGTCGCATTAGAGGGGTTTTACTGTATTTAGATTATTTTTATAATGGCATAGGAATAAAAGCCATTTTAGCTCAGACCGAAACTGATATCTGGGAGCTGCATTACTTTTGTCCTGAATTAAGCTACCACCTGCCTCCACCCAGAATTAAACCTCTTTTAGGTGGTCGCATTAGAGGGGTTTTACTGTATTTAGATTATTTTTATAATGGCATAGGAATAAAAGCCATTTTGGCTCAGACCGAAGCTGATATCTATATCACGCTATAAGCAAACAAAACAGACCCTTACCAGACGGGTCTTATATAGCAGCCGTCTGATCTTGGTCTGGTCTGTTTTCAAATGCGTGAACATGCGTTTATATGAAGGAGAGTGTTAAGCTAGTCCATTATGATTTTCCACCACAAATTTAGTTTGATACTGCTATATGTGGGCTTTACCTGAGGCCAGTGATAGATAGAAATATTTCCCCAATCGCTCGTATTCCATACAAGAAAGTCGTCTTGCCAGCGTATTTCTAGAAAACCAGTGGTTTTAAGGGTTTCAGTGACCTCGTCCAGATCATTGATAGCCCACAGGTTGAAATCCACTGTTACATCTGAAATATACATCATGCGTAAACTCTGTGCCTTGCTACTACTGGAGTAAGAAACAACGGCTTCTAGAGGAGCTTTCTGCATTACTTTCGTTCAGCATTAAAGCAACCACCTGCTTATAAAGGCAGCTATGGTTCTGTTTTAAGTGGTCGCATTAGAGAGGTTCTACTGTATTTTAAAAGCAAATAGTGTAGGCTCAACTCAAACATATAGCAACCGTCTAATAAGGGTCTACTCTGTTTTCAAAGATGTGAACAAGTTTTTACATTGTATATGAACGAAAGGGTTAATGCGAAAAGGAGTTTTCTGCATGAGTTTTAGCCTACATTAAACAGCAATCTGTTTTAACCCTTTCGGTGCCAACTCTGTCGTCTGCTAACTTTGTCGTCTGCTACAAATTTTCATTCGTTTGATTTTCTTCATTTTTGTTTCAAAAACATAATAACAGTAACAAACAGTTTGGATCCTGATGAGACGCCGAGTTACTCGGCGTCTCATCTGGATCCAAACTGTTTGCATAGGTAATCACAGATCCGGCATTGGCAGCGAAAGGGTTAACACATTCCCTTCTAGACTATTTTAGACCCAGCTCTCTGAATACATCTTCCAAAAAGGAGCATTTACTAGAGAAAAGGAAACATTCGGAATTGTGTTCATGCAGCTTTGAAATCATTGCGATAAATAGAGCATTTGCTCCTATGGAGCAAGTGTTCTATATATCAGTGATTTTAAAAATGACCTTTACAGAGGTATGTATCAGCAACGGGTTAAGGTAATAAATTAATAACCAATACCATAAAAAACAATGATCACGTAATCCAGTGTAGAATAATATAGCTGTCTTATCAGAGACGCAGTAGCTGATCAGGATCTACACTGCTAAAATGTGAAATAATTCCACACGACAAATGCACTTATTTCAAAAATCCGATTTATGTAAGTTATGTCAAATGGATCTTATGTGATATCGAAGCATTTCTCCTAAACTATTGTCTGGACATACTAAACGTAATATAGAGGATATCATCTCGAAATTATCCTAAGGTTTAATTAACGACAATAGTTACTACTAGGAAGGCAGAAATTATCCTAAATCCTACTTAAAAACAATAACTACTACGTGAAGTCCAAATAAAATACAATAGCTACCGCGCGGAGAGCCGAAATTATCATAATTCCTAATTATATACAATAGCTACCAAATTTTCCCAAATCTTAATAAAATACATGAGCTACCAGGGGCATAGCTAGCGATACGCACGTACTCACGTGCGTAACATCATTCTGAATGGTGAAAACTTTATTATGGCCAAAATGGAACAAAAATCGAAGGCTAAGGTGTGTAGTTTGATAAACGTCATGTCTTTGTCATGTTAACCCATTCCCTCATCGTGACGTCTTTTGACGCCTGTGTAAAAGTCACCTTTTGAAAACCATTGTGATAAATGCTCTATTTATCACAATTGTTTCACAACTACACAATTCTAAATTATCACGGTGGAGCATGCCCTCGAATCCCTATAGCCACGGTGCGTACACTACATTTGGATTCAGCTACGCTCCTGGCTACTACGCGGAGAGCCGAAATTAACGCACATTCCAGTAGTGTGTAGCAATGAATTGTATCTTTGTGCTGCAGTAGAATCTGCTTTAACCCATTCCTTCATATTGACGCCTTTTGAGACCCCTGTAAAAGGCACGTTTTGAAATCATTGTGATGAATAGAGCATTTGCTCCACAGGAGCAAATGCTCTATTTATCACAACGGCTTTAAGCTAAAAAATCATTTTTTTCTAGTACATGTAAATGTTCCTTTTCGGTAGATTCATTCAAAGAGGTTGGGTCTAAAAGTAACTCATGCGGGAATGGGTTAAGTGATCAATCATTTATTGAACACATGAGTCATAAAACCAGATGATTGCTTAATAGAGGGAGGTTACTCCTGTTGGAGCTTTGTACATGGTTTTTGACATGCATTAAGCTATCACCTGTCTTACAAACCAATGTTTAGTGGCCATTTAATTCAGGGTACACTGTACACGTGTATATATAAATTATCATCGCATGTTCAAACATGACGACCACAACTTTCCAGTTGCGATGGTCGTTTGTTAGATCTTGCGATAATTTCAACCGTACGATATTTTGTATGGCGGACAACTTGACATATCAAATACTACTTACGAACGTAGGAACCCTGGGTGTTGGTTGGTCGTATCCGATAATCGTAACCGTCAGTCACAAACAGTTTCGTACGGAGACCCTTGGCCTGGGCGCCGGTTTGAGCAGAAACATTTTCAATTTGACCGGTCGTTACTATGTGCAGTATTCCAATCACAACCCATCTACGTATCAAGTTTCTTGTAGACATAGTCCTCTGCAAAATGTCCCAGTAGATAAGTGAAAATAAACAAGACAACTTGAGCAGGAATTTAATCATGTACTGCTTGCATATTTATACAGGAATGTATGATATTGCATGATTTAATTATCTCCAATGATCACGGGAATGTTGGTAGAAACTGTAGACATATACAATACAGTAAAACCCCTCTAATGCGACCACCTAACGAGGTATAAGTATCGGTGGTAGAAGAAGGTGGTAGCTTAATGCAGTACACAAGTAATACAGAAAGCTTCCAGAGGAGCTTTCAACATTACTTTTTTGTCCTGCATTAAGCATCTACCTGCTTATAAAGACACCTATCTTTATTCATTAAGTGGTCGCGTTAGAGGAGTTCTGCTGTACTGTTAAAACTCTATACTACGCACTCTCAAATACATACCATTATTGATCTTATCCTTAACACAGGTGACAGTTTAATGCAAGGTGAATGTCACACAGAAAGCTCCTCTATGAGCTTTCTGTATAACTTTCACCCTGCCACCTTCCTACAAAGATATAAAGTTCTTCATTACTAGAATTCTTTACTGTATTTCCATAGCAAACAGAGTAGGTCCTCATCAGACGATTGCTATAGGAAAACGTCTGGTCTTAATATTCTGTTTGCAAAACGGTCAAAGACCGTCTATATGGGGAAATTGTTAATCCTTTTTCTGCTGTTCACATTGTATATACACATTGTGTTATATATTTAACACTTTCCCTGTTGAATATAGATGTTGGAAATAGCGACATCGTGAATAAAATGAATTGAAATGAATGAATGAATGAATGAATGAAATACTTACCGGTTACCCGGTTAGCCAACAGACTAATCTACCCCAGGGCCCACTAACAGAAGCCTTTCATACAAAATACAGTAAAACTTCGATTATCCGAACACTAAAATACGTATTATTATCGATCTTTAAGACAGGTGGCAGCTTAATGCATGGTGAAAGTCATGCAGAAAGCTCCTCTAGGAGCTTTCTGCATGACTTTCACCATGCATTAAGCAGCCACCTGCCTAAAAGGGTCTAAATTCTTCTATACCGAAAATTCGAATAATCGAGATTTTACTGTATTTAACAAACAGAACTATAAACCGTATCTGCAATTTAAAAGACAGGACAGAGTAGCCATATAGTGTACGTAATCAATTAAAACAAACCGAATGCGAAGACTAGTTTGAAAAGTGAAATATCACATTATAATTGTGTATACCAAGAACAGAAACTTTCACAGAAATGTTCCATTCTGGGATTACTTAATTCTTTACCTCAAAAGACCTGTACATAATATGTTATTTTACTTCTAAGAAGAGAAAATGTCAACTGTGGCGATTTTCAAAAGAAAGTAGACTAACTTTTCAGAAGATACAGAAGTATTTTGAACATGACATGTATCTACATGTATTTAGTCGTGAATATCTATTTGTTGAATTTGCATAATGGTATATTTGGAATTGGTTGAAACTGTCAGATTTGTAATAAAATTTCATAAGCAAACAGAATAGATCCAAAAGGAACCGTCTGGTCTGAGTCTCCTCTATTTGCAAAGACATGAAAATCGTTTATAAGAAGTAAAGGGTTAACCCTTTTGGCGCTAAATTTCTAATTGTCGTCTGCAAACCAACTTTGTTAAATCATTAGGTAAAATGAAGAAATGAGATAAATAAATGCAAATTTCAAAGAAATACATCGTAAATATTGAAATAGAATTTGAGACAAAAAAATGAAGTCCCTGATCAGACGCTGCCTTGGGACTGCACTATTTGTCGTGGTGCATTTTGCGACATTTGGAGGTGAAATGATTAAACGTGTCGACAGGATTACTTTGTTTTTATTATATCATCGTCCTATGTGTCAAGCAAATGGGATCCTGTATAGACTCAGGCTTACTCTTGTCTCATCTTGACGCAAACAACTACTGTTTCTGATATTAACCCTTCTCTTGCTTACCCATTCCCTGTTGTATAATTACATATATGTTCACTGTGTACAAGTATTTCGCTGTGCAATCACTGCTGTGGAGTGCACTGGTTGCATAATCCACTTGTAAATAGTTAAGACCCTGGTGAGACAGCTCCAGCTCATGCAGGAGCTGTCTCATCTGCGTCTTCACTATTTACCGGTAGGTATATTGACGTGAATAGCAAGCGAAGGGTTAACCCTTTCAGTGCCAAATTTCGAATTGTCGTCTGCAATCCAATTTTTGTTAAATCATTCGGCACAATAAGGAAATGGGATAAATAAATGCAAATTTTATGGAATAAAGTACACATATATAAATAGAGATTGATACAAATAGTGAAGTCCGTGATCAGACGCCGCCTTAAAAAGGCGGCCTATGATCTGGGACTACACTATTTGTCGTGGTGCATTTATGCGACTGCGGCGGTGAAAGGGTTAAATCATTACAACACTTCATTTTCTAAGTGAAATGACACATCAACTACAGTTGAACGTCAATATATTGAACTTCAAGGGACCATTCAAATTACTTCTAGATAAAAGAGGTTCGAGTCATCCGATTTCTAATCTGAACTATTTATCAAGTAAACAGCTTAATGCAAGTCTAAAGTAATGCTGGGAGCTAATGTAGGAGCTATCGGCGTTACTTTAGACACGCATTCAACTGATATATTTATTTCTAAATATGCGTAGTGGTACATTTTAGCACACCTCTGTATTGTATATCTTGGATTGTGCATTTTGGAAGGAACGAACATTTACTTCGATTTATCCCGAAGTTCGAGATATTAACGTTTAACCCATTACCTCGTAGGCTATTTTTAGATACAACCTCTTTGAATAAATCTACCGAAAAGGAACATTAACTAGAAAAAAGGAAACTTTTAGAATTTTGTAATTTAAAACCATTGTGATAAATAGAGCATTTGCTCCTATAGGAGCAAATGCTCTATTTATCACAATGGTTTCACAAAGTGACTTCTACACAGTCGTCAAAAGTCGTCAATATGAGGGAATGGGTTAACAGTATAGAGTCCGCTTATGCTCGGAGCCTTTTGATCAGAGCCTCCACTGTTTGCAAAGGACAGTGCACAGCCTGGCCCAACTATGTCGCGCATAGCAGAAAGAATTCACAGAATTTCCACTGATTTTAAAATAATTTTCAACGCACGAAATACGTATGAATAAATTTTAAAACCAGCACTGGTCGTTGTTGTTGTTTTTTTTTCGTTCAAAACATGCTTGAAAGTAAAATGAAACCTCTTGTAAATATATTCGTAATCCGTATCCAATGCTTTGCCAAGTCTCTTTAGATCACACTGGCTTCCACTACACTAGTCATCAACTCCACAGATCATGGTGATATTTATAGCCTTATTGAACTTTTGATTGGTTCGTTTTAACCTTTAGCCTTTTGGGGGCGGGTCCGTTATTACCCGTTTACACTGTTTGCGTATGGTATAATATCGATCAGGTCCTAGAGTGTCTGCCTGAGGTACACTTCCCGTTTTCATCTGCCATCATAAAAATCAGCTAATTAACCCTTTCGGCGCCAAATTTCTAATTGTCGTCTGCAATCTTTTTTTTTTTTTTAAATCATTCGGTACAATAAGGCAATGAGATAAATAAATGCAAATTTCAAAGGAATAAAGCACAGGTATAGAAATAGAGATTGAGACAAAAAGTGAAGTCCCTGATCAGGCTGATCTGGGACGGCACTATTTGTCGTGGTGCATTTATGCGACTTCGGCGGTGAAAGGGTTAATATTAATGCCATTATGCCTTACATGAATATTAAACAAGGATTAACCCATTACTCCATAAATACGCCTTTTTACATCTTTGCATGATCAGGGTCTGCTCTGTTTGCTAATTATCTAATATAGATATGATTCTACAGCTTCTGCCATAGCCAAAACGTCATATGTCAATGTTATATAACAAATCAATCTAATTAATAAACATGAACTCATAATGTCTTACATAAATATTCACGTAACAGAGGGTTAAGCAGCAGTTCAGCCATCTCGCGATGTTCAGCTAATTATAGGTGGAGGAAGGTCTGTCATCTCGCGATGTTCAGCTAATTATAGGTGGAGGAAGGTCTGTCACGTTTTTCGGTGCATGGGACAAATCGCAGTGTTTCGGCCACAGTAAAACACCCGGTAGAGCCACGGACCTGTCGCATGTTAGTTGGAATACGAGAAACTGTATATAGTAGAACCCCTCTAATAAGACCACTTAATGAAAAACAAACTTATGTGTCGTTATAAGAAGATGGTTTCTTAATGCAGGACAAAGGTAATGCAGAAAGCTCCTCTAGGAACTTTCTGCATTACTTTTGTCCTGCATTAAGCTGGAACATTCCTCTAGCACCGATAATTATACCTCTTTTAGGTGGTCGCATTAGAGAGGTTTTACGGTTTTATGTCAACTTTAGCTGTGTAGACCCAGACTAATCAAAACAAACATAAATACAAACAGTGTAGACCTTGATCAGTCGCCGCGTCTGCAAAACTGGTAGACACAGGGTCTACATCGTTTTACATTCATCAACACATTTATATGTATATACGTTTTGCGAATAGTTTGAAATCTGTGTCTCATCAGGGTCAACGCTGTTTGGCATTCTCGTTGCGTCTTTAAAAAGACACGAAAGTAGTTCCGCTACAAATGCATAACCCTTTCCTTCATATAAACGCCCATTCGCGCATTTGCAAACAGATTAAACCCCGATCAGACGGCTCCTAAAGGATGCGATATTTTGCTAACGTTATAATATTGATCAGGGTCCATGCTTATAAAACTTTTGGTTGAGTCTGAGTTCGTTCTCAAGTTTTTGATTGAGATTGTGGCTCAAATCTGACCAATCAAAAGCTTGAGAACTCAAATCTGACCAATCAAAAGTTTGAGAACGAACTCAGACCCAACTAAAAGCTTTATAAGCATGGACCCTGATCATACAGTGTCTGCCTGAGGCACACATCCTGTGCACATATGCCATCGTACGAGTTCAGCTAATTAATATTAATGGCATTATGCCTTACACGGATATTAAACAGGGAAAGCGTTAACACTTTACTCCATAAATACGCCTTTCTTCGTCTTTGCAAACAGAGCAGACCCAGACCAGCATGATCAGGGTTTGCTCTGTTTGCTTACGATCTGATATAGATATGATTCTACAATTTCTGCCATAGCAAAAACGTCATATGTCCATGTGGTATTATAACAAATCAATCTAATTAATAAACATGAAATCATAATTTCTTACATACATATTCACGAAATAAAGCGATAAGTTGCATTTCAGCCATCTCGCGATGTCCAGCTAATTATAGGTGGAGGAAAGCCTGTCACGTTTTTCTGCACATGGTGCAAATTGCAATGTTTCGGGCATGATTTACTACCAACAGAATCCATTCAGTATCAAACAATTCAGTTTGTTAGACGATTTTGAACGACAAACAGGGTAAATGTCAGCATATTTGTCTCGTAAACAAGCAATTAATGGCCAGTTACGCCGAACCTGTTGATTGCGGGAAACGGGTATATTCACACTCATTTGCAAACAGTGAAGACCAAGATCAGAGGGGTCCTAGTGGAGCCCACTGATCAGGATCTGTTCCGTTTTTAATTTAAAATCCTTCCAGAAATCATACCCTTTCTTTTCAATTAACTATATCTTTAAACAGCGATGCACTAGTCCATTCTATTATTTCAGAGATGTAAAGAGCGTTAATGTATCATTATAATTGGTGTCCACATATTTGTTTGTTAAATCGGATACGACTCGTCAACACTGTTACATGGGTTTTTATTTGTACTCTCTGTGACTCTTTACTATTGGTTTAGGTTAGGTTAGGTTAATATTTTACATTGTTCTAACAACTATAGGAGTTTCATAATAGCCATTTGAACAACGTTGTCCAAATAAACACTTGTAAGTCTATTGGCTGTTCCCTCACTAATCGTTACCTAGCTCACCGTTGTAAAAGAGATCGGAACCAATAACCAAGCTTGGTCGATAATTTATCAAACGCTAGGTCGGATCAGAACTATACACCAGCTTCAAATGTGAGCTGACATTGTTTTTGTACAGCTGATAATGAACACTCTAACCAGTTTTGAATGCAAACAAGACACTTATTTACAGCAAAACCTCTCTATAAACCGGACGTTAGATTCAGTATAAATATCGGTTTTGGAGACAGGTGGCAGCTAAATGCATGGTGGAAGTCGTTCAGAAAGCTCTCTGCATTAAGCTGCCACCTGTCTAAAAGTATCTAAATCATCATCTACTAAGTTTCAGGTTTATAGGGTTTTACTGCATTACATGAATAAACGTGCAGTAATGGTTTTAAAGACACATTTAAGGGCCACAAATCAAATATTTTGCAGTAACCCGTCTCTAAACTGGGAGGTATTGTCAGGCGAATGCTTAATATAAGAAGAAAGTCATGCAGAAAGCTCCTTTGAGAGCTCCTTTGGGAGCTTTCTGCGTGACTTTCAAATTGCTTTAAGCTGTCATCTGTCTGAAAGACTGACACTTTTATAATGGCGTATGAATACAGGACATTTTGGCTCAGACAGAAGCTGAAATATCAGATCTATATTACACCATAAGCAAACAAAGCAGATCCTGATCAGACGGTTCCTATAGGAGTCTGATCTGGGTCTTCGCTGTTTGCAGAAGCGTAAAAATGCGCTTACATAAGGGAAAGTGTTAACAAATCGTTAAGGTGATATAATCCGACAAGTCGGGTTTCTTGTTTGCACCTACCAGATGTAACCCTTATCCATTATGTCGATGTATGCCCAGTTTCACCCGGTTGGTAGTTTCTCAAAATTTAAATCGGATAAGAAGAAATAAACATTGACACATCTTGATGTTTAACCCTTTAATTGCGAAAAACGAATGGACCGCACATTTCAAAAAATATAGATCCAGACCAAAGAGCCCTCTCGTCAGGATCTGCAATGTTGTCATTCAAGTTTCTCTCACAAATTATACCCTTTCCTAAGAAATGGATTGGACAAGTAAACTGTGATAAGCTATCCATCTCTGTTATATCAGCATTTAAATAGTTAAACACGATTGCTAATAAAAAGTAGTACAGACCCTGGTCAATGTTATCTTTAGAAAAAAGTGATCATTCCCGGAGTAAAATCTAATTGGGCCGAAGTCAAGGCCGGAGTGCCACAAGGGTATATCTTGGGTCCTCTTTTGTTCCGTGTTTACATCAATGACATTGTCTTAGATATTCGTTCTAATATTCGTCTCTTTGCGGACGATACCAGTCTTTATCTTATTGTTGAACACGCTAACATCTCTGTCGAAATTCTCGACAAAGACATCAAAACAATAACTGATTGGGCAAAAACAGGGCTGGTATCTTTCAACCCTAATAAAACAGAATCTCTTCTTATCTCACGAAAACGTAAAAAAAAAACCCACCCTTTTCTATCAATGTTGAATCGTGATATATCTGAAGTTCAGTCTCACAGACATTTAGACGTTCTTCTTTCAAACAATGGGAGCTGTCACTCTCAAATCGAATACATAAAGTCGAAAGCATGGCCACGTATAAATATTATGCGCAAATTAAAATTTGTTCTTGACAGGAAATCGCTAGAAAAGGTGTATATTTGTTTTATTAGACCAGTTCTCGAATATGCCGATGCCACGTGGGATAACTGCACAATCTACCAAACTGAATAACTTGAGTGAGTGAGTAAGTGAGTTGGGTTTTACGGCATTGCGACACAGAATAGGTCATATGGCGCCGATGAATTATGAGATGATATGATGATGAGGGATGATATCAGGAAGATGATTTCGGCTAATACCATTCGCTGCAAAGCAGTGCATGGGATCAAAACCACCGACCTGCAGAGGGGATAATCTCCGTCAAATAAATCAAAACATCCCCTGTGACAATTCAGCCCCAGAACCACGGCAAGGTAGGAAGGTCTCTGGGTGTGAATAACTTGAAAAAATCAACAAGAAAAGCTAGAATTGTGATAGGAACTACTTAACTTATATCATTACAATAATTATACACTGAATCTGGATGGGAGTCTCTCAAGTCTAGACGGCAAACACACAAGTTGGTTCTGTTTCACAAAATGGTCCATCAGCTTACTCAAACATATTTGTCATCGTTGATTCCATCACAAGTCAGATAATTCACACAATACAGTTTACGAAATTCTAATAATCTCCGAATTCCTTTCTCTCGACCTAAACTCTATGCTGGGTCATTTCTTCCCTCTGTAATAAACATGTGAAGCTCTTTGCCTGAAGATATTAAAAACTCTAGATCCGTACAAAGCTTCAAACATTCACTTAACCAATGCAAAATGTCTAAGCCACCTTCATTTTACAACTGTGGAAGTCGGAAAGGACAGGTATTGCACACCCGCTTGCGCAAGCTTGCATTCTACTGCCCACATCCCAGTCTCCGTAACACTCCGGGGCGGTGAAAGTTAAATGAGCAAATGAACTAAAAAAATTCAGAGGTAAAATGTGTAGATTAATTTAACCTTAAATTAACATCTGATAAATGTCTAAGAATTTAAATACTCTAGGATAAAACGATTTAATTGCCATGGTAACTGAATGTTGGCTCTGATTGGTCGAAAATTTAGATCTTTTTCGACAAATTTAGATATTGTTTGATTTTGCTGAAACTTGGTATGTCGGGATATTTTGACACTCCGAATTGATTGGTAGTCTTTCGAAATAATTTGTTGCTACGGTAACTGAATAGTGGGCACTGATTGGTCGAAATATTAGATATTATTCAAATTTGCTGAAAATTGGCCATTAGGGGTATTTGTGTATCCCAAACTCAGTCAAGTTTTTTTTAAAGACTTGGTTGCCATGGTAATGGTACGGTGTCCTCTGAATGGGTCACAATTTACATATTAGAATTTTCGGTAAATTGGTCTGTAGGGGTATATATGCAGGTGTTTCAAAGGTGTTGGTTGCCATAGTAACTAAGTCATCACTGGTGGCCTTTTATCGGTTGCAAGTTAGATATTTTTCTCATCAATACCAGTTGTCAGTTTCGTTTAGGGGACATTCTGCAACATATTCTGTTACAAATAGATCTTGTTAATTTAGGATATTTAGATTCACATGGCATATATAATTTATCCAAACTTGGCTGTAGTGTATATACGGATAAGTGATTGATGCACGCCAAATACTGTTACAATCCACCAGATAGTAGCAGAAATATGATCCTTTGTCGCTTTCAGATAGCCATTTATATTGGAAATGTGACTGTTAGAAGTAATATCTTGGAACAGCATGCTCAGATTTCATTTAAACTTGACGGGGATATTATATGGATAGGTGGATGAGGCACATTATATGACACCACAGTCGGCCAAATAATAATAGAGTAATGGCCCTTTACTACATTCAAATATTAATTTAAGCTAACTTCAGACACACAATGGCAAGTTGAGCTATTGGAACCGAACTTCGTACAGCAATTATGTTCAGATGACCTGTCAATTTTAACAAACAGTTCCATTAAACACCATCTTAGTTCAGGAAATAATGCTTAGAGGTCGTCTGGTGATGTACCAATGGTATCGGTCCGTCCCTTTTTCGTATTGTATAGTCACAATCGACATATATATGGTCCGAAACCTCAAGTACTGTCAGTACTTTGAATTGTTTTGATTATCGACTTAACCAGGGCATATTTACAAAATACACTGTTATCACTGTCAGAGTATACGTGTACACGCTGCCCAATGTATTACTCGCAACAATTCTGCTAGCCTGAAACGACCTGCTATTTGATTTATAAATAACACAGAAAAGTTAAACAAGGAGAAACAAAATATCATGTCGTGTTCATGAGTACAGAATATCTCTATAAAATAATGTTATTATACCCCCACAACGAAGTTGTTTTTTTTGGGGGGGGGTTATACTGGAATCAGGTTGTCCGTCTGTCCGTCCGTCCGTCTGTCCGTCCGTGGACACAATTTTGTCCGGCCTTCTTCTTCTACAGTTTTGCTTCAATTTTGTTGAAAGTTCATGTATAGCCATATGACCATATAAACCTGTGCACCGCATATTTCCATTATGATCGGACCACTACTTCAGGAGGTATCTCCCCTTTTTAGTCCCCTACCAATAATTTCCGGTTTTCTGGACTTTTTATGGAACTGACTCGACACATCAACTCTATATTTAGTAAAAAGCTAAATCTGGATATGTTATAGCTTATGTTACAATCTCAGCCAGGTTGAATAATTATTTCCAGAGTTATTGCCCTTGAACTTCATTTTTTTCTTCAAATTTGGGTTTTTCCAGACTTTTTTTGGAAGTTGTTGCAGATATTAACTTTATATTTGGCATAAAGCTGACTCTAGATGAATTACAGCTTAATTCCCAATCTCAGTCTGGTTGAATAATTTTTGACAGAGTTATGGCCCTTGAACTTTAATTTTTTGTCAAATTTTCAATTGTCCGGTCTTTCTTTGGAAGTGGTTAGAGATATTAACTACATGTTTGACATAGAGCTAAATCTAGATGAGGTACAGCTTAAGTTCAAATATGGGTCTGGTTAAATAATTTTTGTCAGAGTTATTGTCCTTGAACTTAATGTTTTTCTGAAAAGGTACCTAGCTTTAAACTTTGGATTTGACAAAAACCTCATGAAAGGGTCTTGTTTCTCTGAATTATTCTTCATTTTTATTACATAAATTAGGTTGGGGCATGTATTGGTTTTAAATCTCTTCATTTTTCTGTATGTACATACATGTATGTTCAGATTGATGATAGGTGTTCTGACAAGCAGACAGGTGGGGGTATTCGTTAGCCTTTGGCTTACAGTTCTAGTTGTATCCGTTTTTATTTTGGTGTTTCTCTTTTGAATTCCGTGCTTATTCTGATTGTATTCCAGTTTCGAATCGTTTTCTATATAAAGTTTCTCGAAATGTAATCCAGTGTTATATATTGATGCCTAAGCTATATACTAGACTTTATATGTTCAGTGTGTGTAAAGTTTGTTAAATATTTATCATATATTGGACGGAATTGTTTTTTAACAGTTCACTAAATTTCATTTCATCATGGTTCGGTTTAGTTTACTAATACTCGTATATATAAAACTATATGGTACCAATTCGATACAAATGCGTACCTTGCTTGAGCTTTTGAGAGTCAATTGTTGGAGTGTCACACAACTTGGATCCTAGTACTCGAGACACTGAGACAATTAACCCTTCGCTTGCTAATCGCGTCAATAAACCTACCTGTAAATAGTGAAGACCCAGATGAGACAGCTCCTGCAGGAGCTGTTTCATCAGGGTATGCACTATTTACAAGTTGATTGTGCAAACAGTGCACTGCATAGCAGTGATTGCACAGCGAAATACTTGTACACAGTGAAGATATATGTAATTATACAACAGGGCATGGGTAAAGAAGGAGAAATGTATTTTAGAATTCAGCAAGCGAAGGGTTAATATCAAAATATTATCCACGCTGTTTTCAAATGCAATAAAGATTGGTGTATGGGTTACAGTACAACCTCTCTAAATGAACCACATACTATGGACGTCTTTATAAACAGGCGGTTGCTTAATGCAGGACGAAAGCAATACATATGATCATGTAGGAACTTTCTGCATAATTTTCGTCCTGCATTAAGAATTCACCTGCCTCCAAATATTTACTCATAGACTTGTAAGATATTTAGGTATCTGGGAGAGACAGACATTTGGTTTTCTTCCTGATGCATGTGCCATTCTTAAAGATAATGATATATCCCATTTCTTAGATGCGTATGCAAAAATGGACATTTTCCCTCAAGTACCAAATGGAAGAATATAGTTAAACTGAAATTGTATTCAACCATATTTTTATGAGCGGACGGTAAGAATTATCAATAGAATGACTATGCCATCGATTGCAAATAGTTTTGAAAAACATCAGACCTGTGTATTATTGAACGTTTGCAAGAGTAATACTGACCTTAAATCAGCAGGCTTTAGTTGTGTCAGAGACATGTTTGGTTTCTGTCCAGCCGGAAAAGAATGCAGTATTCTTGTTTCATCCATGAAATTTATACACAAAATGATTGTGTATTAATTAAGTATGATACTCTCAGTGATGTCTTATCTCTGTTACTATTCCTTATTATTGTACATGGTCAAATGTAAGGGGTTTTTTTTTGTTCACACTACCACTACTTAATATTCAAAAGATGTGTCCCAACATTACAGACAGCCAAATATAAAATGGCCGTTAACGGAAGTTTTCTAATAAATTTTGTTACAGTGCAGGCTTGGTCAGAGGGCCTTTCTAGGAACCCTCTCATCCGGATATTCACTGTCTGCAAAGGTCACGAGGACCCCATATTGTAATGATAAACATAAAGCAGGTCTGATGAGTACGATGGCAAACAGACCATTTGATCATTTTATAGTATTTATGTACAATCGAAAATAGTTTATCTTAGGTTATATTGTTTGGTTAAGTCGGTGTGTCTGCTATAGTGTGTAGTACGATTGTACATGCAGGGATTTTATTTTTCTTTCGATGTTAATGTATGTACATGTATGTCTTTGTATACTTGCAATGCTCTCCATGAATGGAGGGAATAAAGATATCTATCTATCTACCTCATTTTGATGGTCGCATTAAAAGGGATTTACTGTATGTATGTATTCACTGTTACCACAAGAAGAGACCAAACAGTAATTGTCTTGACACAGGTCTGATTTGGAATATACTTTGAGACTTAACTTGATTCAACCATTCACCTGCTAAGCGCGATCCGACCGATACACTCAAGTAACTGGGTCTGTCATCAGGATTCACCATATAACTCGGTATCTCACCAGGATTCACCGAGTAACTCGGTATGTCACCAGGATTCACCGAGTAACTCGGTCTCTCATCAGGATACAAGACGTTTCACGCTCGGTCCATAAATTCTCAACCGTCTTAACGAGTCGAAAGTATGTAAAGATTGCAATATATCAGAGTTTGGGCTGACATATTTTAGTATGCTGAATTATTGTCATGTTACCATGATGAAGCTTAATGTTATTCTATGTGTGGGGGAAGAATATATAATCGGTTTTCCTAATGATCCCTGCGATAGGCACCTGGCTCCTGGCAAACTTACACAGACAAACTTTCATGTCGCAAACACAATTGAATTTCAAATACATGTTTTGTCCTCTGTAGCAATGATAGAAAATGTATTACAAGGTCCTCCTTGTACGATAAGGTCGTTTGGATACTAATCTACTAAAAACTTGCATACTTAGCAAAACATGTCTTCTAAATAAATATGAAAATGGTCATGTAAGATAAACATAATTATGTTCTAAGTATTTTGATATTGGCCCATTAAAGGCCAATGGATACCTTCAACACTGCAAACAAATGATGCATACGTAAGTTTTGTTGTTTGTATCGTGGTGTTACGTCGCTTTAGTTCAGTTATACCACGAAGTCCAACTAATTACAATTGGGGGAACTGCATTGTTTCATGTACAGAATAGCTACCGCGTTATAACCACCGACCCGCCGCTGGGTCTATCTTCATAAAGCTAGGAATATTTCAACCTAAAACCAACTTAAAGAGAACCTTTCTGCCTACATTTAGAGCCTTAATGAGTGATATTTTATTCATTGACTTTTAGAATATTTAGTAAAGTATATTGTTTTTTTAGATTTTTCTTAAATATCTTTACTTGTATTGATTTTATAAGATTAAGAAATATTCAAGAAACTTACGTATTTTCTTAAGTTTCCCCTAAGAAGATTTATGAATATGAGTTCTGGTAGCTGCCAATAATTGAAGGTAACTTATAGTTTGTAAAGGGAGGACGGAACAATTCTCGCGTTTGAAAATTACAAATTGTTAAAGTAGTGTTATGGCGTACATGTATATAAAGTCGGATTTACACCGGTTTTCGCGAAATGCGATTGCCTTATTACACTGCTTAATTACATAAAAGTACAAAAATGAGTCATGCAGGAAACACCACATACAAAACAAACAGTCGTTCGAACAGCAACACAAGGAAACAGCAAATGTACATAACTATAAAAACATAAAGAGACGCACAAAGACAAAACAAACATACAATAGGGTGAAGATGGAAGTACCGCCTTGGAACGGTCAGTGACAAAAGTCACTGGGGGGGGGTTAAACCGGTGTATGGGCGCCCAACCTCACGCTTATTCTATCCCCACCCTAAAAGACAAACAGTGTAAATAAAGGTATCCCCTCTCCGACTAATCTACAACAACCACGGTGGCAAATCCAGTGGTAAAGTGCATGTATAACGAAAACATTTAAGTGAACAAACTGTATCCACCCATCGCTAGTGTACTCAATGATTGAGCTGCAAACAGAGTAACTGTAGAAAAGTAATAAAGGGTACGACAAAAATGAAATAGTACAGATATCCGACGTTCTCCTTCCGTTTCTGGATTTAAGAGGTCGCCTTCATAGAGTACTAAACCTTTCTTGTCGGCGTACATGCAAAGAGGCCAGCGTGATTGCCAATTGTAAAAGGGTTGACAGCCAAACATGCAGTATATTGTAGTACTACAGGATCATATCCCTTTTTAATGAATTTTTTAACATATTTGATGAACAAAGTGAGAAAATGGGTATGTCCAATACTTTTACGAAGTTTGTAAATCACATCACCATAAAATTCAGGATGTGAAATACCGTGTCGCAGAAGCGCCTTGAGATTACATTGGTACTTGCCAATAAACGAGAGATTTCGATAGTAAAATTTAGAGAAAGTTTTTCTTAGCTTATGGTATCTATATCCTTGCTTAAGCAGTTTTTCAGTTAAAATGAGATTTCGACTGTTAATATCGTCAATAGATGAACAAGCTCTAGCAAAACGAATAAGTTGAGATATATAAACCCCGTAAGATGGAGCACGGGGAACATCCCCGTCAAGATGAGGAAAATTTACAATATTAAAATCAAAATCATCTCTTTTGTCATATATTTTAGAAGAAATCATTCCATTATCAATTTTAAGGTCTAGATCAAGAAACGCTGCATAATTGTCGGACGGGTTAGCTTTATTCAATTTGAGTTCTTTAGGATAAATTGTAGGAATCAGAGCATCAAAGTATCATCCAAATATCGACAAGTTTCATTGAAGGCTTTTATAACATCTTCTTGTGATTGAGGATTCAAACGCAACATGAAATCTCTCTCATAGCAGTACAAAAACAAATCTGCGACAAGTGGTGCATAATTCGTACCCATAGGAATACCAATTACCTAACGGTATATAGCATTCCCATAACGTACAAATATGTTATCCAAAAGAAAGGTTAGTGATTCGCAAACTTCTGAGCACGTCCAATTAGTGTAATATTTCATTTTTCAGCATTACATGCCAGGAATGATGTTTTTTCCCGGGCAAATACTTTCTGGATTAAGTTAGTAAGCTTATCCTTAATTAAAATATGAGGAAGAGTTGTGTACAGAGTAGAAAAATCGTACGTGCTTACAGTGGATGCAAGATACAAGATGCAAGCCATAAAACACAAAACCTGATAAACTTCATTACGTGTCTACACTCCTGTCCAACTATGTGGACTATTGGTATCGCTGTTGGCGGTTATAAGATGACAATATTACAAGATACAATATACAAGGTACAAAAAGCTTTATTTAGCGTCGGTTATGACAACACAATTACATTAACATATAGGTTTTTGCCAACATTAAAACAAAAGCATTAATATATCAAAACAAAAAGAATGCAATGGACATATGTCAATATAAAGTCCTGTAAATGAGAAGTTTATGTAAGATATAGTAGGATTTGTTCCTTAATCAGAGATCAGATAAGATGCGTACATTTAAACAGTTTCAACAATAGCTCCCCTATTTCTCCTCCGAATCCATTACTGTGACCTCTCTTTAGAATCGTCTCTTTAGTATTTAGGTACGCACTTTTATCTATACCTCTGCTTAATACTCAGCTGTCTGTGTCTGTTCGGCGAATGTACAGTAAAACCTCTCTTAACCGGCAGTTAAATTTAGTATGAATATCGGTCCTGGAGACAGGTGGCAGCTTAATGCAGGGTGAAAGTCATGCAGAAAGCTCCTCTAGGAGCTTTCTGCATGACTTTCACTCTGCATTAAGCAGCCACCTGCCTAAAATTTGTTCCAAAATCATGCAGATGTTTAATGAATATTATTATTCATGAACTCATTTTAAACCATATGGTTTATTATACAGCGATCCGGATCGATTTGTATACATTTTTATAAAAGTCACCTAAATAGCATGTCTCACTTGTTTAAGTTTTCCATCATATAGTCATGTTTTCACGCATTTCTTAACATGCATGCACCCAGATTAGACAGCTCCTATAGGAGTCGTCTGATCAGGGTCTACTCTGTTTGCTAAAATCTGTTTCTTTACTTTCTAAAATGTCATATTTCATCATAAATATTTTGTCCATGAATATTCAGTAGGTATTGAAATTTGAAATAAACATAGAACATGGAAAAGGGTTAAACTTTATGTGATGTTACATTTTGTCTATGAAGGTCGTGTGCGAGCGCCCTTTTCATTTGTGATTCTGATGTTGCTGTGCCTTGTCGTGTGTCATTTTCAAATTTCCTGCCTCACTTCTATTCTATTTTGGTTTCAAATCTGGTTTAGTTAGCGGAGCGAAATGATAACTTTGGTAGAATGACACCTGATGATCATTTTATGAAATTGTGTTAAAATCCAGTCAGCTGTGCGTGTGTGTTTAACCCATTACCCCATATGCTATTTTTAGATACAACCTCTTTGAGTAAATCTACAGAAAAGGAGCAATAACTAGAGAAAAGAAAAACAAATAGAAGTTTGTAGTTTGAAACCATTGTGATAAATAGAGTATTTGCTCCTATGGGAGCAAATGCTCTATTCATCACAATGGTTTCACAAAGTGACGTTTACAGAGTCGTCAAAAGTCGGCAATATGAGGGAATGGGTTAAAGTGTGTGGGTGTGGTAGCGTGTGGGTTGGGTTAAAGTGTTGATGATGATCGTCTGACGACGACGGACACAGGGCAGTCGCATTAGATGATATTTGAACTTTGTGTAAGGTTAGCTACAATGAATAAACAAAATTATATAAGAACAAAAGACGAACACTTATAAAATATAGTATACAGCAGAAATAAATTTACAGAACCATTCAAGACAATTGTAACTTAACGAACGTTTGTATTCTTCACCTGCAAAGGGCGACCTGGTAAGCATTTGCATATACATGTAGCTTAACTCCACATGGAATGTTGAATATATGCAAAACGCCCAGTCTGCATTAAGTTACGACATATTCATACTAGTGTATAAGCAAACAGGGTAGACAATAACCAGCAGACTACTACAGAAGTCGAATGCCTAGGTCTACTCTGTGTTGTTGTTGTTTTTAAAAGCATCGTTAAAATGAGAATATATCAGAAAAATGATTGGCTTTCATTCGGTAGTCAGTTATCACATATCTATATTATTTCATAAGTAAACAGAGAAGGTGTGTATTTCTCAGGCTGAGCGTTACCCTGATGTTTATAAACTCAACCAAAGAGGTAAGCGGAGCAAGTGTTAGGATGTGCATTTCTATAACCACAAATTATCAGACAACATCGACCAATTAAAATATTAGATATTTATTGATTAGGTTAGAAATAAAGTAAACAGAGCAGGCGTGTATTTATCCATTTATTATACAAATACGCCTTTCTACGCCTTTGCAAATGGAGTAGATCCAGATTAGACGGCTCCGATAGGAGCCGTCTGATCAGGGTCTGCTCTATTTGCTTAAGGTATACTATATATTTAATTCTACATTTTCTGACTGAGCCAATAAGTGCTGTGCTGATTTGACATTATAAAAATATATTAAGTAATGTTCGTGATGAATTTCTTACATTAATATTCATGGAGTTGAGAGTTATCGGGTAGGCAGTTACCCTGCTGTTTGTAAACACAACTAAAAGGGTACGCAGGGTAAGTGTTAGGATATGTATACTTTTATAACCGCAAATCAGACATCACCGACCAGTTAAAGTGACGGATATTTATTGATTAGGTTAGAGTATTATAATGCAATTGGACGTATTATTCTATTATTGTATTATATATATATATATATCATTAACTTATCTCGCACGAAATTTTCGTCTGCAACAATTGTCATCTGCTTCAAATCTTAAAATCTTTTTCTCCCTTGTTTGCAAAATATGATC
Organism: Azorinus chamasolen; assembly: GCA_963576725.1. Taxonomy (NCBI): domain Eukaryota; kingdom Metazoa; phylum Mollusca; class Bivalvia; order Cardiida; family Solecurtidae; genus Azorinus; species Azorinus chamasolen. The sequence continues at coordinate 28,577,639 of OY755240.1, forward strand.
AAAGTGACAAACACTTTGGATCATGGTGAGACGCCCTATTGCACGTCGTCTCATCTGGGTCCCAACTATGTGCATGATTGCATCGTTTCACCACTAACATGCAAAGAATCAATACATATTAACTATTCGATTTGTCTCTATGCATGTATATGTTACGATTTATCAATGACAATGTCATTTCCTTGGTCTAAAACAATAGAAACATGCTCCTGACAAAGCACAGAATCATACACACTAACAATGTATGCGCGCGCACAGCGGGGACTCCATTTTCTCCTTGGTTACCAGGTGTTTGGTTACTAGGTGTCCGGTTACCAGGTGTTCGGTTACCAGGTGTTTGGGTAGCAGATGTACGGGTAGCAGGTGTTTGGGTAACAGGTTTTTGGGTAGCAGTTGTATGGATAACAGGTGTTCGGGTAGTCGGTGTTTGGATAGCGGGTGTCCCTGAAACAAATTAATTTACATTAACATGACAATTAAACATGATTTCAGTTTGAGTTCTCACTTAACTGTATCAGTTTCTGTCAAATAATTTTAAACCATACTATTAGGCTCAGACTGTGGGAGATTTAAAACCACGCCTAACCATGCAGAAAATTGTCACTTGACAAACCACTTAAAATGATGTTGATCATACTAGGTCTCTCCTTACTAAATATCTTACCAACAAATTCTTAATAACATTTGCTACCACAGATATCCGTAATTGTCGCACATACTGATATGCAGCAATTAATCCTTATCCAACAACATTGATCCTTAACCCATAGCTCGTACAGTGCTCCCTCTCTACAACGACACCCTTTGGGATACGAAGATTGTATGTGTTGTTCAGAGGGAGTTGTTATAGGGAGGGAAAATCAAACATAATTAGCTTGTTCGCATATCCCAGATAAGGTGTATTTCGAGAACTAAAACCGATATGCCTTCATCAAACCCTATGTTGTGACCACTCTTTAGAATCGTCACAAAGTGACGATTCTAAAGAGTGGTCACAACATAGGGTTTGATGGAGGCATCAGGAAAATACGATGGAAAAAAGTTGTTTCTGGAGCCTTGTTGTTTCGGAAACAGTGGCATGCGTTGTTGTAAGGAGGGAATCGTTATTGAGAGGGCCGTTGTAGGGAGGGAGCACTGTATATCATATATATTGAAAATTATTGTGGAAAATCTCACTTTAATTCGAAAACAAGCAGGAAATCTCATTTTGATTAGGAATCATTGCTGAAAATCTCATTATGTCTCCCCCATTTATGGGGAGATATATTGTTTTTGCCAGAGTTGTCTGTCTGTCCGTCCGTCCGTCCGTCTGTATGTCTGTCCGTCACAAACTTGTGTCGCGCGTATCTCTGAAACCAGTTGGGTTAGAGTCACCAAACTTTGCAAGAATGTTCACCAGCATGAGTTGTTGTGCACCTGGGGTTTTTGAATTGTCTCCCCTGATAACTTTGGAGTTATTGCCCCTGATGACTTAAAATTAGAAAAACTTTGTGTCGCGCGTATCTCTGTAACCGCTTGTACTAGAGTCACCAAACTTCACAAAAATGTTCACCAGCATGAGTTGTTGTGCACCTATATTTTTTGAATTGTCTCCCCTGATAATTCTTGAGTTATTGCCCCTGATATGAACACTTAAATTTATACAAACTTTGTGTCGTGCGTATCTCTGAAACCAGTAGGGATAGAGTCACCAAACTTCACAGGATTATTCACTAGCATGAGTTAATGTGCGCTTTGGTTTTTTGAATTGTCTCCCTCTGATAATTCTTGAGTTATTGCCCCTGATATGATAACTTAAAATTAGAGAAGCTTTGTGCTACACGTATCGCTGAAACCAGTAGGGCTAGAGTCAGTCACCAAACTTCACAGGAATGTTCACCAGCATGAGTTGTTGTGTATCTGGGTTTTTTAATTGTCTCCCCCTGATAACCTTGGAGTTACTGCCCCTTATGACTTAAAATAAGAGAAGCTTTACTTTGTGTCGTGTGTATCTCTGAAACCACTAGTACTAGAGTCACCAAACTTCTTAGGAATGTTGACCAGCATGTGTTGTTGTGTACCCAGGGTTTTTGAATTGTCTCCCCTGATAATGTTGGAGTTATTGCCCCTGATGACTTAAAATTAGACCCTGATAAGTTTGGAGTTAGACATTACACTTGTGTATTGGAAAGTTGATGGGAGGGGGAGACATCTGTTTTTGTGGCAAAAACAAACCTCTAGTTTTATTGGAAATTATTGCTGGAAATCACTTTATTTGAAAATAATTGTTTGATTGAAAATCAAGCTGGGTATCAACCATTTAATTATAATCATGAAATTAAAACATACAGACAACACACAGATACTATGCATGAACTGTTTGATTCATCGAAAATAATAAAACAACCTCGAAATTTCGCAATGATTAAATGACAATACGAAAATATCATACTAATGGGAAAATCACGATGTAAATCACTCTTTAAATCCCCCCCCCCCCCCCCGAAAAAATATAAATAAAAAAATATTGTAATGTCCTGCAAACTATGCCAAAAATGTCATGTAAATTTAAGAATTTATCTCAAACTTTTGAAAACTATGTCAGATGTCTCATATTAATTGAAAACTGTGTAAACCTTATAAACTGGGCTTTAAGTCTTTCATTAATTGTAATGTGTTGTATAGTGTCACCCAATCTAGTCCCTTTATGGTATAAATTAAAAATTCCAATTTAATCAAACTTGTTAGAAAAGCACAAACAAAATATCTGAAACTATAAACTCACCATCATTGCATAGGTCTGTGATACAGTGGCATGCTAATGTATCGTTTATAGTCAGGCACAAGTCGCCCCATCCCACTGGGTTACACGCGGCGATGACAGCTAAAACATACGGTAAATATATGTACTGGTAAATCCAGTACTAATGCAAATACTGAAGATGCTTAAGGTTGCGTGTAATCTTTGTTTTTTTGTGTTACACGATATGTGGATATCTGCGTTTATGGCTGTCTGTGTATGTGTGCTGGTCTGTGTGTCTGTTTTATAAGTGTTCATTTGTGCTGTATATATGTATCCGTGTGTCTTTGTTCTACTGTATGTTTACTTGTTTATGTGAGTGTCTGTGTTTGCGTCTGTATTTGTCTGTGTCTCTGTGTATATATGATGAAGAAAATATTCCAAAGAAAGGAATTTATATAATACCAAATATTTGAATAGTTCGACCACTAAGAGCCTTTTTCAAAGATTATCATGCCAAAGTACAAGCCACATTTTTGTTACATGCATTCAGCAATATAATCAAAGATAATAATGTTGGTCCAACGTCGCGTGACGTTAGGTTGTTATTTAAAATATCATCAAATGGCATCATGGCGTCACGAGCGCAACGACATCATGCATTAGAGCATAATCCTCCTTGATGTTACAGCCAAATGGTCCGTAAGTTCTCAACCTCCATATCCAATCAGTTTCATGGATCTGTCTTTCAATTCTACATGCATTGAACATCCGTTTCAAACTTACAAATCTCACATCATCACTGCTATGACCACAGACTCCAAAATGGCTGTTTATTGGCTTCTCTTTCTCATGCCCTACATCACTCAAATGTTCATTTATTCTCTCTCGAATTTCTCTTTCAGTCTCGCCCACATAACCATTATATAGCATTAACTGCATTTAATTGCATATACTACATATCTTTCTCTACAGTTAATATAAGTAGACACATTGTAAACTGATTGCCTATTTGTGTCCCTAATACTTGACATTTCAAGAATACTGCAAGTAATACAGCCCTGTGAACAAACTGTATTGCTTTGCTTAACAATCCGATGTTTATCACGCCTGAATGCTACATTTGGCAGTTGTTAAAATACATCTTTAAGTCGGTCAGATTGGTGCAAAATCTTTGAATGTTTTTAACAATGTCATGTATATTCGGAAGTAGATTTGAATATATCAAAACATATTCTTTTTTCTATTAACTGTTTGTGTCTGTACTAAAGTGGCAGATCTGTAAAGTTTGTCCACCCTTAACAATTGATTTTCTATAACACTGCCGCTATAGCCTCTCTTCCTCAACTGACCCTTGAGTTTATTTCTTTCTCTAATGTAGTCGGCCTAACAATTCTATTTAAGTCGTCTGTTATTGGAAGAAACACATTTTTTGGGATACTTGATTTATGTATGGGTTTAAGGTCAGCGGCTGCTATTTGAGTATATATGTTTTTAATGAGTTTCTAGTATACATAATCATTTAAGTGGAGTCGGTGCGATTCATAAGATATTGGGATATTCTTTGGATGGTCCTTCGGGATCACTAGTTTTCATGGTATGAGATTTGAAAAATGATTACTGCTTAGACCGGTACTAGGGGGCGTGAGTAGTGTTGCAGTTGTAATGACTACTCATGAATAGACTCAATAAAACCGAGTCTGCATTTTTTCTTTTGGCATTGCTGCTTTTGTTTACGAAGGTTCACCCACTTTCAGAATATTTATATATCTTTTGCTTGCTCGAAAATCTAATTTAGTTCCTACTACTGTTAAAGATATAGAAAAGCATAGATGCTTATTCAGATCTGATGTTTATGATTTAGCTGGTTAATTTAAATTAGATAAACAAAATTACAATTTGACGAGAGTGTTTTGCAAACTCCGCATTTGCGTTTGCCTGGTTCTACATAATGTCCTGTTAAAGCATATGTAAATATGATTGAACTTCTTAGGAGTAAGGCAAATGGTCCTTTGTTGTTATTACCTAATGGTAGCCCAGCTACATACTGTCTTTTTAAAAAAGAAGTTTAGAGAATTATGGGATATTCTTGGTTTGGATTCGTCTTTATACTCTTCGCATTCTTTTCGAAGAGGACTTGCAATTCTAGACTTTAGAAGTACAAAAAAGAATCATGCCGGAAATTGCACATTAAAACAAACAGCCACGCGAACAGTAACAGAAGAAAACACAGCAAATGTACATTATAACTACCAAAACAGAAAGCAGCGCACACAAATAAAGCAAACAAACAATAGGGGGAAGATGGAAATACCGCCTTGGAACGGTCATTGACAATAGTCACTGGGGGTTTTAATCGGTTTAGGGGCGCCCAACCTCACACTTATTCCACCCCACCCTAAAAGACAAACAGTGTAAATACACGTATCCCCTCTCCGACTAATCTACAGCAACAGCGATGGCAAATAGAGTGGTAAAGATCATGTAAAACGAACACATATTTACGTGAAACAAACTGTATCCACTTATCGCTAGTGTACTAAATGATTGAGCTGCAAACAGAGTAACTGTAGAAAAGCTATAAACGTAGTTATATCCGTCGTTTCCGGATTTAAGAGGTCATCTTCATGGTGTACTATATAATGTTTCTGTTGATGAGATTCAGTTACACGGTGATTAGCATTCTGATGCTTATAACAGGTAAATTTCGTTAGATTTATCTAATAAGTTGCATGCTGTTTGAAACATGTCAAGTAATTTTTTATTTTGAATAGTTTTGAGACTGTTGTAATTTTGTTTTATTTCAGAGCAAGTAAAGAATGCTCCTTTACATCAGTGTACACTTGTGTCTGATTCTATGGCAAAGCATGGGACTGTAATTTGGAATACCAAACTTTTGGTGTTTCCTTGTATAAACATTTCAAGACGTACTTGTCGGATTCACAAGATTGTGTGGCGTTATCCTCGGACTATGTTATTTAACATGTGGGCACTAACGACATAAGTTATACACTTTTGGATGAAGAGATTTTAATTTCTGTCGTGAATTAAAATATCAATGCAGTATTTTGGTTTCAGCTATTATTCAAAGGCCAATTGACTTTGAAACAAAAGGGATTCGTGTTAAGATCATTGATAATCGTTTGGTATCCCTTTGTAAAAGCAGACATGTTGTTTGTATCCGTACGTTTAAACCCTTTTGAAATTTAGTATTACCAAACGTGACTATGTTAGTGTTCGGGATGGTGGATTGCACCTGAATTTTGAAGGCATCAAACATTGGAAAGAGTTTTTTTATTAACACCATCTCTCATTTGGAATGGGGCTTGTTTTGTTTCAAAGACCATTTGGTTTAATTGATTTTTCTTTGTTTAGGTTTTTACCTTTGTCTAAGCAGATTATTTCTTAAAGGTGGTTTTTAAACTTGCGAATAGGCATTGGCCATTTTGAGGTTTAAGCTACTATTAAGATTAGATGTACATAGTGTAGGAGCTGGTGCTTTGTCCACATCTTGGTTGGTTTCTAATGTGTGTTACACATCTTTTGCTTATGGCACACCGTGTTATAAGAATGGATCCTGACTTTCAAATTGGCGATGGCCAAGTTGAAGTTAATACTGCGAAGAAAATTAGATGAATATCTCTTAGTAGGTTTAATTTTATTTTCCTTTTTGTTTCTAGATTTGTGTTTGCCTATTGTTTGGCTTCATGATGAATATTATGTAATGACTATTTATAATGTACCAAGGTTATGTTAATCATTGACATATTTTCAATGATATAATTGTATTGATTATATTTGACAGCTGTCAATTTATTTATATGAACGTATGCTTAACGCATATTTATGATTGAAATGTAACTTCAGAATATGCGTAACATATATTATCATTCGAAATGTAATTCGTTATTGTTTCTTTTTATTCATGTGTGAATATCATATAATTTATATAGCTTTGTCTACGTGCGTGTGTGTCTGTGAGTGTGTCAATAATATAATATATATATGAGGCCTACTATTTTCAGAACTGCCTATCGTCTTGGTTGTCAAACAAGCTCCATCACACTCTACTCTTTCTACAATCTGGCCTATTATGCCTTGGAAGCACTGTATTTTTCCTGCAAAACAAAACATCTGTTTAGATTTGTTTCTTATTGCACACTATTACACACACTCCACCTATATACCACACACAAACACACGTGAGTGAACACATGCACACACTGCCATGCACACTTGCACACACAAGTGTACACCTGGGCATATTCGAGGGTTGTTCGATATGTAATGTGTATAGTGTATTATCGTAAAAGGAATCGACTCAAATGGTCAAATTAAGTTAACATCCCTTTAAAGTATTCTCCGTGGTTGGAAAGCCATAACTTCAGTCTGTGAATCCACTTCTGGAATGCGTCACGGGTATACCTCTGAAACACTGGCTTAGGCTGGGCCTAGGGCTTGTCTTGAGGTATATAACTGACCAGATAAGAACGTTTTCAATTTTGGAAAACGTCGCAGTGGGCTAGATCTGGGGAGTACGGTGGGTGTGGCAAGACGGTTACCTTCTCTGACTTTAGGAATTGCTTTACAAGTTTATATGTATGTGCTGGGATATTATCATGCAATAGACAAACATATAGAAATCCTGTCACTGGTCGTCGTTTCTGGTAATATTGGTTTTAGCTTTATCAGTACCACATCACGGTAATATCGCCCAGTGACACTTTAACCTTTTGGCACCGCAATGTGTATGGCTATATCGGCACATGAGAAGAATATAGCATAGAGGTCCTTATTTGTGCTCATTGTACTTTTGGCAACTACAGGCTGTCTACCGAGCTCGGTTAGAAATGTCTTGTTTCCCATTTTCCTAACTGGTCCGAAATAGTACAACCATATATCATCTCCAGTAACAAAGTTTGAAAATTGCCGTTGGTTGAACTTTGGAAACTTTATTAGCAATTGCTTGGCCGCTTGTACGCGTACCATTTTTGTTAATCTGTCAATAGATTGGGTATCCATCTGGCAGAAATATTTCGTACTGTCAAGATACGCTTCAGGGTGAATGGCGGCAATATCGTGATCTGCAATCACTTTCAATGATCTCCCTTACTTTTGAGACTTTCTTCTTGCCTGCTGCAGTTACAGGAAGTCCTGATTTTGCGACATCTTTAACAGACTCTGTGCCAGTGTGAAATTCTTTCTCCATCTACTAACTGTCTCATAAGATACGTTATGGGACCCATAAACTCCCCCCCCCCCCCCCCCCCAATTTAGTAAAACTCTGCTTTACCGCATGGCCGAGCTCCGTGCGAACTTTTATGTACGCTCTTATTTCTTCAATATTTCTCAGCATGTTTTCCAACCATTTTTACAACAGTAGTCAAGAATGGCCCCTTTGAAACAAAATGTACACCGTTATACCAGTGTACACGTATTGAATACAGCTATCCATGTGTTTCAATATCGTTGAAATCGTGCACAAAGTTATCGTGCTGTTGTACAATACACAATACAGATTGAACAACCCTCGTATACATCAAAACACACTAGCGCATGTCATCAAACAGCTACCACACAAACACATTGGAAAACACAATACAACCACGAACACACAAGGACACACACATGCATACACAGCGCACACTCACCGCATCAAAGCGCAAATACGAAAAAATGAACACTCTCAAATTCATTCTTCCACCAACGCAATGCAAACGCATAACACCCATAAACACACATTACTATTCACATAATATATACAAGATACAAGAAACTTTATTTATAGTCGGGTTGTTTTCACATTAGCTAAAAGCTATTTACCGACATAATAACATAAGTTTCTTAACAATAAAATTAACTAACAGCCTGTAAAGAAATACATTATCAGGTTTAAAATAGTAAAATTCTACAAAATGCATTTTTATATACATCTAATACAGCATGCAGTGTATATGACATCTACCTGTATACATGTAAATGCATGCATAATAGGAACAATAATAAAAAATAAAATGGGGTCATGTACAGACAGCATAGATCCAGATAATGTATCTAGTAAAGTGGTGCACAATTTGGATATATGACTGTCTGCGCATGCTAATTGATTTACTCTGGGTTCATAGATCCTGTCAAGGGGCCAGGCGTTCTGGCCCCTTATCAGGTGCCAATCTTCAGATTACCTGTTTTTAAAACTAAAACCTGTGTGAAAATTGCTGATCGTGACATAAGCCTAAAGACTGCCTTAAAAAGAGTATAACTAAGAGTCTGACAGTCAAAAGAAGGCACAAAAGTGCGACAGGTAAATTAGAAGTAAAACCATTTATCCACCCAAATCAGATTTGGGAAGAACTGATCAGCAACTTCCTCACAGTGGATTAACATCTAGGAATAAGCACATCAAAAATCACAAAAAACTTCAATTAAACATAAAGCAAAGCAAGAAACATAAAGCAAAGCAACAAACATGTAATTTACAAGTTACAACACAAAAGCAACTAAATAAAAGTTCATATAAGTAAATATAAACAATAAATCACACAACACACATAATACAAACTCACAACAGAGATTATACAAAACTACACATAGTACCAACACATAACAGATACAAAATACTAACACATAACACACACACATAATACAAACATACGCAAACACATGTCACACACGCAAGCACACACACAGCAAACACACACATTACACACGCCAGCACACATAACACACAACCAACGCATGCACCCACGTGACACACACACAACGTAAACAACATACACGAGCACACATAGCACACGCAAACACTCACACATAATACATACACAAGCATACATAGCACACGCAAACACACACACACATAACACATACACGAGCACAATCGAACTCACAATGGCACACATACTTACACACAAACATACACAAACATACGCTAAAACAAAAAAAACACACACGCACGCTATAACAAACGCAAACACAACTTAGGTAGAACTTGCTCAAACACACACATAATATGCACAGATGCTCAATAACACATGATTACATACATATGAACCTAAATAAATATATACACAACACACACAAACACACATAAACACACACAAACCGTAAACAATTGCACAGTAACACTCACGATACAAACAAAAATAACATGCACACATAACACATACAAATGCACACACACACACCACATATACACATACAGATGCACTGTCACGTACATGAATCAATCATATGCAAGCATACACAAGCACACACACAGCACACACGCATACCAACGTACACACAACACACACGAACGTACATACAACACACAGAGACAAATACACGGTCACCGAAATGATACAAACACGTACAAACACTATCAGGTCCAAAAACAACAGGGACAAGCGAACACACAACATACACAAACTAACACTTACACAATGCACTCAAACAAACGCACATAAAACACCTAAAAATGTCAAAGAAACACACACACACAACATATACACATACCAATACACAAATAAAACACACAAAAATACGCACGCACGCACGCACACACGCATACATAATAAAAGTTTCGCTAATCAATATTCATTCAGCTAAAGAGTTGCATATTCAGCATTCAAAGGGCTAGTATTATTTTCACCCAAGACACGAAAAAACAAACAGAAAAATCGAGTTTGCATTGAATTATTTGACCTTGACCTTTGAACCCCATCAACCCCTTCCCCTCTAAAAAGAATGTTATATCTACTTATCATGTCAAACTTCTCTTCAAAGTTTAAATTTCAGGGGTCTGGATCAAAGCGTTTTCTACTTGTTGATCATGTTGATACCATTTGGTTTACAGATTGACCGACCGACCGACTGGCATAGGCAAATCTTTGAAAGAGAGAGACAAAAAACAGTCGATGTTTGTATATTGCACTTACCTGGAGGTTGTGCCGGCACGGAGATGTCACCCGTGTTGCAGAAATCAGTGTTACAGTAGCACATTTCGATCTGTTCAATCCTCATACATCCACTGCCAACACGTTCTACGTCACATGCGAGTGCAACTAGATCAAATTAATTCAGTTTAATAGTTCCGTAGCAAACGCAAAAAAGATAGACAACGGTAATTAAGAGCCACATAATTATACGGTATATTGACATCATTAACGCATTCTCAGATTTATAACTGACGAATATTTTACTAGAATATGAGGATCAGTAGAAGCTAAGCACAAGGCGAAGCTGAGAACAATAATAAGCTGAGAACCATTAGAAGCTGAGAATAAGTAGAAGCTTAACACAGGTAGAAGCCGAGATCAAGTAGAAACTAAGAACCATAGAAGATAACCAGTAGAAGCTTAGTACAAGTAGAAGCTGAGATAAAGTAGGGAACCAGTAGAAGCTAAGAACAAGTTGAAGCTGAAAACCAGTAGAATAAGATCACAAGTAGAAACTAAGAAACAGTAGAAGCTAGGCAATAGTAGAGGCTGATTCCAAGTAGAAGCTGAGAACCAGAAGAGGCTTAGAACAAGAAGAAACAGTGGAGAACCAACAGAAACTGAATATAAGTAGAAGATGAAAACTAGTATAAGCTGAAAACCAGTAGAAGCTTAGCACAGGTAGAAGCTGAGATCGAGTAGAAACTGAGAACCAGTAGAAGATGAGAACCAGTAGAAGCTTAGCGCAAGTTGAAGTTGAGATAGAGTAGAGAACCAGTAGAAGCTTATCACAAATAGAAGCCGAGAACAAATATAAGCTGAGTAAAAGTAGAACCTGATTACCAGTAGAGGCTGAGAAAAAGCAGAAGCTGAGAAAAAGTAGATGCAGAGAAGGAGTAGAAGCAGACAACAAGTAGAAACTGAAAATAGTTGTTATGTTTTGTCTGAGAATGTGTATGCGAATTCGACATTTAACCCTTTCAGTGCTTAATTTCTAGTTGCCGTTTGCAACCCACTTTCGTTAAAACAGTTTTGTAAAATTTAAGTACTGAGATTAATAAATCAAAATGTCAAATGAATAAACCCTAGACATTGAACTAAAGATTGAGGCAAAGAGTGATGTCACCGATCAGACGCCGCCGTGGAATATCGGCGTCTAATCTGGCACTCTGTTTATCGTAGAGTGTTTTGGCGACATCGCCTGTGAAAGTTAATCACATGTCAGCTATAGGGATAAAGTATTGCTTATAGAGACCCGAATATAACTTGAAACATACTTGCATAGGATGCCTGACCGATTACAGGTTCAGTGTGTATTCCGTTACCCATTTCACGTGTTGACCGTTTGCAATGAGTTAGTTTCATTTTAAAGTAGCAATGGGTTTGCAAAGAGTCAGTGCTGCGTTCGTGCGTCTGTCAATTTCTTTTGCAACCTTGCCGTATATTTTAACACTTCTCTTGCTGAATTTTAAAATACATTTATCCTTCTTTACCCATGCCCTGTTGTATAATTACATATATCTTCACTGTGTACAAGTATATCGCTGTGCAATCACTGCTGTGGAGTGCACTGGTTGCACTATCAGCTTGTAAATAGTACAGACCCTGATGAGACAGTTCCTGCAGGAGCTGTCTCATCTGGGTCTTCACTATCTACAGGTAGGTATATTGACGTGAATGGCAAGCGAAGGGTTAAGTGTCAATCTGCACATTTACCAATGCCCATTTTACAGTTAACAAAATGATTATATCTCTTTCAGTAATACATGTGCAGTCGAACTTCCAAATCTCGATCGCCGATAACTCGAAGTTCAGGACAACTAGAAATAGACAAAATTCGGTCCTTCCAAACTTAACAATTCAGAATTGTTCTACATTGTACCACTATGAAAGACACGTGGTAGTTACGCAGATCAAATGTAATGGTGAAAGCTCCTACATTACTTTCAAACTGCATTAAGCTGTGAATTTGATAAATTGTTCAGATTAGAAATCGAATGACTCGAGCCTCTTTTGTCTCGAAGAAATTTGTATGGTCCTTTGCAGTTCGAGATATCGGATTCATAACTGTATGTACTTACTGGTGTCGTCAATCTTCACAGTACCACACGATCCTGGGCAGTTGTCAACTTGTGTTAAATGGACTCCTAATAGTCCTTCGTGACATGTCAGTGGCATGACTGAAAGATTCATGAAACACAAGTTGCATTACTAATCTATAGCCATGTGTGAATAATAATGATATAAATATTGTCCAAATAATAATTATAATGCTAGTAGTAATAATAATAGTAATAATTCCTCGACAGAAGTTCATCAGGATAGTTATGCATTCATTCAATCCAATTTGTTTTTACCTTAGTGACAGTTTCGGTACTCCATTGGAGAACCTTTATCAGACTGTGACATCCGCGGGAACATGACGTCACGGGGCGATTTTACTACTGGACTGGTTCCCAGTAGTAAACAAAGGCCTGTAAATAGATCCAATTTGGTAGCCCTCTAGTCCCTGTTCATTACCTGTGGCTCCCCCGCTATGTGTAGGGATTCTCTGAGCTCTCTAAGAGATGTGTTATCTTCTCTGTCCATTTTTTTGAAACCCTCACAGTCTATCACATGGTTGTGTCTCACTATATGACGACAAAATGATCGCCAATCCAAACTTGACTCGTAATTTGACCTTTAATGTTCATGTGTGACCATGACCTTAATAAGTCACCTCTAAAAATGTTCTCCTCCAAAAGTTGCAAATGCATGCCAAGTTTGAAGTAAGTATGTGCAATGGCTACAGCGTTATTATCGCCGACGTTAAAGTTGTGGGTTAAACCAACAGACATGGCAAAACAATATCTGCCCCCCCCCCTCATTTGATCGGGGGGAAAGGAGCATAAAAAGGCGTCATAAATTTAACTGTCGCCTGAAAAGAGTTGTTGACTTTTCTTTTCAATTTCACGGAATAACTTTTTCAAAAAAGAAGATCTAGTTGTTTGTTTTCCTTATTCAAGAGTATTCGGATGAAAACATGTGTCACCTTCTCGCAGCTGACATAAAATCTGTTAACATGCTAGAGTGAAATCAGGAAAAGAATAATAACTCAAAAAGTATCGTATGCAGAGTGATGGCCCTTAGTTACATCAATGGTCCTCAATGAGAGGAAGACACATGTGAAATTTGAAATCTTTTTAATGATTAGATTAGAAATGACAGCCAAAAAACGAAAGTATGACGGACAGACAGATGGACAGACAGCCGGACAGACAGACGACGGAAAAGTGATTCCTAAGTGACACACTGCCTCTCGGCAGGTGAAATGACAGCCGAAGAAAGAAAGTGTGACGGATTGACAGACGGACGGACAGACACACGACGGAAAGGTGATCCCTAAGTGACACATTGCCTCTCGGCAGGTGACACAAAAATGTGCAAATGACCTCCATTAAATATATATATATAAGAATATGAAGTATTTCCCGAAATGCTTCGCAATAATTAATCATTGATATATTTCGATCAAATGCAGTTAATAACAAGAGCTGTCAGTAGACAGCGCGCTCGATTGTTTCGAAGATTTATAGTAAAACTGAGCATACGGCTTGTACTTTTATATGTTTCGGTTTACAAACTCTAAACCAATTCTAAGTTCAATAGGGCATAATTCGTGATTTTTTGTAATAAAGTTGTGGACCGTTTGTCATTCTGTGTGGTTGGTCATGAAGAAAACGAATTCTAACGTTTGATAAAATCGCTTCAGAAATAATAGACGTACCATGCATATGTAGTATAAAGGGGAATAAATCCTGAAATGTTAAAACCTTTACAAGGAATTTTCATATACAGTAAAACCTCTCTAAACCGGAATTATGGTAGAGAATAAATTTGATACTTTTAGGCAGGTGGCTGCTTCATGCAGGGTGGAAGTCACACAGATAGCTCCTAGAGGAGCTTTCTGCATGACTTTCACCCTACATGAAGCTGCCACCTGTCTCCAAGACCGACATTTATACAAAATTTAACGTCCGGTTTAGAGGGGTTTTACTTTGTAATGCAATATTCTTGTAACACAAGAAACAATGACCTTATGCAATAGAAACGTCTTATAACTATTTACAAAGAACCTTCTGGTACTTTCTTTACAATGGAAATATAAAACCCATTATCCATATTAAATTTTATGGACGATGGGTCCCGCAAAAGAAATATGTCCTGGCGAAAACCGTTGATATGTATTGGTATAGCAAATAGTGCAAACCCTGAAATGTTCCTTCAGTAGCTGGCTGATCTGGATCTACAATGCGTGCATATTTAACTTACCTATTTCAACGTTAACGGCGATTAACGCAATGAATACTAAAATCCCTCTAAATTCCATATCTGTTAGATGAGTGTCTATCCTGTGAAGGTTGGACAACAGCAGGTTGTGTCACGTCAAACTTCTACCGAATTGAGGGTCGTAATGCTCGTTTTGTACAATCCTATCGCTTACTAATATGCAAAGTGTGTATTTCGCAATTGTATTACTACCCATGACATAAACATCGTTATAAAATGAAACCGGCTCTAAAAATAACTTTACAGTGCGTGTATCTTATAGAAGGGTAGTATTTTAGTGTTACTAAGTAACATGTAAAACTTAGGTGCAATGTATCAAATCTCATTGACTGATAAAGTCCTGGTAATGAATTTGTTATTACATGAGCAAACAGTTTGGATCCAGGTGATCAAACAGGATTTCATGCGAATAATAGCCACGCGATAATCTTTATCCAACTACCTTAACCCATTCCCTCATAGGCTATTTTTGGATACAACCTATTTGAATAAATCTACCGAAAAGGAGCATTAACTAGAGAAAAGGAAAATTTTAGAATTTTGTAGTTTGAAACCATTGTGATAAATAGAGCATTTGCTCCTATAGGAGCAAATGCTCTATTTATCACAATGGTTTCACAAAGTGACTTTTACAAAAGTCGTCAATATGAGGGAATGGGTTAAACCCTTATCCCACACCCTCAACCCTTATACATGTAATGTCAAGGGAAAGCTGACGTGCAGTTGCAAACAGCTTTGGTTCGCAGAGAACACCGTGTAACCCACTGTCTATCAAGGATCCTGGCTAGTTGACCAGCGATCAGTAGGTTCTAAAATAACCTTGCACAAATCAGAAGTGAATTGGTAACATAATAGTGATTAGCTTAGCAGGCTAAGGGTTAATTGTGTTTCGCAATTGGTATGGTTTCGAAATAATTGTAAGGTCAGAAATGAGTAGGTATATCCCCTTTATTTGATGTGTGACACTACGAAAAAGGGAATATTTGATGTCAAAATATGGCACAACTTATTAAATGAACCATAACCGGTCGCTCATTATTCATGCTAAATTCATAGTCGAAACCGTATTCTGCAGAATGCTCTGAAAGTGTATCAACGCATGGGGATGTCGGACCTTTGTCTATTACAGACTGGACCGTTGCGTCTAATATATAGCCAGCGTTTCTGGATCATCACAGAACGGCGTGCCACCCCGGGAACAAACCGCGTAATGCCTCATCAAAGATAACAAGGGAGACAGGGAATGTCAGTTTAACCCTTTACTTCACTGAATATTCATATAAGAAATAAATATCGTAATGGATATTAACCCTTCGCTTGCTATTCACGTCAATATACCAACCTGTAAATAGTGAAGACCCAGATGAGACAGCTCCTGCAGGAGCTGTCTCATCAGGGTCTGCACTATTTACAAGTTGATTGTGCAACCAGTGCACTCCACAGCAGTGATTGCACAGCGAAATACTTGTACACAGTGAAGATATAATTATGTAATTACACAACAGGACATGGGTAAAGAAGGAGAAATGTATTTCAAAATTCAGCAAGAGAAGGGTTAATTTTAGTTATCATTTTATAATGAAATACGAACACATAAAGTTTTGGCCATAGTGAAACTTGTAAAGTCATATCTATAATATTCCAAAAGCAAACAGAGCAGACCCTGACCAATCAGATACTCGAGAACGAACTTAGTTCCAGACCCATGTCTAAACTTTAGTACTCTTGGAGCCTCGGGAAGGCGTATTTGATATCGTATTTTGCATTGATTGGATCATTATGTCTATTTTCATACTCAGGGACTCAATGTGTTGGCATGAAATCATACAAATAGTTCATTTTGACATTCGTAACTTTTCAAAGTCAGTCTTGAATGCTGAATTGGGGATGTGCGATTGGGACGTGAACGTGTCTTCGTCGGCATTTCACTTTCTCTTTCTGACAGGCAGGTCACATGGGTCACATAAGGAGGTGTGTCTCCACCAGACTTGTTCGTATAGTGTGGAGTTTCATATTAGTGGACATGTCACTGTCGACTGCTCTCTCTCTCTCTCTCTCTCTCTCTCTCTCTCTCACTCTCTCTCTTTAGGGATTTACCCTGCGTTGTATCAGGGACAACCAATATTGGCATAGCTCGAAAAGAATATCATGTTTTTGACAATGGTGAATTTATTGCTTAATTGTTACCCCTTACTTCACGAATATTCGTGTAAGAAATAATTTATTTGTAAATATCAATAAACGTGTTCTTGTAATAAACACATGATTAATTTCTCACGTCCCTTTAGGTTAATAGAATTGCCTTTTAACACCCTTGTAAAAAATACCCAGATCAGACAACTCCTGTACGAACTGTCTGATTAGGGTTTGGTGTTTTTTGTTTATAACACAGTACAGCGTACCTAGTTATAGTCTACTTTCAGTCCGAAGGACCGCTCAGCCGACTGTACATTTGCTCGCCTGGTCATTAAGTCATTCGCCTACAATATTGAGCACTGCTAACATCGGCACAATCCTGCAGCCGCAGTATCGACTAGTGGCCCTCACAGGTACCCATATTAGCCCCTGGGTGGAGAGGAGGTGCGGTTGGGAGACACTGAAAAGCGTCTCTGAAATTTCCGGGAGGGACCGATATTTGAACTCCGGAACTCCGGACCTCCGGACCTCCCGATTGGTAGTCAAGCGCGTTACCACTAGACCACCTGCTTAATATTATCTAAATTATTCTCAACTAGAATTGCGGTTTAGAGGGGTATCAATTAGTTTAATGTTGAACCTGTATGCTGTTATTGTTTACTGCTAATTACAATCTAAATCAATAGTCGATCCCCCACATTCAAATCAAAACCGAAATGAGTAAAACGCTCAATCATTCATTAACCTGAATGGGTTCCTTTAGCCCTTTCAATAGTCTGTATTTATTCAGAATTTCATACCAACTGAATATTCATGGACAACATAGTTATAACAAAATAGGGAAGGCGGAACATTTCAGAAAGTAAATAAACATACATGTATCAATCAAGTTTCATAAGCGAACAGAGCAGACCCTAATCATATGGCTCCTATGGGAGCCGTAGGGCTTAATCTAGGTCTGATCTGTCTGCAGATGCGCGAAAATGTGTTTATATGATGGAAATGGTTAATCCTTTACTCCATAACTATGCCTTTCTATACCTTTTCAAACAGGGTAGACACGGATCAGACGGCTCCTGTAGGAGCCTGTACCCTGTACTGGGTATACTCCTGTAGGAGCCTGTACCCTGTACTGGGTATACTCCTGTAGGAGCCTGTACCCTGTACTGGGTATACTCCTGTAGGAGCCGTCTGGTCAGGATCTATCCTGCTTGCGCATGCACAAATATAGATATGACTCTGTAGCATCTGCTATGGGCACCGCATCCTGTGTTCATATGCCATTATAAATACGAATCAAATCTATATTAACCCATTCCCTCATATTGACGACTTTTGACGACTCTGTAAAAGTCACTTTGTGAAACCATTGTGATAAATAGAGCATTTGCTCCTATAGGAACAAATGCTCTATTTATCACAATGGTTTCAAACTATAAAATTCTAAATGTCTCCTTTTCTCTAGTTAATGCTCCTTTTCGGTAGATTTATTGAAAGAGTATCTAAAAATAGCCTATGAGGTAATGGGTTAATGATTTCTTACATGAATGTTCATATGGTCAAGTGTTAAACACTCTACGTGGTCAGAATCAGGTACATTCACAAACATTCGTTTTAGATATTTTCATAAATTAATTCACTTAATATGTTGTCAACAACTGCAGCTAGTCACATCGCTTTATAAATAATACTAAACGTGACACTGCCATATCCATGTTTGTGCGTCCAATCAGTATTCACTCCTCAGGTGCACTTTGATGCTACGCTTCGCTGCTTTTCTTGTTACATTTAGATTGCACGTATCTTCCTAATATATGATCAACAACACCTATGGTTTTATGCTAAACCTTTCCCTCACATAAACGTGTTTTCACGCATATGCAAACAGCGTAGACCCAGATCCAACGGCTCCCATAGGAGCCGTCTGATCAGGGTCTGCTCTGTTTGCTAATGGAATTTGATAGATATGTTTCGGTACTTTCTAAACTGTCGACAATATTCCACCTTGCATATTTCATTGTAGCTATTTTGTCCATGAATATTCAGAAGGTATTGAAATTTTGAATAAAACATAAAACAGGGAAAGGGTTACAATGTAACCATTTCCCTCATATAAACGTGTTTTCACCCATTTGCAAACAGAGTAGACTCAGATCAGACGGCTCCTAGAGGAGCCGTCTGATCAGGGTCTACTCTGTTTGTTAATAGAATTTGATATATCTGCTTCTTTGCTTTCTAAAATGTCTACAATGTTCCACCTTGCATATTTCATTGTAGCTATTTTGTCCATGAATATTCAGGCGGTATTGAAATTTTGAAATAAACATAAAACAGGGAAAGGGTTAATGTATCATAACTCTTATCCCTCTAACCGCAGCTTCCATCGCACTTGCACTCAGCTTGGATCCAGATGAGACGGCGAAGACCCAGTCTGTTTGACATTTGGTCAGCAGTATCTCAGTAACTTGCTCAAATCGGTATAGTCAACATTAACCCTTCGCTTGCTGAATTTTAAAATACATTTCTCCTTCTTTACTCATGCCCTGTTGTATAATTACATATATCTTCACTGTGTACAAATAGTTCGCTGTGCAATCACTGCTGTGGAGTGCACTTGTTGCACAATCAATTTGTAAATAGTGCAGACCCTGATGAGACAGCTCCTGCAGGAGCTGTCTCACCTGGGTCTTCACTATTTACAGGTAGGTATATTGACGTGAATAGCAAGCGAAGGGTAAGTTGACTTTGTTGTTACTATACGCGAATCCGCGGTGACCGTTGTATACAGTTTGGATCCAGATGGGAGGTAGAGTAACTTGTCGTCCCCTCAGCATCCAAATTGTTTGACACTCTTTAATTTTTGTAAGGAAAATCGAAGAAAACGCCAATTTAAAACCTGAAGTAGACAATAATCTTAGCAGATGAAATTCATTTAGCGCCGAAAGGGGTTAATATACATTTAGAGCATCAAGGATAGGCCCACATCCAAAATTAGGTACGGTGGTTGAATAAACAATTTATATGGGTTGTTTCCAACGAAATCATGTTCGCTTTTTATCTCTAGACCCAGCCCTTACCCTTATAGAGACTAGCCCCATTTAGAGCATCAGGGGGACACTCGCAAATATATACCGCAGTTAAATTAACAATTCATTTTGGTTGTTTACAGGGAAATTCTGTTCGCTTTTTATCTCAACTCAGAGCTGAAGATATGATGCGTCAATTAACACATTTTCAAACATGACTCCTTTATTTCTCGACCAAACTGTACACTGTGACCACTCTTTAAAAAGAGTGGTTACAGTATAGTACTCAGGGAGCCAATGGGACCTACCGTGCACCCCCCCCCCCCCCCCCCGTTTTTCATGGGTACCAAAATGTTCAGAAAAGTCTTCCGAATAAGAATCGCGAATGTACTTAAGTTTAAGTTCTTTTAGGCTATGTGTATTTTAGCCGTTTCCATGGTAACCCCCCCCCCACACACACACACACCAGTTTTCGTAATGATGACCTATACCTGCAAATTCGCCCATATCACAGCCAGTTTTTTTGTCCTAAACCTATAAAACTGGTACCAAATGGAAGATAAGACATAGTGCTTTTATTTCCAACTTGCTTTTTTAAATTACCTTATTTGCATACTCATGAATATTAATAAGAACATTAAAAATAGTAAAAAATAATAATTATCCTATAAATATCAGAAAATAACTTCAAATGCACTTTAACATGATGACATACCCACCAGAAAACAATTATCCAATTTGAGGACCAAAGCCTTAATCTTAAGTACCGTTTTAACCGTTTCCATGGTAACACCCCAACTTCAAATGTTTTCTGACATTATTTACGTTATTTTATATAGTTTTTACTATTATTATTATTATTATTATTATTATTATTATTATTATACCACATTTATATAGCACTCTTTTCACACAGGATATGTGCGTTCAAAAGCGCTTCACATAGATACATTTTATATACAAAACAGGGTATATTCAATGTGTAATTATAGAACATTTACAATAAATAAATTTAATACTTATATATAGATAAGAATAATAATAACAAAGAATTTTTTTTAGAACATAGGTAAACCAATTTCATCCTTTCCGTAAGTTTATCTGTCTTATTATGCTCTATCATATTGTGTCAACGCACTCACATAATAAAAATAAAATAAAATTTGAATGTAACATTCTATGCGCAGTGCCAGTACGTCACACAATGTTCTCATTAATTAATATTCATGAGTATGCAAATGTGGTAATTAAAAAAAACAGCTGGAAATTAAAGAACAATGTATTATCTCCAATTTGGTACCAATTTGTAGGTTTAGGACAAAAACTGGCTGTGAGATGGACACTTTTGCAGGTACGGGCCATCATTACGAAAACTGGGGTGTTACCATGGAAACGGTTAAAACGGTACTTAAAAATGGTCCTCAAAATGGATATTTTATTTTCTGGGTGGGGGTGGGGGTGGGGTGGGGTGGGGTTAGGGTGTCATCATGTTAAACTGCATTTGAAGTTATTTTCTGATATTTGTAGGATGTTCTCATTAATATCCATGAGTATGCCAATAAGGTAATTTAAAAAACAAGTTGGAAATGAAAGCACAATGTCTTATCTTCCATTTGGTACCAGTTTTATAGGCTTAGAACAAAAAACTGGCTGTGATATGGACGAATTTACAGGTTTGGGTTATCATTGCGAAAACTGGGGGTGGGGGGGGGGGTTACGATGGAAACGGTTAAATTACACATAGCCTCTAAGAATTGTAACTTGATTACATTCGCGATTCTGATTCAGGAGACTTTTCTGAACATTTTGGTTACCATGAAAAAAGTCTGGGGTGCACGGTAGGTGCCATTGCCCCCCCCCCCCCTTTGACACGTTTGCAGAGTACCCCATCTAGATTCATATCAGGGTCCATGCTTATAAAACGTTTAGTTGAGTCTGAGTTCGTTCTCAAGATTTTGATTGGTCAGATTTGAGCCTTTGGCTCAAATCTGACCAATCAAAAGCTTGAGAACTCAAATCTGACCAATCAAAAGCTTGAGAACGAAACTCAGACTCAACTAAACGCTTTATAAGTATGGACCCAGACGTCTATTGTAGGAGCTGTCTGATCTGCTATGGTACACATTATCTTGCCTTTGATACCATTAAAATACGCTGACTGATAGAGTGCTATTATTTAACATACATTTCTACATCTACATATAACAAGATACACCGACTATGTACAGCCATATACACTATGACTCACTGCGGTATACAGTAAAACTTCGATTATCCGAACACTAAAATACGTATTATTATCGCTCTATAAGACAGGTGGCAGCTTAATGCATGGTGAAAGTCATGCAGAGTTTCTGCATGACTTTCACCATGCATTAAGCAGCCACCTGCCTAAAAGGGTCTAAATTCTTCTATAACGAAAATTCGAATAATCGAGGTTTTACTGTATTTTAGTAAACTCACTCGGGTGTGTGAATTATCATAGTGGACGGAGCTACGTATCTAGGGTACACCTATCAAGACACATTCCTTATTCCATGAAGCGGTTAGTAAACATTTACATTACGTTTGGATTAAAATGAGAGGCTAAGTAACTCAGCGTCTAAATAGGATCTAAACTACAGTAGAACCCCTCTTATGCGACCACTTAATGAATAAACATACCAGTCTTTATAAGCAGGTGGTTGCTTAATGCAGGACAAAAGTAATGCAGAAAGCTCCTCTAGGAGCTTTCTGCATTACTTTTGACCTGCACTAAGCTACCACCTGCATCTAGCACCCATAATTATACCTCTTTTAGGTGGTCGCATTAGCGGGGTTTTACTGTATCTTACATTTGAGTTGTACGTTTATATTAACCTAACAATACAATACAACATACTTTAAATACAAAACATAAATAGTTTGTTTTAAATACTAAGTAAAGTAGTTGTTTAACATGTTCCCTCATATAAATGCCTTTTCACGCAAACAGAGTAGACCCAGTTAAACTTAACATATTCCATTGAAACTGATCTTTGTTTGATTGTATGAACAGTATTACATCACTAAGGCAACCATTTAAATGAAACTCGTTCGTACAAAACACTCGCTTTATTATACTTTATAGTTACTTTGCAAAAAGGCAATTCCATAGAAAATTAGTCGGTCACTCTCTGGAGTGTTTTATTTCCAGTTGATAAGTGTACGTTTCTCTAGTTTCTGTTAATAACACAAATAAACACATTCAGGCATTTAGAAGAGTTTTAACTCTTTGCTCCTCCATAAATACACCGTTTAACGATCAGAGTAGTTCGGTTTGCTTAACCCATTCCCTCATATTGACGACTTTTGCCGACTCTGTAAAGTCACTTTGTGAAACCATTGTGATAAATAGAGCATTTGCTCCTATAGGAGCAAATGCTCTATTTATTACAATGGTTTCAAGCTAAAAAAAAGTGTTTTCCTTTTTTCGAGTTAATGCTCCTTTTCGGTAGATTTATTCAAAGGGGTTGTATCTAAAACTAGCCTATGAGGTAATGGGTTAAGCAATATTATAGATATAATTCTACAGTTACTGGTTTGGCAAACATCTGCGTCTTGATATGCCATAATAATAAAATATTCAAATTACGCGTAGTATTCATGATGTCATGATTTCTAACATGAATATTCATATGGTTAAGGGTTTTGTTCGATATTTGTGTAAATTATTAAACATTCCAACTGTATACTTCGGTTTGTTTGGTATTCGAGGGAATAAAATATCCCTGACAAGCTTCCTAACTGTAATAAGGATAAGGGTTTAGCATCGTGAAAAACATACATGTGTGTCAAAGAATGTTCTCCTAAAGATACTAACAACTTGCTGCAATTAGTGCGACTTTGGGAACATCTAAAGATTATTACCGAGGATTACGAATATTAACATGTTCGTTAGTGACAGGGAAGGCGAAACTCGCTGGTAAAGCTATAAACTACTCAGTTACAGTTTCACTCATTTGTTTTGTGCATATGATACTTTGTACACACTACACAAAAATACCGCTTTACACTTTCCTTTATTTGGTAAAGTGTCCCGTTCTGTTCACCTAACACTCTTAATTGATATTATAAGTCGTTTATCCAAGTATCACACATTGTTTCAACTACTGCACTGTCAGCAAACTACAGATGTACAGTATATCCCCCTTCACTGTTAGCAAACTACAGATGTACAGTACACCACTCACACTTTTAGCAAACTACAGATGTACAGTATAACCCTCCTACACTGTTGCAAACTACAGATGTACAGTACACCCCGTATACTGTTAGCAAACTGCAGATTTACAGTATATCCCCCTTCACTGTTAGCAAACTGCAGATGTACAGTATAACCCTCCTACACTGTTGCAAACTACAGATGTACAGTACACCCCGTATACTGTTAGCAAACTGCAGATGTACAGTTCACCCCGTACACTGTTAGCAAACTGCAGATGTACAGTTCACCCCGTACACTGATTGCAAACTGCAGATGTACAGTACACCCCGTACACTGATAGCAAACTGCAGATGCACAGTTCACCCCGTACACTGATAGCAAACTACAGATATACAGTACACCCGTACACTGTTAGCAAACTACAGATGTACAGTACACGACCTACACTGTTAGTAAACTGCATATGTCCCAAGCAACTATTTAATGAATAGACACGTGACTCACGCAGGTGGTTGCTTAATGCTGGACGAAGATAATGCACAACGCTGTTTTTGCATCACTCTCATCCTGCATTTAGCTATCACTCTCATTCTGCATTAGCTACCACTCTCATCCTGTATTTAGCTACCACTATCATCCTGCGTTTAGCTACCACTCCCATCCTGTATTTAGCTACCAATCTCATCCTGTATTTATCTACCACTCTCATCCTGAATTTAGCTACCGCTTTCATCATGCATTTAGCTACCACTCTCATCATGCATTTAGCTACCACTCTCATCATGCATTTAGCTACCACTCGCATCCTGCATTTAGCTACCACTCTTATCATGCATTTAGCTACCATTAACATTAATGCACAGACTTATGACCTTTTAGGTCAGGACAACATAATTTATAACGGTGCGCACTAAAATATTAAAATCGTTAATTGTCCACCAAACCACATGCTGTAACTACTCTTTAGATTAACCTTCGAGACGATTCTAAAGAGTGGTCACAACATAGGTTTGGTGGAGAAATAAAGGAGTTATTCTTGAAAATATTTTAATATTCGCATCTTATCTGGACCTCTGTTAGGTGGTCTAGAACTTAAGGCTATATAAAGGTGGGGACCCAAATACTAGAATTGTCATTTCTCCGACAAACCCTATACTGTGGCCACTCTTTAGAAACGTGTATTCGAGCGATTCTAAAGAGTGGTCACAACGAAGGATTTGGTGGAGAAAATAAAGAAATTATTCTTGCAATTGTTTTAACTTACGCATCTTATCTTGACGTCTGTTAGGTGGTCCAATTTGAGGGGTTTTACTGTATTTGTTTGGTATTTAAATACTTTCTATTGTGACACCAAATGCTACATTGTCTCGTACTGGTGAGTCATAACGAATCACCAAACTAGCGATAAGCGACGTATGAATTAAGATGACTCGCATGTCAAACAAATCATAACTTTCCCTGTTCTATGTTTATTCCAAATTTCAATACATTATACAGTTAAATCTCGATTATTCGAATTTTCTGTATAGGGCAGGTGGCTGCTTAATGCATGGCGAAAGGTGCTTTCTGCATGACTTTCACCATACATTAAGTTGCCATCTGTCTTAAAGATCGATAATAGTACGTATTTTAGTGTTCAAATAATCGATATTTAACTGTATATTCATGGACAAAATAGTTGTAATGCAATATGGAAGGTGAAATATTGTATCAATTTTAGAAACCAAAGAAACATATTTCTCATATTACATTAGCAAACAGAACATACCCAGATCAGACGCCTGATCTGGGTCTACTCTGTTTGCAAAGGGATGAAAAAGTGTTTTTATAAGGGAAAGGTTTAATTGTTAGTAAGTAAAACGTGTTCAAAGGAATGCAGCATTTAACACCTCATGCTATGCGCAATATCAAAAGTCGTATATCTCCATTGTCTATCTCCATTGTATATCTCCATTGTAGACAAATGTTTCCTAAATCGTCATCCAATACACATCAAACATAAAAATCTACGCCCCCCCCCCCTTCCCCCCAAATCTGAAATCCTGGATCCGCACCTGCAAGTGGTTAGCTGTGGGTAACACTGAATAAACATATTGGACAACAATGAATGCAGGGTAATAGTGATGGAAAAGACGCCTTTAGGTTTCTACTGCAGATTGGCTAAACTTGGTGATAATGTAAATGGTACGCGGATGCAAACTTCTCTTGCTCCTGTTTATATAAGCAAGAGCACAGTATGCGGGTACCAATGCTCGTCTGTCGAGACATTTATTTTTTTTATTTCCAAAGTCCATACATTGGGCATAATTTGGTAACAAAGGATTTCAGAGTTATGGCCTGTGGTCAGCTTGTAGCACTTTTGATGGTGAACAAGTGTGGGAAGTTTCATAATAATTGCTTGAAACAATAGGCAACGTTAAAGGTTTATGTAAAGGTTTTTAAAAATAGGTCAAAGGTCAAGGTCACAAGTAAAAAATGAAACATTGAATAGAAGACCTTGCCACAAAGGGTTCAAATATCAAATATGAGAGCCCTGCTGGTTACGGTTTCATATACCAGACATTTCAAATGTTGATTTCCTAAGGGGCATACGTTTGTAAAGAAGACTTACAGAGTTACGGAACTTAGAGTTTCAATGAAATACGTTTGGCTTATGCAGTTACACGTTTCAAATGTGAAAGTTGAAAACACGAAATAGTGAAAGCGCCTTTGTCCAGTTATCGTTATGAAAATATGGTATTAGGCGGTAAGCTGAGCGGCAGTGGTCTATCGAGGATACATTTTAGTACAACATAATATGTTTCATAATATAGTTGGTACTACTAGCGATACTTAAATATTTAAGGCAAAACATATATAACTGTTTCGTATTACATAACAACTTATACCAAAGTTTTGTTCATATTTTTTTCTTCGTATAGTGGCATCTTACTAACATACATACGCTATACTATCGAGCCCGGCCTCCACATATCTCTCTCCCTCAAGTAAATATACCCTGTATGCGCACGCTTCTAAGTATGGTACACACCCATTAACCTTTTAATCAGTAGTAACTTTTAACCAGTAACATAATTATTATGTTACACAACACCTTCCTATAAAAATGACTTTTACTGGAAAAGTTCTTGTTCGTAACACCATATAGACCTAAACAAGTAACACATATATATTCTTGTCATTATTCTAACTTTAGTGTTGTTTTCACTTAATTTCTTATGATGACAGTTCTTTCGTCCTTACTTTGTGATTTTGTATGTTCAAAACAGTAACTACTAAAATATGTTTAGTCTTTCTTCATAAGCCTGCTTGCTGTTAATATTCTGTGTAGATTTTCGGCTGTGAATGTTCTAAACACGCGATGATACTCTGTACTCTGACTTGACATCTGATATCCAGGTAGTTGCTGTGTAAACTCGATGACGTAACCATTCATGTGTGTCTTTCACATCTCTTCCGCTTGTCAACTTTGCAATTTATGTCCATCTGTGGTTGTCATGGATACTAAAAGATCGCAAATTTTTACAGGTACTCAGGTCGGTTTTCGGTTTCGATGTGCAATGTGTGTTTTCCTGTTAACTAATGTGTGTGCGACATTGCTATCTGTTGTCTTGGTTTCCTTGGCGATGGTTTTCGGATTGTCATTTCCCCGGTAAACTTATTGAGATCCCGATCTGCTTTTTGACTTAAATCTAGATCAACTCCTTAAGCATACATCTTATTTATATACTTTCTTCACTAAACGATTCAGTATTAAAGGGGTTGTTTGTAATACATATTTGCCTTATATAGGTATTACAATTTATTACAATTACACCCTATGTTAACATTATCTTACTTATTAATTCATCTTAAAGTGAACTGTCGGCGTCCAATACAATTTTTCATATAAACCTTAACCATACAATATTTTAACAGCAATAAAATCTAATATTATAATAGTTCTTCATTAAAATATATTTATAAAACATTACCCGATTAGCGCTTTGTCTAATTTACACGATCATGATCAAATTCTCACTCATAACTGACTAACCCTCGACGCGTTTGTCGGGTTTACCTTACTTTTAATACGTAACATTGTAAAAAGGTATTCTTAAAGGTATACGCCTAGTTTATACTCTGTTACAAACAACAATGTACTCTAGTCTGTTTTTACAAACAACAAAGTACTCTACTCCGTACAATTTTCAACCAGCAGACATTTTCGATACTCTCTTGTCTAATTTGAAAGTATATGAGATCTAATATAGGATCAATTCGCTACTGCTATTAAGTTCACCTTACTTAATATGTCTTCCTACTGTAATTAAGTCTACACTGTTCCCGTTCCTGTGTTTTATTCGACCATATCACTATAATTACTTGACAACAAGCTGCCGGAGGCATGGTTTGTACCGAATGCCTGGCTATTTGTAGCTGACAAT
Source organism: Azorinus chamasolen (assembly GCA_963576725.1). Lineage (NCBI taxonomy): Eukaryota > Metazoa > Mollusca > Bivalvia > Cardiida > Solecurtidae > Azorinus > Azorinus chamasolen. The sequence continues at coordinate 28,606,375 of OY755240.1, forward strand.
ATTGCACTTACTGCCTGGCTAGAATTACTTTCGTAAGCTACTGACATTTCTGTATTTTGAACCTCGGGCCCTGAGGAGCTCGTCTGTGTTTACAAGAGCTTCACCTGTACCATAATTATTTCCCGCCTGTCGCAAACATATCTTTTAATGGAATATTACCTTTAGAAGACGAATTTGATCCTACATTTACTCTACTAATCGCAAAATAATACCGTAACAACAAACAAACACAAAAGACTACAAAACCTAATACCTTTTGATATATATTAAATCTATACAATCCCCAATACCATAGTTTCTTTGTGGGTTTTTTTCGATTTTTCTATTTTTCTTTTATTGTTTTGTCTGATTCATTCGCGATAAGTATCGGTACTATTCGAGTTTTCTTAAATGCACCAAAGTGGGAGCTATTTGTAAGTTAGGTTCTTCTGAAATATACCCTGTTTCCACAGAACAAACTTCATAGTCACACTTATTTTCTATACTAGGATTAGCTTTAAGTTTCCCTTGAACTTGATTTATAGTTTGTGGTTTGAGAATTGTTGTTTTAATTAGTCTAATTATTGATGCTATATACCTGTCATCTTCCAGCTGAATATATTCATCTTTAATTATAATACAGTTTAGATAAAAATAAATTTCTATTAAGGTTATTGACAATTACAAACATGTGGTCTAAAAATAACTTACTTGCTTTTATTTTCCAATTCGCACACCCTACAACCTGTAAATTATCACCGCACTGCATGTTTGGTTATCGACCCTTTTACAGTCGGTAGCTACGCTTCCCTCTTTGCTTGCGCGATGACAGGCCGAGGGTAGTACTCTATGATGGTATACTCTTAAACTCAGATACGAGATGAGCTTACCAGACTCGTGTATTACTTTTTCCCTGTTGTGCCCTTAACGGCTTCCCTGCAGGTGCTCTGACTTCAGAAAAGTCATTGAGTACATATTTGACGGATTGTCACAGTTATTATGCTATGTTTTACATGTTGTCACGTGTTCACCGTCTTCTATGTTGTGGGTAAGTCCGGCGGGGATACATTTATTTACACTATTTGTAAAGCTTGGGTGACTTTGAGAGAAGTGTGAGGCTAGGACGTCCGTAAACCGGTTTAAACCCTGAGTGGTGGTTTTGCTACTGACCGTGCCAATGCGGTACTCTCTTTGTCAGCCTTCCTTTTGTTTGCCTTGCGTCTTTGTGCTTGTGATTTTGTTTATGTGTGGAGTGTTTGTCTCTAGTTATTGTGTGTTTGTTGGTGTTTCCTGTGTTCATCTCGTGTGTGAGTGTGCGTTTGGGTGTGTAGTTGTGTGTGGCTGTGTGTGTGTGTCATGCTATCTATCGGTGTTTTGGTAGTGGTTGCGTCTTGTGCGTGGCTTTGCCCGCTTGACTTTACTACTTTTCCATTGATTGAATAAACAAATATTTTATGTAATGCACGCACGGATGCTCCTGTGTCTATCAAACTTCTAACATGCTTGTTTCCTATCTTGATTAGGCATGAATTTGGTATTTGCAGTAACATTATATGATCCTACATTATATTGTTTCCGAGCACAGATCTCGATATGACGGAAACATCCGAGTTTTTCCGAATGTCTACTTTTCGACCTATTCATCAACTGTCTGAACTCTTTGCACTCAAAGTTTACGTAACTGATCTGGCCACAAAACCAGCGTCGTGTTTTGAACCCACGCGCATGCGTATACTCTTTGTTTACACGCAACGAGTTCGATTTGACATTGTTGATTGATAAATTTCTTTTCTCACGTTTTCGCTTCCGTTTAGATCGTACGATCTCTCTTTTGTTAACTTTTCCCCTGGATCTTAATCTGATTTTTACTCCAATATTATGTTCGCATACAGCTATTTCTATTGCGTTTTGAAAGATTTAGGATTCTTCCTGATCAGATATTCCTGAACTTAAACCTTTATTACTCTGTAAACGTTTTTGTATGAATATTGACACAATCCCTGTACTTGATCTTAAAGCAATTAAGTTGTTTTTTTTTAATTCTGAGATATTATTAACTAACACGAATTTCTCTATATTTCTTATCCATGATTCAAATTCTTACATTTTTCCATGAACAGTGAAGTTTACATTTGTGCTGATACATTTTCTAATCGATTTGCTAAACTTTCCAAACTCTGCGTCAATCTAATTTCCGCCATTATTACAGATCAAAACAACACCACAAGCCACAACGTGAAATGACTTACCCGTACTCCGACATTTTTCCGCGACTGTTCCAGATCCTGGCCAGGGCACCATAAATGCCTGTGTGGCGTAATTCACAACTTATATCAAATTTTTATTCATAATTTATTCTTCGTATAGTGGCATCTTACTAACATACATAGTCTATACTATTTAGCCCGGCCTCCACATATCTCTCTCCCTCAAGTATATATATCCTGTATGTGCACGCTTCTAAGTACACACACACACACACACGCACGCACGCACGCACGCACGCACGCACGCACGCACGCACGCACGCACGCACGCACGCACGCACGCACGCACGCACGCACGCACGCACGCACGCACGCACGCACACACACACACACACACACACACACACACACACACACACACACACACACACACACACACACACACACACACACACACACACACACACACACACACACACACACACACACACACACACACACACACACATTAACCTTTAATCAATAGTAACTTTTAGCCAGTAACATAATTATTATGTTACATTACCAAGGCTTAGAAATGCGTATATATGGAGTAAATGGTTAAGAGTTGTCTGCAACCAAAGATGGCGTTTACCATAATCATGGTGATCTTATTTTATATGAGGTAAATAACTAGACAGATACAAATCTGCGCAATAACAAGTATGCTATGTAGACAGGCGGTATTCCTTGTAACAAATGGATTGTAAAAAAATAAACAGTAATCTTTGTTTTTCATTGTAAATTCAGTTAGAGAAGTATTTCATTAATCATATTTGGAAAAAATGTCGGAATATCCTTCAGTGCCACGAAGACAGGGATGTTTGGATCCAGACGAAATACTGACAAACTTACTGCCTATTTATACTTAATGTACTTCTGAATGTCTAATGTATTGCTGAATGTCTAACACACTGCTACAGTGGATTCGCTGAAAAACTATTTTTACCGAATGTATTGCTGAATGTCTAATGTAATGCAGCAGTACAGTCCCCAATGTACTGCTGAATGTCTAACACACCGCAGCAGTGGATTCGCTGAAAAACTATTTGTACCGAAAGTACTGCAGCAGTACATCAGCCAATGTACTGCTGAATGTCTAATGTACTGCGGCAGTACATTCGCCAATGTACTGCTGAATGTCTAACACACTGTTGCAGTGGATTCGATGAAAAACTATTTTTACCGAATGTACTGCTGAATGTCTAATGTACTGTAGCAGTACATCCGCCAATGCACTGCTGAATGTCTAACACACTGCAGCAGTGGATGCGCTCAAAAACACGTTTTACCGAATGTACTGCTGAATGTCTAATGTACTGCAGTGTACTTCTGAATGTCTAACACACTGCAGCAGTGGGTTTTCTGAAAACCTATTTATACCGAATGTACTGCTGAATGTCTAATGTACTGCAGCAGTACATTCGCCAATGTACTGTTGAATGTGTAATGTATTGCAGCAGTACATTCGCCAATGTACTGCTGAATGTCTAATATTCTGCTGCAATGGATTCACTGAAAAACTATTTTTACCGAATGTATTGCTGAATGTCTAATGTACTGCAGCAGTATATTCCCCAAATACTGCTGAAAGTCTAACACGCTGCAGCAGTGGATTCGCTGTAAACCTTTTTTACCGAATGTACTGCAGCAGTACATTCGCCCATGTACTGTTGAATGTATTATGTACTGCTACAGTACATTCGCCAATGTACTGTTGAATGTATTATGTACTGCTGCAGTACATTCGCGAATGTACTGCTGAATGTCTAACACACTGCTGCATTGGATTCGCTGAAAAACTTCTTTTTGTACCGAATGTGTTGCTACATGTCTAATGTTTTGGAGTAGTACATTCACCAATGTACAGCTGAATGTCTAATGTACTGCAGCAGTACATTCGCCAATGTACTGTTGAATGTCTAACACACTGCAGCAGTGGATTCTCCGAAACACTCATTTATATTAAATGTACTGTTGAATTTCTAATGTACTGCAGCAGTACATTCGCCAATGTACTGATGAATGTCTAATACACTGCAGCAGTGGATGCACTGAAACACTATTTTTTCCGAATGTACTGCTGAATGTCTAATGTATTGCAGCAGTACATTCGCCAATGTACTGCTAAATGTCTAACACAATGCAGCAGTGGATTCTCTGAAAAACTATTTTTTCCGAATGTATTGCTGAATATCTAATGTACTGCAGCAGTACATTCGCCAATGTACTACTGCACTGCAGCCATACATTCGTCAATGTACTGCTGAATGTCTTAAACACTGCAGCAGTGGATTCGCTGAAAAACGATTTGTACCGAATGTACTGCTGATTGTCTGCTGAATGTCTAAAACACTGCAGCAGTGGATTCGCAAATTTCAGAAAGTGACTTCTACAGAGTCGTCAAAAGTCGTTGTCAAAAGTCGTCAATATTAGGGAATGAGTTAAGGCCTGTGAGGACACCGCCGACATAATTTCCTTGGGCATGCTGGGAAAGCCAGTCCGAAATGATTCTTTGATGGCAGAGGCAATGGCCCGACAATCGTCCATGCCAAAGAGATACATGTACTAAGTATACTTGACACCGCCCTAAATGGAGAAATGGTTATCGGTGGACTCGACGTATCAGACATTTGAACAGCCTCAGTAGCAGATTCTGTGTCGACGTCCCTAGCCACTGGGTGAGGGGAAAACGGCGAACTAGGTATTTCCGGGAGAAACTGCCCACAAGTAGATAGCCAATGTTTCTTCGGATCAGCCTTTTCCTCCGTTGACGTTAAACACCGTTTCCTTGATGTGACAGATAGAGGGGTTGCCGTATTCATCAGATAATAAGTATTGGTTAATAAGTGGGATCTTTTCAAGAATTTTTCTTATTGTGTTCCTTTTGTGTCATTTCCGTCCTAATAAACCTGCGGTCGTAAGAAGGGGTATTTCGTAAGATTTACACAGAGAATGGAATGTGGGTGCGCGAGGAGATTGTAAGCGGATATATCACCCTTATCCTTTCCCCTTTATATAGGCTATCGTGACCGATACGACAAAAACGCCAGTTACTGTTATATGCCCCGAGATCAGATAAATGATAAGTATTTGTTTTCGTTTGCTGAGGATTAGAACTTTTTGAGCTCAAAGAGAGAATATTCTCTAACTCATCGGATCCAGAGAGTGTCAATGTGAACTGGAAATTAAGGATATCCCCCTCTGACATTGTATTGGTGCTAACCCTGGTATTATTGATCTTACTGATTCGGGTTTTAAAATTCTCTTTTATTCTACACCAGACCCTTTTTTCAAAGAATAATAAGTCTGCTTTAGATAATTTAGATTGTGTAGAGGAGTCCATCCAGGAAATGTTAAAGTGCCAGTATATTATTGAAATCCCCTTCATGCCTCGTGTTGTGAATCCCCTTAGTGTTTCTATAAATAATGCAGGAAAGAAAATACTTATTTTAGATCTCAAATTAGTTAACACGCCGTTTGGAAAGAGAAAATCACATTTGAAGACCTACATTAGATTATTTTCACAAAGATTCTTTTTCGCTTTAAATTTGGTCTGTCTAATGGTTACTTGTATCATCATTTACTACATTTAGATATTCACACTGCACACAGAACATGTTTGGGCTTTTCTTCAAGGGGAACTACTTTTGTTTTGCCGGTGTTCCCTTCGGTTTGAGTTGTGTCCCTTTTGTCTTTATCAAAGTATTGCGGGAGCTAGTTAATTAAGTACTGGCGTCTTCACATCACTAAGATTTGGGTACTAATAAACCGATGAGAGTACATTAAAGGATAAGCAAGAGATCATTTCTATTTCAGAGTTAGAGTTTTGGAGAGAAAATATTGAACCAGTTAGTTGTAAGCTTCTGCAAGGTTTCTCTTGAACGCAGACCATTGTGTATTCTGATGCTAGTAATGTAGCCTGCGGGGCCTATGAAGAAAGTTAGCGTTTTTAAAATATATCTATCAGTTGTAGACAGGCTAGCTAGTTCTACTTTTAGAGAATTAAAAGCAATGCATTTAGCTTTGAGGGCATATGAAACGTTGCTTAGTAGCAGATCCGCGAAGTGGTTCTCAGATTCGCAAAACTGTGTACACATTGTAAAGGTAGGCAGCACAAACCGAGATTTACACTCAGAGTCCTTGGGTATTTTCAGGTTATGCTTAGATCATAGCACAGACGTCGACATTCAGTGGGTACCAAGCGATAAAAAACAGATAATGTGAGCAAAATTCGGGATAATGATGAATGGGAGATAAATCCAGAGTTTTTTTTTTAGTTAATGAGTTCACTTTGGGGTACTTATAACGTGGACAGTCTACTGACTGTTTATCTAAGTAACCTATGTAAGGTAAAATACTACCTATATCTATGTAAGGTGAAGTACTACATTTTGATTTATTTTCATTAAAACATTTAATTTACCTATTCACCTATGTAAGGTAAACTAGTACCTATTTACCTATGTAAGGCAAGTATTGACCTTTAACCTATGTAAAGTACTGCATATGTACCCGTTTAAGTTAAACTACTACCTATAATTATACCATTTGTAAGGAAAATTATTTACTTATGTAAACTATATTACTGTCTATTTATCTATGTAAGTTCAGTACATGTTTTGCTTATGGGCATTAAATGGATGCAGTGTTACAACTGCAGAGATATAAGATAACCACCAGGTATTATTGTTATACATCTTACATTATACTTATAGTACCTATTTGGACCCATTTGCCACGAGTGGATTCTTTCATGCTTACATATTGGATTAGTCTATTTTGTATCTAAGGGGTGTCTGGTCTAAATTTTCATTTTTGTTTTGTTTTATATTGAATTTCCTATCGCATTATGCGGCGTCTGACCAGAGTCTACACTGTTTGCCTACTACATTCCATATATGGAATTCATGCAGCTGAATTTAATTTTGCGTATTTGGACCTAGCAGAAATTGTCTTTGTTTGTATTATTTGATGTTGCTGTTTTGTGTGTACATGTATGTGAATGCGAGAAATGCATACATCGCCATTTGCAAATAGCGTAGACCCGGATCAGCGGGCTCCTAGAGAAGCTACACGTATATCTGATCAGTGTATGTACTGTATGTTATTTGAAATCTTCTAGCGAGGTTGAGCCTTTCATACTTTGTGAACTGTATAGTGAAACACATATGGGCTGTTCTACTCTGAATATTCAGGGCTGAAAAATGTATTTAACCCTCACCCTTATATAAATTTGTTTTACGCCTTTGCAAACAGAGTAGCCCCATATCAGACGGCTCCTGTAGGAGCCGTCTGATAAGGATCTGCTCTGTTTTCTGATAGGAATTTGACAGATCTGTTTCTTCACTTTCTAAAATGGCTACAATGTTACATTTTCCATATCTCATTCTAACTGTATTGCCCATAAATATTCAGTATGTATTGAAATTTGGAATAAACATAGAACAGGGAAAGGGGGGAAATATATACCATTGGTTTGTTTATGTCTTCCCAAACATGGCGATTCCTCAAGCGATAGTTTAAACATTACCGGTAATTCCTGATATCATATCGAGTACACATGTAGTGTTATTCAAACGCAAACGTTGACCAGTGGAATTTATCTGGGTATACACTGTTCTGCAAATTTTGGCGACAGTTTAATATGTCATGTCACCACTTTATCTGTCATTGGGTTATATATTATGCATATATTTCGCCGTTGTAATAAATAAACACAGATATCCAGATAAGGTGCGTAAATTTAAACATTTTCAAGAACAGCTGCTTTATTTCTCCGCCAAACCCTCTACTGTGACCACTCTTTAGAATCGTCTCGAGACGGAAGTATACGGTTTGGTGGAGAAATGACGATGTTAGTATTTGGGTACGCACATTTATCTTTATCTCTGAAAACGTAAATGAACGAATAATTGCAAACCTTTCCGATTCAGATCAGATGCATATTTATTCGGCGTTTGGTCAGAATTCAGATTATATGAACAACTTTAAGAAATATAATCAAGAAGACATGTCTCAGAAAGTCAGGTAGTCAGATTTGTTTCATTTATATTTGAACAAACGACAATCTACTTTCTGAAATTCAAATGAACACATCTTTTTTTCACGCGTTCGCAACATGTGATGGCTGCTATGAGCACGGTCAAACATTGGCTCGCATCGATTGATGTTGCGAGGGGTTGACTATTTGTTTTTATACTGAATGCAGCGACGCCTGATGTAAAGTCTAAACTTGAACATGAGTAAATCCTATGTTTCGTGTGTTCATTTTATGCTCTGAAATGCGTTTATTCTTTCTTCAATTACGAATGCGTCTTCGCGTGTTCTTTTTCAAAATGCATTAGCACAGCAAAGCAAAACCTGAAATAAACTCAATATGTTCAATGAACCATTTATTCCATGAATGTTACCCCTTCGCTTGCTAATCGCGTCAATATACCTACCTGTAAATAGTGAAGACCCAGATGAGACAGCTCCTGCAGGAGCTGTCTCATCAGGGCCTGCACTATTTACAAGTTGATCGTGCAACCAATGCACTCTACAGCAGTGATTGTACAGCGAAATACTTGTACACAGTGAAGATATATGTAATTATACAACAGGGCATGGGTAAAGAAGGAGAAATGTATTTTAAAATTCAGCAAGAGAAGGGTTAATGAGAGAAATAATGTCATGGTGAGTATTGTTTATTTCATTTTTTATAATGTCACATGAGGACTGGAAGTTTTTGCTATGGCAGAAATTGTAGAATAATATTAATATTATATCATAAGCACACAGAGCGGACTCTGGTCGGTTGATTCATATAGGAACTGTCTGATCTAGGTTTACTCTGTTTGCAAATGTATTTTTAAAGCAAAGGGTTAAGTATGGTGAATTGAAAACATATTATTGCTCTTGCATATGTAAACATATTTCAACTACAAATGCAAATATACATCATATGAAATGAAATGGACGGACGGACGGACGGATGGACAGACAGACAGACGACAGAAAAGTGGCCCTATATGATAAACTGCTTGTCGGCAGGTGTCACAAAATGTAAAAAAGTAAGGTAGTTTGTTATAGTCTACTTTCAGTCCGAATGACCGCTCAGCCTTCAGTACATTTACTCCCCTGGTCATTGAGCCATTCGCCTACAATGTTGAGCACTGCTGACGTATAGCGCGATTACGCACGCGCAGTACCGGCTAATATTCCTAACATGTACCCATTTTAACCCCTTGGTGGAGAGACAACCTCGAGCTGATGGGATACACAGAAAAGCGTCTCATAGGAGAAATTTGTAGGAGAAATGACGAGTTTAGTAAGTTTATCTGTTACTCTGAATTGAAACATGGAATATGTACTTGGCCGTTTACCCCACTGACACGCCCTTATAACGCGTTTGCAAACAAAGAAGACCCTGTAGTAGCCGTCAGACAAGGGTATGTTCTGTTTGCATATGTAATAACCATTTCCTCAATAATTACGCCTATCAACGCCTCTGTAAAAGTCACTTCATGAAACCATTGTGATTAATAGAGCATTTGCTCCTATAGGAGCAAATGCTATATTTATCACAATGGTTTATAAACTACACAATTCTAAACTTTTCCTTTTCTCTAGTAAATGTTCCTTTTGGGTAGATTGATTCAAAGAGGCTGGGTCTAAAATAATAGCCTATGGAGGAAAGGGATAATATAAATATGATGCTACAATATCTTCCATGGCCTAAATTCATTTACCACTATAAGAATTAACTAAATTAATTTTTATGACACCATTATTTTCTTACATGTTTATTCATGGAGTAAAAGGTTGAATTCCCTTCCAAACTCGTATTTGCTATAGCAATTTGCCATAGCATATTTATAAATGTACAATGCAGTATTGGATGACAACCAATGCATGTGCAAAGTGTGATGTCTATGGCGTGTCAGAAGTTGCAAAATTTGATATTGTACGACTATAATCGTTTATAACATAAACACTGACGATAAACTATTTAGAATACAAATACGTTAATAACTAGATCTAAATGTACTATTAAAGTACTTCTACCTTATATAGTTGAAACTCTTTACAGCAACCACATCATGAATAAACAAGAGTGTCTTTTAAAGGCACGGGACTGCTTAATGTAGATCGTAATAATGTTGAAAGCTCCTATAGGAGCTTTTTGCAGTACATTCGTCCTGCATTAAGCTACAACCAGCCTCAATGACTAAATATTAGATCAGGTTTAGTGGTTACATTAATTGGAGTTTACTGAATAAAACACACTTTATAGTAAATATACAGTATCCACTTAATCACATAACAACTTAATCACAAAAAAGTGAAATTGTTAAAATATCGCTCTGTGTGTGTATTTGTTAAGTCATATGCATAAAACGTCACATAATATAGACGTTCAAAATGGCGCCTTAAACCTTAATGTGCGGGAATCTAGTTTGCAAACAATGTGAACCCAGATCAAAGGGTCCCCGATGGAGCCCTTTCATCTAGCGGCCTGCACGGTGTGGCATAAAAAATCGAAATAGATACATTTTGATACAACATTTTCTATGGTTATCATTCAGGAAGGGAGGAACCAATCTTAGTAATTATTCAGCACATTTAGGTTAACCCATTCTCTCCTACTGACGCATTTTGACGCCTCTATAAAAGTCACTTTTTGAAGCCATTGTGTTAAATAGAGCATTTGCTCCATAGGAGCTACACAATTGTAAAACAAATCCTTTTCTATAGTTAATGCTCCTTTAGTATAGAATAATTCAAAGAGGTTGGATCTAAAATTAGTCTAGGAGGGAATGAGTTAAGGTATAACAAGAACTGGTGTAACTGACTATGCACCACAGCGAAGAGAGCGGTCCCAGATTCCATGGCGTCGACTCGTTAGGATCATATTATCGTATCATTTTAGTCAACGCGTTTGGTAAAAATGAGTAGTAAATGAACAAAAAATATAAGCACCCTAATGTCACGGATGCAAGGATGCATGTAAATAAGATGAGTAGAAAGTTGTCTAGGCCGTTCATTGCCCATCTCCATGTGTAGACATCATCCGCCTTGTAATTCCCACCAATGTTGTGTTTCTCATCGCCAATTACATCTGCTAGTTCCAAAGCCTTTTCTGTGTGATCGACACCATCCTGTTCCATTTGGTGAACCTCGTTATTTTTTCCGTATGACGCATTTGAATATTCTGAATTTGAATTTACCGATCTTGGCCATTGTAATAATTGGTCTGGGTATTGCGACCGAGTCATCAAAATGACTACATTTAATCATCAACAATGACAGAAATGCTATCATTGTACTTTTGGATAATCACGTAGATAGCGAAGAATGCGACTGTTTCGGAATTATCCGGGAAAGAGGACTCCATGATGGTCAGGAAAACGGCGAAGGCGAGAAACACCGTGATAGAATAGCCGGCCTTTTCGCCGATCTCACAGGGAAGCACAAACGCCAAGATGTTGAGCTGGCAAGTAAAATCACAGGCAATAGCATGGTCAAGATTTCGAAGAGTGGTTTACGCCTGATCTTAAGAAAGAAAGTGATGGACGACTCTACATGGTCTTCATGTTCGGACCACCATGTTTCAAGACCCCCTATCTGTGATCAGAGGCATGCTTTGTGTGCTATATCTGTTGGTTGGTTGGTTTGTCTGGCACACCCTTAACGTTGGCGATAATTATATCACATAAATACTTGAACTGCTCTGATCAAATATTTCTAAATATACCACTAAGGGCCTTTTCAAAGATTATCATGTCAAAATACACATCATATTTTTGTTACATGCATTCAGCCATAAAATCAAAGAGAATAATGGTGTATGTCGGCGAAACTGAGAGAGAAATTCGGGAGAGAATGAAAGAACATTTGAGTGATGTGAGGCATGAGAGAGAGAAGCCAATAAACAGACATTTTGGAATCGGTGGTCATACATGTAGGCAAACAGTGTATGGGATATATGCAAACAGTGTAGACTCTGATCAGACGCCGCATAAAGCGGCGTCTGATCAGAGTCTACACTGTTTGCTGATAGGAAATTCTATATGAAAGCAAAACGAAAATGAAAATTTATGCCAGACATCCCTGAGATCAAAAATGGACTAATCCAATATATAAGCATGGAATAATCTACTGGGAGCAAATGGGTTAAATATAAAATAGTGCAGCCAGACCATGGCCATGGGAGGGGCGGTTTCTCTATGAGTTCCTCTATGAGCAATCTGATCTGGTTCTACACTGTTTGCAACTGACGGTGCATGTGTGTCGCGGGTTGAACGAGTTAATGTGCTTAATCATTAAAACCGGCTCCTCCTTTCTGAATGTTTCAAACAAAACATTATTTCAAAATTTATCACTGACGAAAAATGATTTCTATGACGAACAGTGAAGATCCAGCCGCAGGAGGCCTTTGATCTGGAATTACGCTGGTTGCAATGTCTCATGTCTGGAGAGGACTTATACAGGGTATGCCTGTTGTTTAATCCGTTTCCTTATTGAAAAAAGTATTGTTGAAATCAAAGGTCTTTTGTATTCTCTGTTCCCGCACTATCGGGACCAGGGTTTGTTTTGTGTTTGTATCGTGTTTTTTTACATCGATTTAACCCTTTCCCTGATGAATATTCATGTAGTAAATAATGACGTCATAAATATTAATAAGATTTTTTTTTTTATCCAGTCACCAGGCTTCTCTAGTGACATAATAAAGGGGATGCAAATAAACTTAGGTTTATTAGGTTACTTCCGGTAGTAGAAGGTTTATTAGGTTAGTAGATAGGCGTAATGATTCTATAACCATGGAACTATTTTAATTTTCTGTAAATATGCATAAACATGTTGACGGAATAGATCTAACAGATCTATTTGGTCACCAAAAGAATTATTCAAATGAGAAAAAATAAAAATAATTGGCTATAGCTGGATTCGAACCCGCGCCTTATCCTACAAAAACCAATTCTACTCACTCTAGAGACGTCGCCCTTACCGATTACGCCACTGAGGCCACATACAAAATGACGTTGATTTATCAGTTTTATTAATTTAATCCACCGCTGGCAAAACGCGTTTTTGATAAAATCAAACCTGGAAGCAAAGATTGACAGATAAACAGTAAATGTTTTCTTTTCACTCTCATGATAATTTGATTGATAAACTCTTACAGGGGCGGTGATAGTCATAAACCTAAATATAGCCTGTTCAGTTTCATCGATTTATGAGTGACGTTAGGTCTATCTAAAAATAGAAACCGAGACTACGTAACTCGAATTTGACCAGAGAATATAATCATGTCTGTTTGAAATAACTTATCGACCCTCGAATCAAATCATCTTATTTTTCAAATTCAACCACGTTTTCCCTTCTAGTAATGCAAGTATCGAAACTATATTCCTCTGCGGTAGCTCATTAGATCTATTTACGTCTAAATGGAAATGAAAAGGGAGGGATCCGTTGATCGAAAAACTGCATTTTCAATTTAAATTATTTCAAGAGTGTTATGAGTCTATGAAAAAAGACATTTAACTACATTGACTGGATAAATCGAATAATAGGTTAGTGCCGTAGATGGGACGCCTTTATCCGACTCGGAGAGAAAACAGTTGAGGCTCGGCAAGCCTCGCCTCAACGTTTTCTCCCCTCGTCGGATAAAGGCGTCCCATCTACGGCACTAACCTATTATTCTCTATATAATTGTTTATGAAAACATGACAGTTTGGCTCAGGGAGAAGTTGTAGAATCAGATTTATATTGCACCATAAGCAAACAGAGCGGACCCAGATCAGACGGCTCCTATAGGAGCCGTCTGATCTGGATCTCCTCTGTTTGCAGATGCGTCAAAATGCGCTTACATAAGGGAAAGGGTTAACTGAATGTAGTTTAACCCATTACCTCATAGGCTATTTTAGATACAACCTCTTTGAATAAACCTACCGAAAAGGAGCATTAACTAGAGAAAAGGAACATTTTAGAATTTTGTGGTTTGAAACCATTGTGATAAATAGAGCATTTGCTATAGGGGCAAGTGCTCTATTTATCACAATGGTTTCACAAAGTGACTTTTACAGAGTCGTCAAAAGTCGTCAATATCAGGGAATGGGTTAAGCATTTGCAAACAAAGTAGACCAAAATCGGACGTCTGATCAGGATATGTTCTGTTTGTTTCTTACATAATAAAGATCTGTTTCTACAGTTTTTGTCAAAGCAAACATGTTTCCTTACAAGGTTTACATGACACTATTCTGCTTATAAACATATACGATGCCATAATTTCTTATATGACTATTGAACAGGGGAACGGTTAAAAGTATTTCAGTCATATCGCGATGTCCAGCGAATTACAGGTGGAAGAAGACAATGGGTATAAAACCATGCATTACTTAATAAGTTACAGTTACCAAACACCAACCGATACTCAAACATTACTATTGTCACAAAAACATTATATTATAAAACTCAATAGTTGTTTCTAACCCTTTCGGTGCCAAATATCTAGTTGTCGTCTGCAACACAATTTCGTTAAAATATTTTTAAACATCGATAACTGAGAGAAAAAGGAAATGCCGATGGAATAAACTGCAGACAGGCAACTAGAGATTGGTACAAACAGTGAAGTACCTTTGCACAGCGGCGTCAGATCTGGGACTGCGCCGCGTATCGTGGTGCATGTTGGCGACATCGGCAGCGAAATATTTCTTTTCTCGGGCATAAAGCATAAATTTAAGGGCTTTGATATGCCTTTAACACGGGTGGCAGCTTAATGCAGGATGAAAGTCACGCAGAAAAACTCCTCTAGGAGCTTTCTGTATGACTTTCACTCTGTATTAAGCAGCCACCTGCCTACAAAGACATATATCACCCGCTTACTAAAATTTTGTAGTATCGAGTTTATTAGCATAATTATGCGTTTCATGAATGTATTCTATTGTGCAACTTTCCCACCTAAACTTGCTATGTGTACGTCAAACCTTTTCGGTGCCAACTTTCTAATTGTCGTTTGCAAACCAATTTTGTTAAATAATGCGATAGAATAAGGATATGAGATAAATAAATGTAAATTTCAAAGGAATTAAGCACAGATATAGAAATTGAGTTTGAGACAAAAAGTGAAGTCCCTGATCAGGCGGCGTCTGATCTGGCACTGCACTATTTGTCGTGGTGCATTTTTGTGAAAGGGTTGACCCTTTCCTTTATATAACCGCCTTTTCAGGCATTGGCAAACAGAGCTGTATCAGTCCTATATAAGCCGTCTGATCAGGGTCTGCTTTGTTTGAAAATGGACTATTTGTTTCTTTAGGTTTTAAACATCGCTACAATGTTCCACCTTGCATATTTCATTATAACTACCGGTATTTAGTTCATGGATATTCACTTAAATTGAAAATTGGCCTAAAGATAGCTGGTCTGGGATTTTTCTTTCATCTCGTACATTTTTCAAACAGTTTGTAAAGATCTCTTAGCGTAGTCATACAGTATATTATCTTAAGGAGGGCGTCACAATACTTTTGACAGTTTTTTCGAATTGACGGGGAAAGCACAGTATGACAAGAAAAATAAAGGACAACCGAGGGTAGAGCATTTTAATCCGCATTTGAAAAATAATCGCAGCTTTACGTCATACGTCACGTGGTAACCCACACTCTTTCTGGCCTTCTAAGTTTAAATGTCTACCCACATTGCCAGCAGTATTAAGATGTTCGGCGACAATTAAGGGCGCAGAATCATCATTAAATTTATTATACTTAATTCGCGCCTACTGGTGTTCTCAATGGAAAATCTTAAATTCCATACATACATGTACTATAATTCTGTTTACCGCTTAACCCATTCCCTCATATTGACACCCTCAGACGCCTCTGTAAAAGTCAATTTCTGAAACCATTGTGAATAAATAAAGCATTCTCTGTTCATCACAATGGTTTGAAAATTACCCACATCTTAAAAGTCCCATTCCCCTAGTTAGTGCTCCTTTTCGGTAGATGTATTCAAAGAGTCAGGATCTAAATATAGCCTATGAGGTAATGGGTTTAAAGTATGCTCAAATTTGGAGATGGTGTAATTCAGGACTTATAAAACTTTTAGTTGAGTCTGGGTTCGTTCTCAAGTTTTTGATTGGTCAGATTTGAGCCTTTGGCTCAAATCTGACCAATCAAAAGCTTGAGAACTCAAATCAAATCTACTAACCGCGTGTCAAACAGCTTGGAACCAGACGATACGCCGAGTTACTCGGCGTCTCGTCTGGATCCAAGCTGTTTGGAAGTTCGAGTCAGGTCGGGGATAGCTGGAAAAGTGTTAAGCATCTGCTTTTAACTCAGCATACTAGCTTCCAACATAATTTGTTAAAACCAATGTTTGAATCAATATATTTGCTCTCACGATCACATACATGGGACATAGGCAAAC
Source organism: Azorinus chamasolen (assembly GCA_963576725.1). Lineage (NCBI taxonomy): Eukaryota > Metazoa > Mollusca > Bivalvia > Cardiida > Solecurtidae > Azorinus > Azorinus chamasolen. The sequence goes on from OY755240.1 coordinate 28,623,006, forward strand.
AGTGTAGACTCTGATCATAATGCGGCGTCTGGTCAGAGTCTACACTGTTTGCTGATAGGAAATTCAATACGAAACAAAACTTAAATGAAAATTTAGACCAGACATCCCTTAGATAAAAGATAGACTAGTTCAATTATAAGCATGGAAGAATCCACTGGGAGCAAATGGGTTAAGATGAGTAATTTGTTTGATACTCTGAATGTGGTTTTGAAAATAATAATAATAATAATAATAATAATAATAATAATAATAATAATAATAATAATAATAATGATAATAATTAGAGATTTGATGTGGATAATATAATTTGCAAAAGACTAGTACATAGTTTAAAAAAAAGTTCAATGTAGTTTTTTTTAAAAATTACTCAATAAATTCCGTTTACGTATGCTAAAGTATTACTACATGTATTTTGTCTTTAAATTCGATTATGATATGTATGGCTTTATAATTATTTGCTACGATTGAGTGTTTAATTTTTCTCACGGCCAAACAATTAAGAGCTTAAACCAGCTTATGTCCTATATGAGTCGTCTGATCAGGATCTGCTATGTTTGCTAATCCAATTTGAAATATATGTGTGCTTACTTTCTGAAATTGCTACAATGTTCCACCTTATATATTTCATTATAACTATTTTTTCCATGAATATTCATTAGGTATTGGACTTTGGAACAAAAACAGAACAGGGAAAGGTTCGATACTCATACAGTCATTACTTCCTACCTGAACCTAATCGTGTAAATGGCGGAGGATATATAGACTTAATTGAAGCACCTTGAAGCAAAACTTGTCATTATGTTAACCCTTTCCTCCATAAATACACATTTCTACTCCTCTGTAAAACTCACTTTTTGAAACCATTCTGGTAAATAGAGCATTTGCTCCATAGGAGCAAATGCTCTATTTATCACAATGGTTTCAACACTACACAATTCTAAATTATTCTTTTCTATAGTTAATACTCCTTTTCGGTAGATTAATTCAAAGAGGTTGGATCTAAAAATAGTCTATGGAGGAAAGGGTTAAAATTACAAATGCTTTATCACGCATTTGCAAACAAAGTAGACACAGATCTGAGCAGGGTCTGCTCTTTTTGTCTATGCAATTATATTAGACCTGACTCAACAAATTCTACAAATGCCAAAACTTATGGTGCACATGTGTCTTTTATAAAAATCTAGCCAACTAATATTCACGATGTCGTTATATCTTACATGAATATTCATGGAGAAACAGGTAAGAGGAATAAAGTCCGTTGAAACATGTACTAATATATTTGACGGACATTCAATGTCCTGCTTTAGCATTCCGCGTGTCAAAGTCCACGAGTTACCTGTCATAAAACTGTTAACAGTCTGTCATTTAGTACTCATTGTTCTATATTAAGCAATAACTCGGTGCTCGCTTTGCTGTTGACAGGCGAATGTAGTCCATGACACGAAAAGTCAGTCAAGACAGGTAAATATAACTCTTAAAATTAATTCAGACAGGCATCGTGTCAATCTAAGCATATTATCACTTTACCTAATAGGGGCGTCTTTTCAACAGAGTAGACCCAGATCAGATGGTTCCTTTAGGAACCATCTGATCAGGGTCTGCTCTGTTTACCTATGAACTAATATGTATCTGACAGTTTCTGCCATGGTGAAAATGACCTTATAAAACTTAAAACCATTTAAAATACCTAATAGCCAATATTTCTTACAAGAGATTACATCAGATAAAGGGTTAAATCTTACGCGCTAATTAGGTCAATATCACATTGTATAACATGACACAGTGCAATTGTGTGTCAAATACAGTAACAACTGTCTACAGCGACCACCCGTAATAATTCTATTTCTGTGGCTTTAACCCATTCCCTCATAGGCTATTTTTATATCCAACCTCTTTGAATAAATCTACCGAAAAGAAGCACTTACTGGAGAAAAGGATTTTTTTTTTAAATTTATAGTTTGAAACCATTGTGATAAATAGAGCATTTGCTCCTATCACAATGGTTTCAACAGGTGACTTTTGAAAAGGCGTCAAAAAGCATGAATATGAGGGAAAGTGTCAAGAGAGGTGGTAGATTAATGCATGACAAAAATATAGAGAAAACTCCTTTAGAAGATTTCCGTATTACTTTCTTCTTGTTTCAATAAACCCTTTCCCTCATATCAATGCTTTTTCACACCTCTGCAAACAATGTATACCAAGATCAGACAGCCCTTATAAGTCATCGAATCAGAGTCTGCACTGTTTGCTTATAAAATTATTACTGACCACGCTTTAGAATCGTCTCGAAGAAACTGCACTAACCCTTTACCTGGTCTATGTTTATTTCAAATGTTGATACCTATTGAATATAATATACATGGGCAAAAACGATATAATGAAATATGGAAGGTAAAAAACTGTAGCCATTTTTTAGAAAGTAAAGAAACAGATCTAACAAAGTCATTTGGCAAGCAGAGCAGACACTGATCAGACGGCTCCTTTAGGAGCCGTCATATCTGGGTCTACTCTGTTTGCAACTGCGTGAAAACACGTTTATATGAGAGAAAGGGTTAAGCGCCCACGTGCCTAAAGGTATCTAAATTCTTCTCTACTAGAATTCCGGTTTAGTGGGGTTTTGTATATGCAGTGTTAACCCTTCGCTTGCTGTTCACGTCAATATACCTACCTGTAAATAGTGAAGACCCAGATGAGACAGCTCCTGCAGGAGCTGTCTCATCAGGGTCTGCACTATTTACAAGTTGATTGTGCAACCAGTGCACTCCACAGCAGTGATTGCACAGCGAAATACTTGTACACGGTGAAGATATATGTAATTATACAACAGGGCATGGGTAAAAAAAGGAGAAATGTATTTTAAAATTCAGCAAACGAAGGGTTAAGCCATATCCCGTTGTAAAAAGAAAATGTCCGCTCTAACTTGCATGTTGGGCTATTTTGACTACTTCCAATTCGATCAAGCTTTTAACAAAACAAACAGCTTGCATCCTGATGAGACGCCGAGTTATTCGGCGTCGCATCTGGATCCAAGTTGTTTGCAGATGTTTCGGAAGTGGCATATAGCGGGATAATGGTCAATGGAGCTGTACTTGACCAAGCACGGATAACTCAATAAAAAACAACTGACAACTTTGAACAAAATATTTAATGGATCAACACAATATTATATTATTGACGGTAACAGCTTATTTACGATAAATGCCCTGCAAGCCACTTTCAAAAAATGCTTAATCCTGGAGCATAAATGCAGGCGGTAGCTTAATGCAGGGTAAAACTTATGCAGAAAGCTCCTTCGGGCAGCTTTCTGCTTTACTTACGTCCTGCATTACGCAACCACCAGCGTTTAGTCCTTTGAATACTAAGATTTCAAAAAGGGACGGCCCATCATTGTTTAATGATATAAAGTAAGTATATACTTTTCGAGGGGATTTTGAATGACAAACCGTGCAGACCCTGATCAGAGGGCTCCCCAGGAACCCTCTGATCTGGGTCTACACTGTTTGCAAATGTCAGTGTTCCAATGTCCCACATTCTTAGGTTTAATGACTCACATGTTTATCTATTATTTGGTCACTTCAGAAAGAGTTTACTGTACGTATTGATATAACAGCAATGTAGGTACACGTATACTCTGCTTACACACATATTAATTGTTTAAACCCTTAGCTTTCAAATGCAATATAAAACTAGTGTTTGAGCTTCCTTGTTAGAAGAAGATTGTACTATATCTCAATACACCAGTTTACATTTCAGTTTGGCTTAGAGCATACACTCTGGCCAATGATGGCCACTAAAAGTATCAAATTTAAAAGGGTTAACGCTTTACCTGAAGAATATTCATTGAAGTAATGATACTATTATGGATATGTGTTAGCTGAAATCTTATAATGATATAGACACAAGCAACTTCGGCCATGGAAGAAACTATAGAATCAGATCTATATTGTTCCATAAGCAAACAGAGAAAGACGCTGATTAGACGGCTCCTCTAGGATCCTCTTCTAGATCTGATTCCACATTATTCGCCATGACCAAAAGGTTTGGTATTCATATGCCATAAAAACCCATCTGATTAATAAGCATGATGTCATTGTTTCTTTAAAACTTTCTTACATGAGCATTCTTCAGGCAAACGGTTCTGCAACCAATATAAGCCTATATTATCATATGTATAATTCAGAGCTACAGAAAACAGTGCATACCCAAGTACTAAAATCGTCATTTCTCCACCAAACCCTATACTGTGACCACTCTTTAGAATCGTCTCGAAGAGACGATTCTAAAGAGTTGCCACAGTGTAGGATTTGGTGGAGAAATAAAGGAATTATTTTTGAAAATGTTCAAATTTACACATCTTATCTGGACCTCTGGTATTATTACATTATTACATGTACCTATTGTAAGACAGGTGATAGCTTAATGCAGGGTGAACGCAATCTAGAGAAATAGTCCTGCAGACATTTCTATATTACTTTTATCCGGTATTAGACAGCTTCCTGACTTTTATAAAAACAAAACTCTTACTTTTGTTCAGTAACGTGTTGCTTACAACCGGGGTTTTCTGTATATAATGCACATATATGTCTATACACACAAACACATGTGTCGATCACCTAGGGACCGTCTCACTAAAGTTCACACGAGAAACCTATAGTAAATCCTGCTTTACGATAATCGCTACTTCTCGGACAGCAAGAATTTATCGCCCGTTCTAGTATGCAGCAAATAAGACTAACTTCCGAAGCATGCGACAGAAATCATCGTAAGTTCTAACTTACGACGATCTCAACTATAATAGAACTTACGAACTCATTAACTCATTCTCTCCTAGGCTATTTTTAGACCCAACTTTTTTAACTGATCTACCGAAAAGGAGCATTAACTAGAGAAAATGAAAATTTTAGAATTTTGTAGTTTGAAACCATTGTGATAAATAGAGCATTTGCTCCTATAGGAGCAAATGCTCTATTTATCACAATGGTTTTACAATGTGAATTTTATAGATGCGCAAAAATGCGTTACTAGGGGGTGATGTGTTGAAAACTTATTCAAATAAGACATACGCAACAAGTGTAGGAACCCTTCGATTTGGATCTACACTGTTTGCTGAACCCATCAATGTCAATGGATTATTCCAGTAAATATTTTGTTTGTTATGTTCCCCTCCATATCAAAAATGGATAGGTTTAATCTACAATCTGGATGGGGTTTCCTTATTATTATGGGTATAAATAGATTAAGTAAGACGGACCCTAAGTAAAAATATCAAAAACATAGATCAAACCCATGCACATACATGTACATGTACTTGTTCGATCTTGCTCTACATTGCGCCAACGATTAGATACATCATCACTCAACTTGGCCTATAGTTGCGACTGACCTTTTTTCCAAGTACAAATGAACGAGATACATCGTCCAGCATTGATTACTGGAAGGGTTTTCAGTGTCAACACTGAAAGTCTCCGATTCTCAAGAAACATGCCCGTGGCATTGGCACTAGCTCATGTGTTTCACATCAAGGCACATGCCACTGATGTCGCAGACTCGCAGAGACCCGTGGTAGCATCAAACCAGAGACCCTCCGGACAGGATTGGATATACGGCCGGAAATCGAAACAGTTCAGATACTTGCTGCAGTCACCGGGATGTGGGAAAAGTCCGTCCTTTTTCGGGCATGTGATATCAGAATAGCACGAGACGTATTGCTTCCAGTTGCACGACTGTGCGATGGGGTCGAACAACATGTCAGGTGGACACGACTCTTGCACGGGTCTTTGGAACAGACAATGGTAAAAATAAGCGCAATTATCCGGGTCGGGAAATATGACGGAATCTGGCGAGCAAGACACTGTTTCAGGTTCCTTTCTTTGGTAAAGTTCTGCAATAAAGAAAACACCACAATGTATCTCTATCTAAATCTATTGTTTATATTTGAACCAAGCATTTACACCGTAATAGATGTACAGTAAAAAATTGTTACTTCGAAATTTTAGTAATGAAGAATTGATGCCTTTTTAGGCAGGTGATTGCTTAAAGCAGGATGAAAGTATTTCAGACGTTCACTCTGCATTGAGCTGCCACCTGTCTTAAAGACCGATAATGATATTTTGTTTTAGTGTTCGAACTATCGGGGTTTTACTGTACTTAAATTATGATTCACACTTTCTTCCTTTAACCCTGTCGGCGCCAAATTTCTAATTGTCGTCTGCAATCCAAGTTTGTTAAATCATTCGGTAAAATAAGGAAATGAGATAAATAAATGCAAAGTTCAAAGGAATAAAGCACATATATAGAAATAGAGATTGAGACAAATAGTGAAGTCCCTGATCAGACGCCGCCTTGAAAAGGCGGCGTCTGATCTGGGACTGCACTATTTGTCGTGGTGCATTTATGCGACATTGGCGGTGAAAGGGTTAAAAACGCGACCTGGCTGGTACATATATTTACAAACAATATTAATCCAAATGTGACGCCTAGTAACTCAGTGTCTCATCGGGATTCAAGCTTTTTGAGACTCAATCCGTATTTTTTTAAAAAGACTTGAAGAGGACACGGTCTTACGTGAATTTACAGGCGGTCTGAACTAAGATGATACATCAAAATAACTCATCAGAGAATCCGAAGCAAGTAACCCTTCGCTTGCTGAATTTTAAAATACATTTCTCCTTCTTTACCCATGCCCTGTTGTATATTTACATACATGTATATCTTCACTGTGTACACGTATTTCGCTGTGCAATCACTGCTGCGGAGGGCACTTGTTGCACAATCAACTTGTAAATAGTGCAGACCCTGATGTAACAGCTCCTGCAGGAGCTGTCTCATCAGGGTCTGCACTATTTACAAGTTAACTGTGCAACCAGTGCACTCCACAACAGTGATTGCACAGTGAAATACTTATACACAGTGAAGATATATGTAATTATACAACAGGGCATGGGTAAAGAAGGAGACATGTATTTTAAAATTCAGCAAGCGAAGGGTTAAATACGTCAACTGTAACACGTCATTTACGATGACAATGCAATGACAAACACATGTACACTTGAATCTGTCTTCAGTTGTTATCAAAAAGAGGTCTAATAATGGGCCTGTGAGGCAAGTGGTAGCTTAATGCATGCCAAAAGTAATGCAGAAAGCTCCTATAGGAGCTTTCTGCATTACTTTTAACACGCAGTAAGCAGCCACCTGCTTTTTAAGACGTGTGTGTTCAATAAATAAATGGCCGCTTAGTTCTTGGTTCTTCTGTATACATGTACAAATACAGTAAAATCCCTCTAAACCGGTATTCTAGCAGAGACAAATTTAGATATTTCTAGGCAAGAGAATAGTGGAGCTTTCTGCATGATTTTCAACCTGCATTAAGCTGCCACATGAATACAAGAGCAATATTCATAATAAATTTATCGTCCGGTTTACAGGGGCCATACTGTACACTAATATGGAAAATGTTCACTTACGTGGAAAGCAGTTTGCGGCAGAAATATTGACCCTTGGATCCATTTCAGTGCATATGCTGCTTCCAAGGAATGCCAAGACGCTTGGCAATCCGTCGATAAAGCGCCCCATTGAGAAAGACTTGCAATAGTCCGAACCAATAGAGGCGAACTCTGGCCCAACTTGTCCTTTACCCACAGCATACAGAATGGCGCCATCCATTTTAGCATCCTGTGCTGCTTCAATTACCCTGATTCTATCCTCTGGGGCCACACTATCATATGTAAACATAACACCAATCTTTTGAATACCCCGTCGTGGGTTCTGAACAAGATTTCCGGTTGGATTTCGGAACATCTCGCGCATTAAATGCAATGCCGCTGCAACGTCATTTCCGCCGTTCAACTGAGAGTCGTAAGTTTTTCTCTGACTGAGGAGGGTAATACGGGTGTTGATTTGTTTGTGATCCAGGAAAGGTTGCAGCCAGCTGATCGGAACTGCTTCTTTCCCATAGATGATCAGTCCGACGTTAATCAAGTCCGTGTCCAATCGAAAATAGCTCACAAGGTTGATAAGGAACCTCTCAAAGGGGAAGAACTCTTGTCCCTGTACAATATTTGACCCAGGAATAGCAAATACAATATCAGCTCGTCCGACACACTGACCTAGAATGGATAGAAAATATCACGTTTAAACGTTTAACCCTTTCAACGCTAAATTTTCAAATTGACTATTCAAAAATTCAAACAGGACAAGCTTACTGTTAATATTTAGGGATATTTCTAAAGAAAAGTGTAGCATGACAAAGGTACGGACCCAGGTGAGAAAGCTCGTAGAGGAGCCTTCTCGTCTGGATCTACACTGTTTGCAAAGGACTTTAGTAACTCGTGTCTCACACTGAAAGAGTTAATCATTTATTTATCAGCGTTGAATAGCCCGTCGGTGTTTAATTATAGAGTCCGTTTTTTGCAAACAGAGAAGACCCAGATCAGACGGCTCCTACAGGGGCCGTCTGATCAGGGTCTGCTCTGTTTGCTTATGGAATAATATAGACCTCATTCTACAGTTTCAGCATTGGCAAACTTTCATGTGTTAATATACCAGTTTAAAAATTAATCTAATCAATATTAATGAGATCATAAAATTTTTCATGAATATTCATGGAGGAATGGGTTAACAATTCCCCTATTGAATATACATGTAGGTAATGACAATATGAATATTCATTAGCTGAATTTTATAACGGCATGTGTACACACGATTGTTTCGTATTGGTAGAAACTGTAGAGTCTGTATTTGGAAATAAAATATGTTTAAAATAAACAAAAACTCGGGAAAGGATCTATATAAGCAAACTTTGCTTCCGATCCAATCCCATTTCTCAAAATGACTATGTTCAGCATTATGTTCTTGTATGTATACATGTATTTGGAAATAAAATATGTTTAAACTAACTGTAGAGTCAGATCTATAATATTTTCATAAGCAAACAGAGCAGACTCTGATAAGACGGCTCCTGCAGGAAGGGAAACGGCTAACATGGATCCATATTTTCAGCTTTTCGTAACTGTACTCTGATATACATTTATTATATTGTATTATTAACGACAAAGGTGCTGTCATGATGAAACAAAATCATGACATACTGGAATTACGGTGACACGCTAAGGTGACACGCTGCCTCTCATTATGATAAATCCCATTGGAGTTGGTAAGAAAAACTTCACGTACCAATCCATTTAATCATTTTATGAGTTACTAGTGCGTAAATAAATTATTACAGAATATTACAGAGCGGAGCAAAATTAATTTGAATATCAAATCAGATTAAAGCTTTCCAAGGTTATAGTTTTGTTAGATTATAGAATATTCCATATATACACCGCATTGATTTATTTCAATTAAGAAAACATAGTTAACAGGTAAGTTCCTATGAACCCATTTGCTCCCACGATCCCATATATGGGACGTAGGCAAACAGTGTAGACTCTGATCAGACTCCGCATAATGCGGCGTCTGATCAGAGTCTACACTGTTTGCTGATAGGAATTTCGATATAAAACAAAACGAAAATGAAATTTTTTGCCAGGCATCCCTGAGATCAAAAATGGACTAATCCAATATATAAACATTGAAGAATCCACTGGGAGCAAATGGGTTAACCCGCTACCCCATATAGACACGGGGTATAGCTCAATGCAAAAAACGAATAGAAAGAAACTCTTCACATTCTGGTGATAGTTCAATGCATAAACGCATAAAAAAGTTCTTTACATTCTGGTGATAGCTCATTGCATAAACGAATGAAACAAATCTGTTTACATTCTGGTGATAGATAAGTGCATAATCGAATGAAAAAAGCTCTTTACATTCTGGTGATAGCTCAATACGGAAAAATTCTTTGTATGTTGTCTGCAGTTTTATAGCCCCTCGATGAATTACTACTGATTTTAAAGACAAAAATACACTGCTTGAACGTATGCTTTAGAAGGGGATTTACTGTACTTATGCCATCTGACAGACATGATGACATCGCTATTTACAAGCTGCACAAGATGCACGTCACATGCATGCAGGCATGCGTCAGAAACTTTGAAATGGCAGTATATCATGAGGCTACAAGAAACCCCCTCTAAATCGGAATTCTAATAGAGAACAATTTAGATACTTTAGGCAAGTGGCTGCTTAATGCATGATGAAAGTCGTGCAAAAAATTGAGCTTTCTGCATGATTTTCTCTCTACATCAAGCTGTCACCTGTCTCCAAGACCGATATTTATACTAAATTGAACATCCGATTTAGAGAGGTTTTACTGTATATTCAATGTTCGTTGGGTTAGAGATAATATACTATGATGAAACGTCTCTCTACAAAGTAGACAGAAGCTAGCGGAGAGAATTTAAACTCATGACAGAATGTGCACGCTTCGCTGCTTGGACACCAGGTAGCGTACCTTGAAATTTATGATAGTAATTTTCCGAACTCTTTGCTTGCTATTTGAAAATGCATCATAACTTGTTAACACTTTAGATACAGGTGTGACAGCAAAAGTATCCGTGTGCCATGTGGATCCACACTATAACAGTATTTCCTAGATATAGTTCGTATCATTGCTAACCATTTACGCCTTAAATACGCCTTTTGGTGCTTGTGCAAACAGAGAAGACCCAGATCAGACGGCTCCTATAGGAGCCGTCTGATCAGGGTCTTCTCTGTTTGCTTACGGAATAATATAGATCTGACTCTACAGTTTCTGCTATGGTCAAGGAAATCATGCACCCATGTGCTATTATGACAAACTAATCTAATTGGTATTAACCCTTCGCTTGCTGAATTTTAAAATACATTTCTCCTTCTTTACCCATGTCCTGTTGTATAATTACATATATCTTCACTGTGTTCAAGTACTTCGCTGTGCAATCACTGCTGTTGAGTGCATTGGTTGCACAATTAACTTGTAAATAGTGCAGACCCTGATGAGACAACTCCTGCAGGAGCTGTCTCATCTGGGTCTTCACTATTTACAGGTAGGTATATTGACGCGATTAGCAAGCGAAGGGTTAATCTAATACATGTAGTTATGACAGTATCCTATAGGAGCCGCCTGATCTCTATTTGCAAAGGCGTTAAAATGCGTATCGTATGTATGAGGTAAAGGGTTCGATAACCATGGATACTATGGGCGTTTCCTTGTCTAAATTCCAGTCCCCTTTATAACGTGTTCATTATTACATTGTCCAGTATATAACCCATGCAATATATGGTTCTGCTACAGAGCTTCAGAAAAGACGCGTAAATTTTAATTTTATCAAGAAAACTCCTTTGAATCTCCACCCAACCCTATACTGTGAGAGTGGTCACAGTATAGGGTTTGGTGGAGAAATAACCATTTCAATATAGTGATACGCACATTTATCTGTATAGTAGCTCTATATAGAAGTTTAAAACCCAAACTTACCTTCTACATGACTTGCTCCTAGTAGGGCCAAGACAGTAATGGCGATGACAGACAACATCTTGGTTATCAACTGCAAAAAGTAAAAAGAAAACATAGTTAATTGTAGTTATATAAAAAGGTTGCCCGCTCAATTTCTCATTTTAACTCTTTCTCTGACATGTACCGGTAGTGTCGTCTGCAAACATTGTAGGTTGTTTCGATTTTATTTGTTTTTCATCTTCATTCCAGATTAATTCAGTTACAACAGTTTCAACAATTCAAACAGTTTGGATCCTGATGAGATGCCGAGTTACTCGGCGTCTCATCTGGATCCAATCTGTTAGCAAAGGTGATGAAAGATTCAGAATTCCTTTTCAAAGCCAAACAGCCAAGCAGTCACCTGTACTCAGCACCTCGCCTTGTTTCGTATTCTTTGCATTGGCGGGCAGACGTATTGGGTAACTAACTCAAGGTTTCGTCAGAATACGGACTATCCTGAATATGGTTCTGGAAAGGTATGGAAGTAACCAGGTCCGAAATCTTAACTAGAAGACAAGAATTCTTATTATCAACATTTGTTTGTGCAAGGGTTTGCCCGTTACTCCATAATCCTATCTTTTACGCACTTTTACCGGCTTTTTCGCCTTTCGTGTATTCGCAAACAGTGTAGACCCAGATCAGACGGCTCCTATAGGAGCCGTCTAATCTGGGCCTGCTCTGTTTGTCAATGGGATTTGGTAGATTTGTTTCTTTATTTTCTAAAATGGCTACAATATTCCACTTTCCATTATTTCCTTATAACCATTCTGTCTATGAATATTCAGGTATTGGAATTTGAAATAAACTTAGAACAGGGAAAGCGATATGCAAATAACTTGAATTCAAACGAGACGCCTAGTAACTCGACATCTCATCAAGATTCAAACTGTTTGACACTCGGCTAGTAGTTTCTTAAATACCTCACCGAATCTAAAGAAAGACCAAACCGTCGTTTCAGATCAGAATTTTGGGAGACGTTGCAATTTTTGTACAATATTAGAACTTCAAAACAACCACATGTGGATACAGTGTTTGTCTGTCAAACATTTCATGACAGTACATTCCTGTTCCATGTACTTGTCAAAAAAGATACATTTTAATCATTGTCCAACTGTAAACATTTGAAAACACATAAATAAGTCATGTCAGGTGGAAATGTACTGAAATGAAGTTCTTCAAAATTGCTTTACTAAACAGTGTAGAATGATCAGCGTCTGGTCAGTGTTTATACGATGTAAGTCAGCTTAGATAACAAAATACATCCCCTTAATGCGACCACCTAAAATAGGTATAGTTCTGGGTTGTAGATGCAGGTGGTAGCTTAATGCAGGACAAAAGGAGGATATTTCTGCATTACTTTTGTCCTGCATTAAAGCAACCACCTGCTTATAAAGACAGCCATGTTTCTTCATTAAGTGGTCACATTAGATGGGTTCTATTGTACTACCTCTTCAAATGTTGATGAGTACAAACACTTGACCAGACGTTGTTTGTCTGATTCAGAGAATTAAAACAGCCTCGGTATTTTGTGATTGCATAGTTCAAAAGACACATTTCACAATTTAGAATCGTTTACCTTATAGAGAGGAATCTTTATGCAATTACAAACAGAACAGCTCATATAGGAGCTGTCTGATCTATTTGCCTATGCAATGATATAGATATGCTATTATAGTTTCTAACAGAAATCTGCATGTGCATATGCAATTAAAAGAATTCAGCGAATTGGTATTTCTAAATCCATTTTTTCTGACATGGATATGTATCGGATGACGGGTCAACAATCTCTCTTCACCACATGTGATTCAGTGACAGCCATTGCTTGCGGTTTTTCAGATCCAGGTGAAACTCCGAGCCACTCGGTGTCTATTCAAGACCCTGCCTTTTGAACTTGTTAGGTTGTAAGGTTTTAACTTGTAAGACAGTTGTATATATATCTTAGGTTTACTGTTTAATGGTGATAAATTAAAACATGTTCTGTGTACACCACTTATGTCTACACCAAATGACATTTGAACCACATATCCACAAAACAAAACTAAACTCAACAAAAAACTAATATGTGCTGTCACACGTGCTTACAATAGGGTTTTTGACAGTGACACTGTAAGCCTGACCTTGACACTTGAGCATGGCACACATTCTCAAAATACTCCTTGGTTCAATAACACCTCATGTTTATCACTACAGTAGAACCTGTCTCAAAAGAGGTCTAAATATGGTTCTGTAAAACAGGTGGTAGCTTGATGCAGGTCAAACTTTTGCAGGAAGGTCCTGTATGAGTTTTCAGCATTACTTTTCTCCTGCATTCAGTAATCACCTGTTTTAAAGACTCGCATGTTCGATAGATAAATGGCCGCTTAGGATAGGTGGAATTACTGTATAAACGATCTTACAGTTTCTACAAGAAATCCCCTTGCGCATGTGCGATTACAACAATTCAGCGAATTAGTTTTCCTTACGTTGATATATAACCCTTTCCCTGTTCTATGTTTATTCAAGGTTTCAATACCTACTCAAAATTCATGGACAAAATAGTTATAATGAAATATGAAAGCTCGAACATTATAAGCATTTTAGAAACTAAAGAAACTGATATATCAAGTACCATTAACAAACAGAGCAGACCCTGATCAGACGGCTCCTGTAGGAGCCGTCTGATCTGGGTCTACTCTGTTTGCAAATCCTTGAAAACACGTTTATATGAAGGAAAGGGATAACTCTCCGCCGCAGTCGAATCTGTGACAACAATTGCATGCGGGTTATTTTAGATTCAGATGAAACGAAAAGCTACTTGGAGTCTTATCAAGGTCCTAGCTTTTTAACACTCTTGTTTTATGAAATCTCTTCTTTGAACTCTTAGGTGTATTGTTCAATGGTGATAAACTAAAACGCCACTCATGTCTACACTTACTGACATTTGAACCACATATTCACAAAAAAGTAAATTAAACCAAAAGAAAACAAAGATATGCTGTCACATGTGCTCACAATAGGGCTTTTTTGACAGTGACATTGTAAGTCATACATTGACACTTGAACATGACACTCATTCTCAAAAGAGTCCTTATTCTTCGACATCTCCAAGACCGGTATTTATACTTAAATTTAACGTCCGGTTTAGATGGGGTTTTACCATAGTTATTAATGTTGTCACTTTTAAGCATGTACACAGAACACAGAACACTTCTGATAAACAACTAGTACTTCAGAGAGGTGAACATATTTTACAAACATATTTAACCCTTTCCTCCATGAATATTCATGTATAAAATAATGATGTCGTGAATATTAATTAGGTCAATGAAGAAAATGTAGAATCATATTTATATTATTTCATAAGCAAACAGAGCAGACCCTGATCAGACGGCTCCTATAGGAGCCGTCTGATCTGGGTCTACTCTGTTTGCAAAGGCGTAGAAAGGCGTATTCATGGAGTAAAGGGTTAATCCGTTGATGCCTAGTGTCCCTTACACACATCGGCACACATTGTAGACTCAGGCCAGAGGGCGCATGAACCCAGCGATGTCATATATAATGTGTGTCGTGTCCCCTCAACATTGGGTCCGTCATAAGATTTGGACAGGGTTTCTTTAAATAATATGGGAATAAATATACTAGATTTGTAATTTTGAGTATAAGTCTCAAAATTTAGACTGTAAAGGTAACTGAATAGGAACCTAACGTGTACAGAAAACCCCTCTAAACCGGACGTTTAGTATAAATATCGGTCGTGGAGACAGGTGGCAGCTTAATGCAGGATGAAAGTAATGCACCTTGCATTAAGCAGTCACCTGCCTAAAATATCTAAATTATTCTCTAATATAATTTCGGTTTAGAGAGGTTTTACTGCACATGTACTGTTTGCAACGTCACTTTCATGCATAATGGATATCGGTTTCTTTCACCGTCTTGTATTAATGGATGTTTATTATTTTCCTCCATGGGTATTCACGGAAGCCTAATGACATCATGTATATAAATAAGATTAATTGTTATAATAGCACAAGGACACACTATCTTTTGGCCAATACAGCAACTGTCGAATCATATCTACAGTTGAACTTCGATGTCTCGAACTCGGATAACTCGAATTTCGGGATAACTCGAACTAAACGTTCGGACCTTCCAGAATTGAGAATACAGAATTATTCTAAAATCTATCAATACGCATATCTAGAAACACATGTGACAGCTTAATGCAGGTCTAAATTAATGCTGAAAGAGCCTGTAGGAGCTTTCAGCATTACCTTATATCTGCTTTAAGCTGTGAACTCGAGAAAGTGTTCAGATTAGAAATCGGATAACTCGAACCTCTGTTATCTCGACTAATTTGTATGGTCCCTTGCAGTTCGAGATATCGAAGTTAAGCTGTATATTATATCATAAGCAAACAGAGCATATCCTGATCCATGCGTAGAAATGCGTATTTAAGGAGTAAAAGTTTATTGTAGCATGCGGTGAAAACAATTACTTTACACGAACATCATGCGTGGCGTCACGTAGATTTGTTGGTCGCTTTCGTTAAATGAATATTCCTGTAAGAAATAAAAAATTTACGAACATGAATTAGATTAATTATTTTAATGACAAAGTTTTACAAAAGAATGTTTGGTATTGGAAGACACTGGCGGACCTACATTGACCCATATGCAAACCATATAGGAACTGTTTGAGCTTGGTCTACTCTATTTTCAAAAACGTAAATGTGACAGAAGCGTTAACAGCCTTTCTTAATTCTTTGCACGCTAAGTAATTTTTCGTCTGCAACAATTGTCGTCTGCTTCAATTCTTAAAATAACTTTTCTCTAATTTCTTTGCAAAAATATGATCAAGATGACAAATAGTTTGAATCCTGATGAGACACCGCATTATGCGGCGTCTCATCTGGATCCAAACTGTTTGCATAGGTAATCACAGTTTCGCCGCTAGCGTGCAAAGAGTTAAAGAATTTAATTAATTGTGTCTATTCATCAAAACATTGTCGCCGCAGATATTTACTCCAAACAACGCAATATGCAAATCAATTAATTAATTCAAATTTATGCACTATTGCACAATAGTGGTATGTGTGTTTAGAAATGAAAAATAAACATCTGAAGTTAATTACCGTGTGGTTTTGTTTTGACATGGATCTTCACAAGAAAAAAACAGACTTCAGTGTTAGTTCTTGACAGAATCTAGACAGTTAAACAAATGTACGTATTTGCTTGAACAATAGACTAAAACAAGGGATTCCATAGGAACAGTCATGTGTCACTAAATATTAGAATAAAACAATGATTCATAATGCAGTGTGTAACCCGTGCTTTGCACATAATTGAGATTCAAACTAATGTGATCAGAGTATACACAGTTTGCTAGTTTTAACAAATTAAATACATGTACAGTAAAACCCCTTTAATGCGACCACTTTATGAAGAAACAAAAATGTCTTTAAAAGCAGGTGGTTGCTTAATGCATGACAAAAGTTATGCAGAAAGCTCCTGCAAGAGCTTTCTGCATAACTTTCGTCCTGCATTAAGCTACCACCTGCCTTAAAGACCCAGAATTATACCTGTTTTGGTGATCGCATTAGAGGGGTTATACTGTACAGTAAAACCCCTCTAAAGCGACCACAAAATATAAATCTAATTATTTGCCATAGAGGCGGGTTGCAGCTTTATGGAGATCAAAAGTTATGCAAAAAACTCCTATATGAGCGATTTGCATAGTTTTTTTGCCCTACATCAAGCTACCACGTGCATTTAAAGACCATTACAGTTATACATTTAGCGGTCGGTGTAAAGGAATTTCGTTGTATAATAGACTTGATTGAGTTATAAATAGTAAATGTAAACCCAACTGCATTTAGCTTGGTCTTCAATGTTTGTGTATCTCATTAACTGTTGAATACTCATTTAAGAAATAATTACATTGATATTAATTAGTTTAATCTTTATATAACGGTATATACATGTATACGTATATCACGCAAATGGTTAAGATTTCAGTTCTACATCAGCCACTTGAAACGAATGAGCTGGTATCTTCAGAACATAGGGGGGTGGTGGAAAAATAAAGGAGATATTCATCCATCTATGTCTATGCCTCAAAATAAAAGAAAATGTTTCGATATACAGTAAAACCTCTCTAAGCCGGACGTTGAATTTAGTATAAATATCGGCCTTGGAGACATATGGCAGCTTAATGCAGGGTGAAAATCGTGCAGAGAGCTCCTGTATGAGCTTTCTGCATGACTTTCACCCTGCATTAAGCAGCCACCTGCCGAAAAGTTCTCTACTAGAATTCCGGTTTAAACAGGTTTTACTGCATAATATATTTAAGTAACAGATTATTAGGGTATTTTCTACTCCAAAGTGCCATTTATTACACTGGTGTGATTTATTATCATCATTAGTAAGTTAATTAGTAAATACATCATTGTATCGTCTCTGAAAGCGTTATCCTTTATTTAATGAATATTTATGACTGAACGCAAGACGACAGTTGTGCAAAAAAGCACATATATGAACTACAGTTGAACTTCGATATCTCGAACACGTATATTTCGAACTTCGGGATAACTCGAGCTAAACCTTCGGTCCTTCCAAAATTTAAGAGAGTTGTTCTAAAATATATCGCTGTACATATCTAGAAACACACGTGAAAGCTTAATACAGGTCTAAAGTAATGCTGAAAGCTCATAAAGGAGCTTTCAGCATTACTTTAGACCTGCATTAAGCTGTGAACTTGAGATATTGGTCAGATTATAAATCGGATGACTAATTTGTATGGTCCTTTGAAGTTCGAGATATCGAAGTTCAACTGTATTATGCATTAAGTTCGTACTTCATTAAGCAACCACCTGCTTTTAGAATAACAGTCGCTACTATAAACGGATATTATCAACATCATAAATCCTGGCATGTGTAATGTTCAGTCATTCTTATGAAGAATGTTCAATTGAACTTATATCGAAAAATGACCTTGCGGAACAAACAAAATACGTAATACGTGGTAATAAGAATATAAACGTCGTTAATCTTTTGCGCTATCAATGGATAATCCGTACTTGCCGATGGATGCGAACAGTTTGGATCTTGATTAGATGTCGAGTAACTCGGGATCTCATCAGGATCCAGACTGTTTAATCCATTCCCTCACAGGCTATTTTTAGATACAACCTCTTTGAATAAATCTACCGAAAAGGAGCATTAACTAGAGGAAAGGAACATTTTAGAATTTTGTAGTTTGAAACCATTGTGATAAATAGAGCATTTGCTCCTATAGGAGCAAATGCTCTATTTATCACAATGGTTTAACAAAGAGACTTTTACAGAGTCGTCAAAAGTCGTCAATATGAGGGAATGGGTTAATGCAATGCTTATATGTTTTTCGAATCAATACAAAAAAAATTGCAAGTAGATATTAAAGCATATAACAATTAGTTTTTGCAAAAGACAAAACCCGGCGTCTCATCAGGATTCAAACTGGTTGATGCTATATTTATGAATTTCGAAACAATTACAGTAGAACCCCTCTAATGCGACCACTTAATGATTAAACATGTGTGTCTTTATAAGCAGGTGGTTGCTTAATGCAGGACAAAATTAATGCAGAAAGCTCCTCTATGCGCTTTCTGCATTACTTTTCTCCTGCATTAAGCCACCACCTGCATCTAGCACCCAGCATTATACCTCCTTTAGGTGGTCGCATTAGCGGGGTTTTACTGTAGATAGCAAGCTGAAAAGTAAAGATTGAAGTATATGACATTTTTTATTGCAGAAGACTACACGCGAAAATGGAAGACTTAATAAAGAATGATATAACAGGTATATGTTTTGATTTAGACTCAAATTTATCAGCTGCAGTAAAAGAAAACTAGATACCACTTGTATACAGCTTTACTTTAAAAAGCTGACAATATATGAACATATTAATAAGAAGAAAATAATAAGAGTGCTGATTTTATGTTAAACGTATGTATGTAAACGTGTGTTAAGTGCTTGTGTTGCGGCTGTAAAAAATCGCCCAGTTCTTCATTCTCAGTGTTGTTATATTTTCTGGTCCTTTGGGATCTTCAGTTCTTGGTCCATGCTTATAAAGCTTTTAGCTGAGTCTGAGTTTGTTCGCAAGCTTTTGATTGGTCAGATTTGAGCCTATGGCTCAAATCTGACCAATCAAAAACTTGAGAATGAACTCAGACTCAACTAAAAAAAATATAAGAATGGGCCCTGATGTTATTAGTTTTGAAAATTTAGTAAATTTCGAAAAAGTAGTTACACTTTTAATAACTGCTCATGAACAGACACAATAAAACAGAGTCTGCAATTTTCTCTTTTTGCATTGCTTTCGAAGGATCTCCTACTTTCAGAACTGAATTAAAGAAAATAAAAAACGCATTAGAAGAAAACTAAGTGCATGTAATAGCCATTATTGACGGAGTCAACATATTGTTGATGCACTGTTTTAAAATAATGTTTGTTAATACTTTTCAATTTCGTATCCTTGCATATAATACTCATTTTTTTAATAGTTGAGATCTTGAAGTTCTAAAGAATTTCTAAGTACTGGTACCAACATCACCGTTTCTCTTAAAATGTTTTCATCCCTTTATGCACGATATGAAGTGATTAAGAAATAAGAAGCAACATTCAGTGAATCGAATATTATTAAAATAATATTTTAATTGCAAACATATTACATTATTAGATTTAATTATACTACTTAATAAATTCAACTATTAAGTACATGGGACGCGAAGCGATAAACAGATCACTGTTTAAATAAATACACGAAAATCACGTGCAAATCTAAAATGCATGGATAGTAAATACACGCACTTTAATTTGACAATTATCAGTTTCATTCTTAACAAAACTCTCCAACAAATTTTCGATCAGAATACCTCACCCTCTAACGAAAGTCCAGATAATCCACACGAGATGGAGAACGTCCAAGCGAATGAATTCCTCGACGTCGGCTTACATTGTCTATCTCCTCGTTATCAAAAAAAATTACGACCATGTCACGGAGTTGAAGGTCGTTAACATTGCTAGAAGGCTTTATCGCTCGTCGTGCACAATAAACCCGCAAACCGCCGCATATATTATAATACTGTAATCCATGCGATAAGCGTCTGTTAGAACGCGATTACCGCCAGGTTGCCAAACGCGCACTTATTGGCATGACATTGTAATCGGCGATATGTATCGATGTTAACGGTGTGACAATTACACATCGATCGACCGTTTATTAACCTGCACCTGGATTGCGTAAGATCGATGTCAAACAATACATAAAGTGTGTATTATTTACTTAGATAGTAATAATATTTCCACATAAACTTGTCAAGAGGATGACTGCTATAGAAGGTGTCGACAGGTACATGTACATAATGACATGATTGACATGTATAGTTACATTAAATTAACCCTTTACTCCATGAATATTCATGGAAGAAATAATTTTTGTACGAATATCAATTAGCTTAATTTCTGTAACGGCATAATTTTTTTATGGACAGCAATAAGTATTCAGTCATTGTATAATAATTGCAGAATCATATACATATAAATGCATAATCAAACAGAACAGACCTGATCAGACGGAGTCGTGTGAACTTGGTCTCGTCTGCTCGCACAGGCGTTAAAATATATCTATGGATTTAACTCTTTCACTGCCAAATTTGAAATTGGAGTTTGGAACTACTTTTACATTTAACATGATACAAAATATAAAGAACGGATATATGCTGATAATGGGCTTAAATATCGGAGCAAATAGTGTAGTCTCAGGTCAGACGCCGCCTTGAAAAGGCGGCGTCTGATCATGGACTGCACTATTTGCAGTGGCGCATTTAGGCGACTTTGGCAGTGAAAGAGTTAAGGGTAATGAAGCGTTTAACCATTTACTTGATGAATATTTATGCAAAAATAATTACTTTACTGAATATTAATTAGAGTAATTCTTATTGCATATGCATATAAGAAGCACTGGTCTTGAAACAAGAATTCATGGTAAAACTTAGTGCGATATCGGATCATTATAAATGAAAGCAACCAATTTACTCTCCCGACCATAGTATATCTAGTCAACCAGCTGCTCCAACAACAACACAATCACCATAAACACAACAACAACAACACTAATAACAAGAAGCAATAGAAGAAGAGCAGGATACTTATCCAATATGGATGAGCACGGTCTATCGAAATAGGGGGTTGCACTTACATCACACTTTATTGCATATAAATATTAACCCATTCCCTCATAGGCTATCTTTAGACCCAACCTCTGAATAAATCTACCGAAAAAGAGCATTTACTAGAGAAAGGGAAACTTTTAGAATTGTGTATAGTATTTAAACCATTGTGATAAATAGAGCATTTGCTCCTAAGGAGCAAATGCTCTATTTATCACAATGGTTTCAAGAAGCGACTATTACAGAGGCATAGAAAGGCGTATTTATGGAGGAAAGGGTTAAAATATGCAAACATAGATAAGCCTTTAAAATGTAAACTTAGACAACCCTTTTTATCACCTGTCACTGCTTGTTTCCAAGTAAGAATAACGAGACTGCACGCCTGTAATATAACACGCACATGATGTAAACAAGTCGAAAATCCTGCCCTGCTTAAATTTGAAAAATCGTCTGTTTTCATATTTGTGTCATGTTATAAAATGGATATTGCATTCATGTTCATTTACATTTTATTTTTACCAAACTCGTTGACTAAATTATAAATATGACACCCGAAAAGCCTCGTGTCATATTATTTTAGTTAATTAGTTTGGTAAAAACAAATAGTAAATGAAAACTCATGTGACATCCCTGTTTAATGCACACATTTAATGTATGATATTGAATATAAGGCCTCAGTCACCCGAGGGCTTACGGCAGGATATGATCGTCTGCGACCTCACGGTTGCAATTATTCAGAGGTCGTGCGAAAAACGGAATTCTTGGAGTCTTCAACAGTCGTACGACCGATTTCAGGGTTTTGATCATGTATAAAAACTTTTCTACGACTAAATAGGTCGCCGTCGCAAGTTATCTTTAATCCTTTCCTTGTTCTATTTTCTTCTCCAAGGTTCAATACCCCCTGAACATTCATGAACAAAATAGCCTTAATGAAATATGGAAGGTGGAATATTGTAGCTATTTTAAACACTAAAGAAACATATTTATCTATTTCCATCAGCAAACAGAGCAGACCCTGATAGGAGCCGTCTTATCTTGGTCTACTCTGTTTGCAAAATCGTGAAAAGGTGTTTATATGAAGGAAAGGGTTAAGTAGTCTTTGGTTGTTCAAGATAGTCGTACAGCGGTCTTACACCACATTCAACGATCGCATGTTCCTTACCTCAAACTATCGGTCTTAAATAATCTTTAGCAGGTCGCACGATAGTCGTACGATTATCTACGATTATCTTAGCGCGATTTCCAACGATACCTTACCGACTTATTTGCAATTACCAAAACAGGACCAAGAATCAGTGACTAGTCACATGATTACGACCTTTCTCTGTTTAGTATGTATTCAAAATTTCTTCACCTCATGAATATGCATGGCCATAATCAATAAAATGGAACACGGAAAGGGGAATGTTTCACTGTTGTGGACACCGCTTAGTCAGACTTACAAACTTCCATAAGCAAACAGAGCAGACCTATTCTGTTTGCAAGTGCATGAAAAGGGCATTTATTTAAAGGAAAGGCTTAAGATGGTTAGTGATTCAGATTCACTGGTTTCAATGGAATTTCATGATAACGTAGAATGCAAATAAAACGCTCGTCCCAGTTACTCCGTCTCTAAATCAGGGTCCAAAGAAATGAAAGCGGATAACTTCTGAAAACAACATTTACTAAGAGTGCATAGTTAAAACACGGGCTACGATGAATTAATGCACGTCTAACATCCTTGAACAATCATTAATTTTAAAAATACACTTATGCATTATCCCTTACCAAGCTTTTAAACGAATGTCTGTTCAAAATTTGACTCTGATGCACTTTGGACTGCTTCAGAGTCAGTCATGTCTTTGAGAAACTATTGACCGAATGTCATACAGCTTTGGTCCTGATGAGACGCCGAGTTATTCGGCGTCTCATCAGGATCAACGCTGTTTGCAAATGCGAGTTATCGCGGTTATCGAGATAAGGGTTAATCTTATTTTCACGATATATCGCATAGCAGTGCAATAAATTCCAGTTGTCAAGTTGTATAATGCTTTCACCTATATCATGCTGAGCGCGATTTGACTGGAATTTTCATACGGTTTGTATCCAGACGGGACGCCGAGTAATTCGGCATCTCATCAGGGTCCCAACTATTTCAGAGTCGGTTAATATTTATAAAGACTTAAACGGGTCGATAGTAAGTTACAATTGCAGCAGCTCATATTTTCAACAGACATAATTGTTTTCAGCACGTCGAGGGTTACAACACTGAATTTTCAAATGGATTATTCCAAATTTCAAACTGGTCAAGCTTACTGTGAATATTTAGAGATATTTCTAGAGAAAAGTGTAATATGACAAACAATGCAGACCCTGATGAGAGGTCTCCTCTAGGATCCCTCTCATCTGGGTCTACACGGTTTGCAAAGGATATTAGTGACTCGTTCCCCGCATTGTAAGGGTCAACTCTTTGCACATTAATGTGTGATTAGCTATGCAAACATTCTGGATATAAATAAGATGCCGAGTAACTCGGCATCTCATCAGGATCTCCACTGATTGACACTGTATATTTGAAGTTTGAAAATATGAGAATAATATTTTTTACTATAGTAGTTGACGACCATTTTTCCAGACGGAAATAATTTACTTAACGTGCAGAGAGTTAATTGTCTTTAACAGCTGCAGTTCTGCACTGTAATAATTCAAGAATGTTGTTAATGTTTAACAGGTGACAACATAAATTAAGACTGACACAGAGAACACGAAATTATATCATACGCAAATCATTTTCTTTGCAAATAGTTTGGATCCTGATGTAACACGCCGAATCATTAGCGTCCGCATTGATTTGATTTACTGTTTGCTGCATATTTATGCAGAGCATTCACACAATGATACCTAAAGCTCCATCAATGTTTTTCCTATGCGTAATCATTGCCTCTTGGAGTCGAATCTAATGACAACCAACAAGACATGGTTTAGTTGAGAAATATAGAAAGATAAGGTTTTAACTGACATCCTGGGTTTAACTAAGAAATGTT
The DNA here is from genome assembly GCA_963576725.1 of Azorinus chamasolen. Classification (NCBI taxonomy): domain Eukaryota; kingdom Metazoa; phylum Mollusca; class Bivalvia; order Cardiida; family Solecurtidae; genus Azorinus; species Azorinus chamasolen. Next base: position 28,647,631 of record OY755240.1, read on the forward strand.
GAAAATAGCGTTCAGCTGAGAAATATAGAAAGACGAGGTTTAGCTGAGGAATATAGAAAGATTTTGCTGAGAAATTTAGAAAATAGGGGTCAGTTCAGAAATATAGAAAAATGAAGTTTAGCTGAGATATACAGAAAGAACGGACTAGATGAGCAATATAGACATATAGGGTTTATCTAAGTAATATAAAAAATAGGGTTCAGCTAAAATATACAAAATTAATATGAGATTTAGCTGGGGAATAGAGAAAGACAAGGTTTAGCTGAGGATTAGCTGAGAAATATAGATACACGAGGTTTAGCTGAGAAAAAAATATAGATACATGCTTTAAGCTGTGGAATATAGGAAGACAATGTTTAGCTGATAAATATAGAAAGGTAGGGTTAAACGGAGACATACGGACAAGTGGGTTTAACTGAGAAATAAGAGGCTAGGATAGGCCAGTACCACTCGTATTTGCAGCTTTGGGATGATATTATGTACATGTAGAACCCATCTGAAGTGCCCATTCATTTATTGAACATAAGAGTCTAAATGCATGCCAAAAGTAACACAGAAAGCTCTAATAGGAACGTACAGAACCTCTTTTGATGGCCGCTTAAGACAGGTTAAGACAGTATCCTAACCTGTCTTACATACAAATTAAAATATCCATTTAACCCCCATATAATATGTTAGGTCAATTCGTCCAAATTAAGAATCAAACCTCATCCATGTTTTAATGACAAAGGGGTCAGGCAAAAGAAATATGTCCTTGTGACAGCATTTTGACATTGAATGATAAAGCAAAGAATGAAGACCGTTATCCAAGGACTCCTTAACCCATTCCCTCATGTTGACGCATTTTGACGACTCTGTAAAAGTCACGTTTTGAAACCATTACGATAAATAGATCATTTGCTCCATAGGAGTAAATGCTCTATCTATCACAATAGTTTCAGATCTACACGATTCTAAAACATGCCTCTGAACAATACTATTTGAGATCTCATCCGAATGCAAACAGATTTGAAAGAAGTTTATTATAAATTCAGTTGGTAGCTTAATGCAGAACGCTCCGATAGTAGCATTCTGCATTACTTTCGTCTTAGATTATTCAACCACCTGCATTTAAAGTCACCTACGTTTATTCCATAGTCGGTCGCCTTAGAGTGTTTCTATTGTATGTGTCATTTAATTCTTTTTGCCTTGATTTATCAGTCATCACCAATACGATCCTTTTTTTCGCAAAATATTTGGAAACTTTGTTGACAGTTAATCTTGATGAACGCTGGCATGTGTCAACCTTCTACAGTAAGTTAGTTTTGTCAAATTGGTGACACGTTTTTGTAGTGTTTTACACATTTACCAAGTCCTTCGGACGATACTATAAACCAAGATCTGATGTAGCAGTGCTTTACAATGGACATCTTAAAGAACCAGAGAAACTCAGTCGATGATAAGAGTAGGGCATCGCGCCCTGGTTTCTCTGTATCATCTCCCCTCTCTCTTGGGTGTCCAATTAGCCCATAGTGAGCAGAAACGGACGTTAATCAACACAAACAAACAGACATTTTCAAGACTGAATACGTGATTGAAAAATGTTTCAATACTTTTCACTAAACACGGAGATATGCACATTTATGCATGCAGTAAAATCCCTCTTATGAAACCACCAAACAGAGGTCTAATTCCTGGTCATACATGCAGGACCTGGTGGTATAGAGGAGCTTCCTGAATTACGGTCGTCCTGTATTGACCATTAACCCTATCCCTCTGGAATATTCATATTACAAATCATGATATCATGCATATTAATTGGAATATGCTTTTATAACGGCATATGTATACAAGAGGTTCTTATGTATAGTGTTGTATGCCAATCCAGGTTGTTCTGGCGTACCGACACTGACCATATATATAATGTTTCATTAAAGTTTTAGTGATATGAGTGGACTGACACAATATAGTCACGTTCCTATGATTTACGGACATAAAAACGTACAGAAAAGGATGATTTTGATTTATTTTTGTTCTATGGTTCTTAAATTAATTCCATTTTTAATATTTTTATCGATATCTCTATCTTAAATTTCATTTGTTTTAAATATTCTGTAAGCATTATAGACAGTTTTGTACATGCAAAGTATTCATGTGAAGCGCTTTTGAACGCTCATATCCTGTGTGAAAAGAGCGCTATATAAATGTGGTATAATAATAATAATGATAATATTGGAAGAAGAAACTGTATCGTCCGATCTATTATAACTTCATATGCAAACAGAGCAAACCTTGATCAGATGGCTCCAGATCTGGCGAGGGTCTTCTCTGTTTGCAAAGACTTTAAATTGTTCTACTGTATCTCCCAGTTCGAATAAGAACGAGATCTTGATTTATCCAGTTTTAATTTCAAATATTGACGTCCTAATTAGGTGTAAGTCAATAGAAGGCCTAAACATGGCAGCGAAAGACGATATATTGATTGATAAGTCACACTATCTGTATCGTTTATATTTCTACTGCGCTAGGCTTTTTTGATGGAAACCTTATGATACATCATTAAAATGTTGAATATAGTTCAAATAGCAATAAACATCCAATTAATGTGTTTCAAATTATGATAAACAAATATACTGCTAAACAATATCAACAGTGTGCCATCCACTATTTGATTAGCATGCAAACCTTTATAATGACACAATAATGTTTTTATTTGTGTCAAAAGAAAACATCTCACTTTGATCTAACACAATGAAATGTCAGAAAAGGGGCCACTATATGCATGAATAAGCAAACTTTCAACAACAAAAACCAAAACATGTCAGGTTTGGACACAGTGACCTTTGTCAGCAAAGTAAATAAAACTACAGCAACTTCTCTTCAAAGCGACTACTAAGTGTATTAACATGCGAATCATTAACATTTAAACCTTTCACCGCCAATGTCGCATAAATGCACCATGACAAATAGTGCAATCCCAGATCAGACGCCGCCTTTTCAAGGCGGCGTCTGATCAGGGACTTCACTTTTTTCCTCAATCTCTATTTCTATATATGTGCTTTATTCCTTTGAAAATTGCATTTATTTATCTCATTTCCTTATTTTACCGAAGGATTTAACAAATTTGGATTGCAGACGACAATTAGAAAATTTGGCGCCAACAGGGTTAACCTGTTGTAAAACAATTGTTGCCAGCTCAAACTCTCACATACAGCATTTTTATTTACCTCTGATTGGTTGAAGCTTTTGGTTATCATGAACCAAGTGTCAAACAGTTTCGATTCTGATGAGAAGTCGAGTTACCCGACGTTTCATCTGGATCCAAGTTGTTTGCAAAAGACAGTCAGCAGCTCGCGATTGGCAATATAAGGGCTAAAAGGGTACGGATGAATAACGCAGAGCAAAAGTCAAACAGAAGGCTCCTCTAAGGGGATTTCTTATATCTTTTCTTTTGCATTAAGACATCACTTGTCTTACAGAGCAACATTGTTATGGACCTTTTCTAACCTTTGGCCTGTTGCGTACAGTTTTTGTCAAAGGAAAGTGTCTTCAAATTCAGTTTTCGAAGCAGCAGATTGTCCATCATGCAATTTTCAAAATACCAGATGTTCTTTCGGTGTCTTCACAAACAATAATAACATTAATGATGATACGTGGAATAACTCATGATAAAAACTGTTTGAAAGTCTGATCTATAAACGAAAAGTAAGAAAACTTGAAGCAGATTGCAAATTTTGAAGACGACACTTTATGGCAGCGAAAGAATGAAATTCATTGCCGTCAAACATTAGCTTCTGGCGTCGCATAACAGATGAACAACACTTCTGTCGTGGGAAGTGTATGCTCTACAAGGAAATTCAATTTATGTTACAATATCTGGATAACAATACCTTCCATTGTGTCGGAATCACAACGTTAACTTTTTACCTAGTGCATATTTATGTACACAGATAATGTCATCATGCATATTAATAAGATTATTTTTATAATGGTATATGAGCACGTGCTTTTGCTTTGGCTCTGAAAGAAAGAAACTGTAAAATGTTTATTTATCCACAAGCAAACACAACAGGCCATGGGAGTCTATGGGAGCCGTCTGGTTATACTTTGTTTTCAAAGACTTCAAAAGCCGTCTCTATTAGGTGAAGGGTTAATCCAGAGGTCAACATGCGTAAATTAAAATATTTTCAAGAATAACTCCTTAATTTCTCCATTAAACCCTATGTTGTGACTACTCTTTAGAATCGTCTCTCCGGGATGATTCTAAAGAGCGGTCACAACATATGGTTTGGTGGAGAAATTACGATTTTAGTATTTGAGTACGAACCTTTATCTGTTGCTCAGTTAATCTAACAATTCAGAGTTGAATTGTAACCTATAAAAAAGACATGAAAGCTCGGCAACTGTATTTATGTATCTTACGGCTGTTGCAATTCTAATATGGTATGCATTTAGAAGCACAAGCTGGTTCAGAACAAGTTTGTTACCTGATTCTTGTAAAAATTACCGGTATAACATCATGGATATTTATCACCTTCAGTTTTATAATATCATATCGGCATCGGATGGATTTGACTAAAACTATATAGCTCATAGCAAAACGAGCAGGCGCTGATCAGTAGCAGCAGTCTAATCGGGGCTGCTCTGTTTGCAAAGACGTCAACAGGCGCCCTTATCAGGGAAAGGGTCGTGACATTTATAACACTCTGAAAAATTTGACTGTCAAAAACACTAAAATCAAATGTCATACATTAAACAATTTGTTTCGCACTGGAGTAAACGCCACATATAAATGCATCATTTCAGTAATAAAGAGAATTAAATATACAGACATGGAACAAAACACTACAAATAGAATGCAATTAAAAACATGTTAAGATGCATAACCCTTAGCATGCAAAGAAAATGTTCTTTTGTTCAATAATTTTCCAGCTTCGTATTATATCCTTTCCCCTCTGATAAAGGCGCCCTATAGTAATGAGCAAATTATTATTATTACAAGTATTATTATTATTATACCACATTTATATTGGGCCTTTTTCACACAGGATATGTGCGTTCAAGGGTGCTTCACGTGAATAAATTACATTGCAAAACTGAGTATATTAATGCAGATAACATATTTAGAACAAAAACAAATATTCAAAAGATGTAGCTATCGATGAGAATAATAAAAAATGGAATTAATTTAAGAATCATAGTTAAAAACCAAATCATCCTTTTTCCGTAAGTTTATATGGCTACAAAACAAGGGAAATAGAAGCATAATGTGATTATATTGTGTCAGCTCTATCAGATCACCAAAATCAAATGTAACGTGCTATGTTAAGTGCCAGTACGTGACAAAGTTAAGACCTGCAACCACCTAGCTTGGGTATATGTATGACATACAATACTACACATAATATATTGCTTTACATATAAAGAACAACAGAATATGTCATTATTGCTAATGGATATACATGTAAACTACACAATGCAATACAAAAAACCCAAATGAACAACAATTATATACACCCAACAGACCTATGCAAAACTGGCAAAGGAATATTATCAGACTAGTTGTTACTGATTGAGACACACACTACTGCTTCGAACCGTTTCAGGTACGCCCTGCCCAATGCCCAAAAATTAAATGAACCAGGTGCCCGATAATCTAAAATAAGGAACTACATATAGGATTAGCTTATGAGGAATCCCTGACGCTAGTTGAAGCAGGGTAGCAATGCAATCAAGATACCCTAGGCACCATAGGTACCAAAAAGGATGTCCTGTTTGATAACAGTGCTCCCGTGGCATTGGTAACCGGAAACCCTGCAGTCCATCAGAAATGGGGTTCACTATAATTCCATAGAATATTAATAGATGATGTTTTGTCTATTTTCTTTAATTACTCCATACATAGAACATTGTGTATATTTCTCAGACATCTATTGAAAATACACTTTATTAATATGTTATTAATTTATTATTACTTGCATGAATATTCATCAGATAAAGAGGTAAACCCGCGCTGTTGTTGTTTTCTCACGCATGATCCGAGTTTCAAACAATCAAGATTCTAATGAGATGCAGAGTTACTCAGTGTCTAAGTTTACAATGAAATTGACGCCTAATAATGACAAGGTTTAGCTCATGTCGTAACAACTGTCAATAAACTAGATTACATGTACTTATTTATCTTCTTTCATGTACATCCTCTCCACCCAGGGGGGTTAAAATGGGTACCTGTGAGGGTCACTCGCCGGTACTGCGGCTGCATGATTGCACCATATGTTAGCAGTGCTCAATATTGTAGGCCAATGACTCATTGATCAGGGGAGTAAATGTACAGTCGGCTGAGCGGTCATTCGGACTGAAAGTAGACTATAACTAGGTACTTTACTTTTACATGCACGTATAATGATACACTGGTGCCCATCTTACAAAAAGATCGTACCACTGTAATTATCATACGTTCTAACATACGACGATAGCAATCGTCGTATGTTATGAATTTATCACATACTCTGCCGTGTGGGAGTGCCGAAACAGAGTGCCGTACATCGCGGAAATTCACTAGTGCATTTTTAATGCAATTGAGCAAATTTTAGCAATCAGTACTACGATAAAAACAATGTCCGAGACAGCCGTATAATCTGTTTCACTTTCTATGGCACCTGTCAAGGGTTTTGTAATAAAAAGAATCTTACATTCGTGATTATTACAAATTGTAATGAACACTCATGTAAGGTCCCCTGTTTATGTAACTTCTGTTTACACGTTAAATGGGTATACCTTTATCACGATTCAAACGTAACAAATGTCTTGTTGGTTTCTTCTATTGACACATATACACCCAAATGTTTAGTTCAAGCAGAAATTATAGAATCATTTCTATATATATATTATTTCATAAGCAAACAAAGCAGACCCTATGTCTGCTGTTTTGCCAAGACATTCAAAGGCATGTTTATGGAGTGAAAGGTTTCGTACAGCATGACGAAAATGTATAATTTGCCTACACATTTAAACCATTCTCTCCTAGACTATTTTTAGAAATAACCTCTTTGAATAAATCTACCGAAAAGGAAAATTTACTAGAGAAAGAATTCTGTTCTTTTTAAACCATTGTGATAAATAGAGCATTTGCTCCATAGGAGCAAATGCTCTATTTATCACAATGGTTTAAAAAATGATATGTACAGAGGCGCGGCGTCAGTATGAGGGAACGGGTTAATTTTTTATTCACATGTTTGCTAACCTTTCATAAAGAACGGTACTTGACGAAAATGAATGTTAAATGTTAGGTCGTTAGGTTTAAAAAATAATGTAAAGATATTAACAAGATGAAAAGTGTCATTTTTATCTTATAGCTTGTCTCACAGTTGTTAATTACAAAGTGAAAAATGTTTTTTATATTAATCAAATTTAAAAACACAGACTGCTAATTACCCCATATATTTACTTTTAATCTAAACTTTCAGATTTTTACATGGCACTGTGACACCTGTTGTATTTTTTGTTATGTAGCTTTTTCCCCAAAAATAAAAATGTAATTACTCAAAAATAATATATATCAGCCCTTATTCTGTCGAAATTGTTAACGTCTACTAAAAATCTGCTCTGGAGCGTTTTCTTATTACTTCCGATTCGTTCAAGCTTTTGAGAAAATATTGACCGTGTGACAAACAGCTTGGATCCTGATGAGACGCCGAGTTACTCGGCGTCTCATCAGGATCCAAGTTGTTTGCAAATGATCGCGCTTGGTCAGACAAGAGTCAAAAGAAGCGTGATGGGCTTCCTTGTGCAGAACTACAGTGAAACCCCTGTAAAGCGATCACTTAGGGGGATAAAGACGACTGAATGATCTAGACAGTTACTACTCGTATTGGGCTCGCATGTTTAATTCCTTTTTAAGCTACAATCTGTCTTAAAGATCAATAATTTGACTTCTTTTATGTGGTTATTTTACAGAGGTGTCAGTCTATAACATTTTGTGATAAGAAAAAAACTGGAAATAAATTCTGAAAGGGGGTGATCCCAGAGAGCAAAAATTACAACACAAAAGGAGAAAATTGCAGACTCGGTTTTACTGAGTTTGTTCATGAACAGTATTTAGTGCGACACTGCTCACGCCCCCTAGCACCGGCTTAAGCGGTATTCAATTTTCAGAACAAGAAGTACTGAAATTCATGATCTCGAAGGATCAGTAGGTATAACAGCACTGAGAATGAAGTACGGGGCGACGTTTTACGGCCGCCACACAAGCACTTAACACCTGCTGTTGTGAAAATTATAAATTCTGAAAGGGGGTGATCCCGGAGAGCAAAACTTACAACACAAAAAGAGAAAAATGTAATGAAAATGCGGAGGTTTTTCAAGCTAAAGAGTTTTTCAGTCACTTACAATGTACGGATATACAGTAAAGCCCCTCTGAACCGGAATTCTAGTAGAGAAGAATTTAGATACTTTTAGGCAGGTGACTGTTTAATGCAATGTGCAAGTCATGCAGAAAGGTTCTCTAGGAGCGTTTAGCATGACTATCGCCGTACATTAAGGTGGCACCTGTCTCCAAGACCGATTTTTATAGTAAGTTGAACGTCCGGTTTAGAAGGATTCTTCTGCATATAGAGTGTTTATTTCAATCCATTCCTTCCCATCTATAAACGCCTGTTTCTAAGCCACCTTATTAGCCTATTTATACCTATTTTGTTTAGTAAACACTGCCACATACTTGTTTTTGAATGATCCTATTTTTTATACAGATGGGGGTTAGAAGAGAATTCATTTGTCGATGTGAACTCCGGGGAAAATATATGAAGCAAATAGTGCAGAAGTTTGATTATGTACAGTGCTCTGTTAGACCACATTCGTAACGGATCACATTTGTAACAGATATTTTACGAATATGGTCACATTCGTAACAGGTTAAATGTGTTACAAATGTGAGTGTCCGACATGGGGTTGACCTTAGAATCACATACATGTATGTAACAGGTTGAGTTCCCGAATGACAATGTTCAATTAGTTAATAGTAATAGGATTATTATTGTATATGTTACTATATTTCCTTGAGGGTCATTTCTAAACCTTTCACAACCGTAACATCACATTCTAAAGATATAATGTACATGTTTGTAATATGTTTTAGGATATCTGCCTAAAATATATTGAAGAGACTTGTGATTTTATCGATTGCCTTTGTATGTGTTTACTGAATTTATTCATGATAAGATTGATAAAAAAATTTAAATCATGTAGATGAAATGAAAATTCCTTACATTTTGAACGTAAATGTTGTTCTTTCAACCATTTTGCACAAACAGAGAAAAAAAAAGGGGGGGGGGGACATTACACTTTCAGGACCGGTCATTACACTTCCCCTGTCATAATGTAAAATCTAACTTCAATGATATTGTGTATATGCCCTTGACAGTTGTTTGTTCGGTATAGTTTTAATTTTAATATTTCTTCCTTTTTATTCATTTGAGAGTCCATACTTTATTACTTACTTTAATTATTGCATGTAAAAGTTTGCCTTTGCATACAGGGTAGACCCAGATCAGATTGCTCCTGTACCGTGTAGGGGCTTTCTGGTCAGGGTCTGTTCCATAGTTCTATAGTTCCTACTTTCGCAAAACATTCATGTGTAAAGCTGTCATTTTAAAAAAAATCTAATTAATATTCACGATGCCACCATTTCTTACATGACATGGAGTAAATGGTTAACACGTTCAAACAGTTTGATCCAGATCAAATTGTAAATATAAGTTTAATAACTGATTAGAATTCACACTATTTGACAGAACACTGTGCTTTTGTTGTGTTCCGAGTATAGTTTTTATTTATATCAGAAATCACCTCAGATATCAAATAAAATTAAAATATTTAACCCGTACAAACTGTAGGAAACCAGTCTATAAGACATCAGCTAATTGTAATGACCGTGACGAGTGTTTGATTTTTAGAGGTTTTCTCATCAGCGTCTGCAATGTTTTATTTTATTTTTGCAAACATCATTCGGTTGCACAACTGTAGGTTAAAATTAAGCTCTTTCAGTCAGAAATTTGAAAACTTCAATTAAAAATTATGCCTTCAAGACATTGAACTTCTCTTGCAAATGTCTGTGACTGAATAAAACGGTATGGACCCAGATACGACGTTTATTTATTAATGTTAAATGTTAATGTTATTAAAAACAGAACAGACGATTAGTATTCTTACTAATGACACTCATTTATATAACAGCTTCTGATCAGTATCCAATATGTATTGTTTGTTTTTTTTCTTTTTGTATGGTCTTCTTTGTTTGCTTAAATCGGACAATCAAACTTTTATTGCATAAGTAAAACGAAATATTGATAAAGCAAAAGTTTTTTTTTTTAAATGTGATATATGTCAAGTAGATACCACTGTTCCCTGGTTGATTGGATTTCCGGTTTAGCCCCTTTCTTCTCGTGATTGCATAATAAACAAGACCTTCCTAATTAAATTTGGAGGTTATGACACAAAAGGGTCTCAGCAGGGTGTGATATATGGTGATAACTTATCTATGACACTGGGGGCCCATGACACTGCTAGATTGTTACACAAACAATACTGAACGTCCCCTCCCCTCCAAAAAAGTTTATAACTTTTCGATTTTATTAACCCTCACTCTATGAATATAAATGTAAGAAATAAAGTGATCGTGAATATCAATTAAACTATTGATATATTAACACAGGAGTTTCGGGGCATAGCAGAAACTATGGAATCATATCTATATTTATCATAAGCAAACAGAGCAGATCCTGATTAGACAGCTCCTAGGGGATCTGTCTGATCGAGGTCTACTCTGTTTACAAAGGCATTAAAAGGCATATTATAATAAAGACATTTTAACATTTAACTAGCAGTCTGAAATGTAGCCATGTATTTCTGTCGGTTTCTTAGGTTTAGGGTAAACTTATTATTTATCCGCATTTTTTAAAAGAAAAGTTCAAAATAAAACAAAAATAAAACTTTAAAATGCAAACAATATATTTCCACATGCTTCTCGATTGAAAAAAAACCCTTGTGTAATCAAAGTAAAAACAATCAATAATGGATAACAAAAGTGTAACAAATGACTAGAGACATATACATGTATGTATCAGAAAGGACCTACTCGGTGGCAGCGCCACCTGGTTGGACAGGGGCAGATAATCGACAAAAGGCGCTCATTGATCGGATGGAAGAAAGGGGGAGGAGCTTAGTGGAAAATATCACACGTATTATAAGCTCGCCATTGGATATAAATTTGATTGAAAGCTATAGATAATTATAAGATTACGCAACACAATGGGGGTCTTTCTATTCCTTTTCATGTTTTTGACAGATGCAAAATTAAAGCGTTCGGCTTTTTCAAACAATCATAATTTCTGTAATCCGTGTCAGAATTATACGCGGTTTGCGGCATATCAAAGAGCATTGCCTTAGCCAGGGATTTGTGTCACAGCTTTTGGATATCTGGCTTCGATTGTCTAGAATCAAAAGAAACGTAGCGGGAGGTGGAATTTTAAAATATTGCATAATCCCCAAACGGAGAGTTTTATCAAAAATCTGTTACACGGATCCCTGGACATGCTAATGATTCACATATTTGCCGATTGCAATAAGTTTAGTCCAAACGATAATCTTGTAATGTCTGTTTGAAAAAAAAATCAAACTGGCACATTTAAATAGATTTCAAATGTCGGTTTTGATAGGATTATCGATTTTTCTGATAAATAATCAAATAAATTAATATAACTAACCAACTAGGCTCAGAAAAAATGGCTCTAGGTAGTATTAAATATGATTTGTCGATATCTGGAGCTAAACTATCTCGACACCTTAAACCATTATTAATGGAGTAAAAGGTTAAGAGCCAAAAGACACATACAGTAGCCCCCCCCCCCCTAAACTGGACGCTAACATTAGTATCAAGTTCAGTATGTAAGACATGTGACCGTTTAATGCAGGTGGAAAGTGATGCAGAAAGCTCCCAAATGAGCTTTCTGCATGACTTTCATCCTGCATTAAGCAGCCACCTTCTTAAAAAGTTCTAAATTCTTCTTTAACACAATTCCGGTTTAAAGGGGATTTAATGTACATGTGTGGGTTGAGTTTTACATTCTGCTTCAATTATATGAGTCTTTCAAACTTAACACCAGAGTCAATATTATGGCTCTGGTCAGAAACCGAATAATTAGGTGTCTCGTCTAATTGATTTAACTGTCCCCTTACAACGCTGAATTTCCAAATAGACTATTCCAAAATTCAAACAGGTCAAGCTTACAATGAATACGTACATTTGTATTTAGAAATTTTCCTATAGAAACGCGTAACATGACAAACAGTAGAGACCCTGATGAGCCTAGGAGCCCTCTCATCTGGGTCTTCACTGTTTGCAAAGGATATTCTTGACGTGTGTCCCGCATTGTAAGGGTTACTACTTTAGAGTCAGTTCACAGGGGAATGTGCCAAAATAGTTTTATGATACATTTACATGTACTTATGATAGATGACACATAAAGGACTAAATATGTCAGTTATTACAAATAAAAGTCATTCAACTTATATGATGAGGCACGCTTACCTGTGAATTTCAATGAATTTGGTAAGCTATAAATCATGATATGTTGCCTTTAACCTTTGAACTAATCCGTAATTATCTTTGAAAACAATTTGGACCCAATCAAGGTTCCAGTTGCTTGACACTTTACGTTATGGCTTTGAAAAGAAATGAAATAAATGGTCCCCGTTCCCATATATTGAAGCCTTTTGACGCCATTTTTGAATCATTGTGATAAATTGAGCATTTGCTACACAATTCTAAAAGTTTACTGTTTCGTAGTAAATGCTCCTTTTCAGTAGATTTATACAAAAGGATTGGGTCTAAAATAGTCCATGAGGGAATGGGTTAAAAAGAAGAAAATCTGCTCTGTATGCTAAAGGTTTGGACAACTTTACGAGTTTAACCCTTTCACCGCCAATGTCGCAATTTAAATGCACCACGACAAGTAGTGCAGTCCCAGATCAGACGCCGCCTTTTCAAGGCGGCGTCTGATCAGGGACTTCACTTTTTGTTTCAAACTCTATTTCTACATATGTACATTATTCCTTTGAATTTTGCATTTATTTATCTTATTTCCTTATTTTAACAAATATTTTAACAAAATTGGATTGCAGACGACAAAAGGAAATTTGGCGCCGTATGGGTTTAACCTTCGACCTGTTAAGCGTGACCTGGTTGACATTTGCAAAAAACTAGGATCCATATGAGACACCGAGCAACTCGTCGTTTTATCAGAGCCCAAGCTGTTTGACACTCAGTCAATAGTTTCTCAATAGCTTGAACGAATCGAAAGAAGAAGAAAAAGTAACAAATCTTAGTAAAAGCAGATGTCGTTTTTACAGCAGGCTCAGGGTTAATTGAAATTTATGAAACATAATAAAAAGATACACTTTTGGCAGCACTATGAACAAGAACTATCACGAACGAACATGATGAAAGAGGGACTCTAATGAAATTAACCCTTATCCCGTCAACCGCATCAGAACATTTGTCAAACAGTTTGGATCCAGATGAGGCGCGTCTAATCCAAACTGTTTGACACTCGGTAAATGTTTTGTCAAAAGCTTGGTCGAATGGGAGGTAGTCAGCATTGAACCAGGGTCCAAAGTTATAAAAAAAATCCGAGTCTGAGATCATACTCAAGCATCTGATTGGTCAGATGCTTGAGAATGATCTCAGACTCAAGCAATAAATGTTATAACCTTGGGCCATATCTAATTTGAGCACACATATATTCTTTCTCAGCAGGGTAAGGGTTAACCTTTCACCTGTGGAATATTCATGTAAGAAATAATTACATAATTAATATTAACCCTTTCGCTGCCAATGCCGGATCTGTGATTACCTATACAAACAGTTTGGATCCAGATGAGACGCCGAGTAACTCGGCGTCTCATCAGGATCCAAACTGTTAGCTAGCAAACGACAGAGTTTGGCATCGAAAGGGTTATTTTTTATAGTGGCATATGGACACATGATATTTTGACTCAGACAGAAACTGTAGGATCAGATCTATATTTTACCATAAGCAAAACAGAGCAGACCCCGATCAGACAGTTCCTACAGGAGCCGTCTGATAAGAGTCTACTCTGTTTGCAAAGGTGTGACAAAGGTGTTTGTATGAAAGAAAGGGTTGAATAAATGTATCTAATCCTGTAAATATTCTATGATATGCGCACAAGACAAATATTGTGCATTCGGAAAGGTTGGTTAGTGTACAGATGTATGACCAATCTTTGTATGCCAGCATTGTAACATTGTGCTTTGCAGAACCTCAGTTTATCAACATCATATTCTACCGAGATCTAAGAAATTCGTCATCACTTTTTTCGAACCAAATGAAAGAAGAATATAAAAATATACATTGTAGCAGACGACGAAAGACTACAAACTTTGGCAACGAAATAGTCAACCTTTAGCCTGCTATGAGCGGATGACTGAATACCTATACAAACAGTTTAGATCCAGACGAGACGCCGAGAAATTCGGCGTCTCATCAGGATCCAAACTGTTTTACACTCTGATTGCATTTTGGTAGACAAATTGATTATAGCTTGAATTTTGAAAATGTAGTTGGTGAAAAATTATGTAACACTAATTTGATCAGCAGGCTAAAGGTTAAGTACATACATGTATCACTGATACAGCAGAAGAAGAACTTATATTCACCTACAGTATTGACCCAATTAGGTTTGGTCCAGTAAATGATACAGACAGTCTGTTGTCGTCTGACCTGTCCGAGACATATCATATCATCAAATTACCATCAACCTGTTCAATATAACACATGTCAGGCCAGCTGGATATCGTTGTCGTCATGCAATACATCGTCATTATACGGTAACCCCCTTTAAACCGAACTTTTAGTAAAGAAAAAATAAATCTTTTTACGCAGAGTTAAATTTATGCATGGCTTCCTCTTCCATTAACCCTTTCCCTGTTCTATGTTTATTACAAATTTCAATACCTACTGAATACTCATGGACAAATTTGTTATAATGACGCATGGAGGGTGGAACATTGTAGCCATTTTAGCAAGTATAGAAACAGATCTATTAAATTTTATTAGCAAACAGAGCAGACCCTGACCAGACGGCGTTATCTGTTACTCTTGTATTTATCATATAATCTGCCTTGTGGGAATGCCGTAAAAGAGTGCCGTAAATCGTGAAAATGCTCCAGTGCATTTTATGCAAATTAGCAGTCGTTGGCCAATCGTAGCGCTCATTTAAGCGATGGCCAATCGTAGCGCTCCTTGTGCGTCGTCCGTTATATTACTGCGCCAGTTGTTAGCAATGGCCGAAACAGTCGTCAGCTATAGACTGGTTTATATTCTGTGTCATTTTTTATAGCTTATGTGATAAAAAGAATCTCGCATTCGTATTCATTACGAATTGTTTTCATGAAACAATTTGTAATGGACACTCATGTAAAATCCTCTATATACGAGTTATATATCAACCCACTCGGTGTGATTTTGTTACTGAACTAATTATATATTCTGTGCCTTCGCGTTGTTTTATATTCGTCTATATCAATTGAATTAATATTTACCAGGGCTGCTGTCGTGTATGAATATTCATTAAGAGCCGATACTTAGATGTTCATTTTGAGGTTACTTACGAGTGGTTGCAGTACACACGTCGCTGCCAATGGCGAACCTGCGATCACCTTAGCAAACAGTTTGTATCCAGATGAAACATTGGGGCACTCGACATCTCACCAGAATCTCAACTCTTTGATCTTGTCATTACGTTTTTGTAAAAGAAGAAAATTCAAAATGAAAATTGATGCAGACGACAAAATATTCAGACAAAAATCACGTACCAGAGAAATAATTAACGCGCGTGTTATAATCCTGACCCAGTAAAACCTCTCTTACACAACCACTTAGAATAAGTACATTAGTTAAGACAATGTTAGATGGAGATATGTTTCAGAGAATTGAATTACTGATGTACAGAAGAAAGTAAATAACTTACCACCAAGTATTTTTGGTTTACTCCTCTTTTAGCAAGTAACAATCATCACAGTAACATACTAATCACATTGAAAAGAAAGGAACCAGCGATATTTAAAACAATAAGCTCGAAATCAATGCGTTTTGGTAAATTAAAAGAAGTTTTATTTACAATGAATATTCTTATAACAACTATCTTTTAGAAATATTTTGGTTTAAAATTACATCCAACCTGAGCAGCCAAAAGCGTTTGGTAGTCATATTTCACCGCTTTTAACAACTCAGATTGTTTGACAATGACCACGAGACAGGTCAGGGTCGTGAACCACATATTAATATGTTCCATGGAATGTGGTAATAGAGCGTGAGCTATTTCATGCAAAGGCGTTCCAATAACATGAATTTCAGAATGATGTTGGGAAATATCTAAATAGATGGATGTATATCTAGTGCTTGTAAATTCAGTCACACCATAACAACCGTTTAAGCCCCAATTTTGTAAACCAATTTCCAAGCTGTTGATGTTTGTGTGATTGCTGCTCAAAATTGGTAAAATATATTGCAATACACTTTTACATAACTGCATAGATTTTTTAAAATCAACTTTTCCCGAACATTCATTATACTTTGTCTTGGTAACTTCAATATTGTAAATATTGTCCTGATGGAAAATGACACGTTCCTCAGCATCAATTAACTCACATATTAATCCATAACCATCATCATATGATAAGCTGACTGTTACCTTCTCTAATAATTCGGATCCTACACCTTTGCTAATAAGAACATTCATCGCATCCTCTATTTTGACATTGACTTTCACAATGGAAGTCACCAGAAAAGCCTTAGCAGAATTGATAATTTCCATTTTCTTTTATTTTACTGTTTGAGCGTTAAAATGATAAATTCAAGTGCTTCCTTTCACTATCAATGATGATTTAGGTATGGGTAGTTCGTGAATTCAACATTTATATAAGGGCCCATTTTAGGGAACACTGCAGATTAATGTCAATATTGATTGACTTGGATTAGGCTTAACTCTATTTATAAAGGGGCCCTAGCCAATGTTTATCTCACTACTGTAATAGCCATGGTTACGGATTAAAATGGAATCAAGTTTACAAACTTTACACAGAGCTTATAGCGAGGTGAAATACATGACTGAAATATGTTTTGCTACAAAAGTGGTGATCGAAAAAAAAGTGTATATAATAGACAAGGAGTTTGAAAACATTATATTTATTACCTAAAAAAGCAAATATTTACAAGAGAGGTAAATGTAAACCATTGCATCCATTTTACCACCGTTTTAGATCAGTAGTTTGACTTTAACCCTTTACCCAATAGACTGTTTCTAGTTATGGAGACAGGTGGCCACTTAAAGCAGGTTGAAAGTAAAGCAGAATGCGCCTTAAGGCGCATTCTGCTTTACTTTCAGCCTGCTTTAAGCTACCAACAGCTAGGATATAGAAAATATTTCCTATGGTATTTGTTCATGACTATATAAAATTGAACTATTTTCTTCAGCGGAGGAATAAATAAAACACGCTAAAAGCCGCTTCTATCAGGTAAAGGGTATCTTTCAATACCATATTTACCTAAAACTCATGAAAACCTTTCACTTAAGTAGAGTGTTCTCGAAATAAATGTTTATGGTTCGATACTTATCATCCTTTAAATTTAAATAAAGTTTATCAAATTTAATCTTCTGTTATCTCGAACTAATTTGTATGGTCCCTTGAAGTTCGAGTTACCGAAGTTTAACCCTTCTCTTTCCGAATTTAAAACACATTTCTCCTTCTTTACCCATGCCCTGTTGTATAATTACATATATCTTCACTGTGTACAAGTAGTTTGCTGTGCAATCACGGCTGTGGAGTGCACTGGTTGCACAATCAACTTGTAAATAGTGCAGACCCTGATGAGACAGCTGCTACAGGAGCTGTCTCATCTGGCTCTTCACTATTTACAGGTAGGTATATTGACGTGAATAACAAGCGAAGGGTTAACTATATTATATATTGTAAACCTTTTCAGTGCTATAAAATTCACTAATGTCCTCTGCAAACAATGAAGACTCAGATGAAATGGCTCACCGATAAGCCCTTTCATCACAGTCTGCATGGAATGTTTCACGGTAATTTTGACCTGATTGAATTTTGTAGCTGTATGAGCTGTCTGGTCAGGGGCTGCTCTGTTTGTCGAGAGATTTCATTCTTCAAATCCTATCAATACCACAAATCCTGGTTACATATGTCATTTTAAAAAACCGTCTTGTGTTAGATACATCTTATTTTGTATAACGGAATTTGGAAACATTCTTAAGTAAAAAGCTCTAATTTATATAATGTTTCTTAAAATGGGACAAAATGACGACACCTATCCGTCTTGACTGTTATTTACTTACAGCAAGTAATACATCACCCACCTTTAGTATAATTAGAAAAAAAAATGTCGTATTGTAAATGTACTTATTTATTCTGTGTTTTAACCCGTTTCCCTGTTGAATATTCAATTAAGAAATAATGAATATGTATGGCTGCATTTACATAATGACATTTGTTTGGTATTGCTAGGAACTGTAGAGTCAAATCTATGATAGTTCCATAAACAAACCGCCCCTGACCACACGGTTCCTATACATCTAAAGTTCAAACAGGTCAAGCTTACCGTGAAACTTTGCTTGCTGACCATGATAATAGGGCTCCTGGGTGAGCCATCTCATCTAGGTTTACTCTGTTTGCAGACAACATTAGTAATTTGTTTCCCACAGTGAAAGGATTAACCCTTCGCTTGCTATTCACGTCAATATACGTACCTGTAAATAGTGAAGACCCAGATGAGACAGCTCCTGCAGGAGCTGTCTCATCAGGGTCTGCACTATTTACAAGTTGATTGTGAAACCAGTGCACTCCACAGCAGTGATTGCACAGCGAAATACTTGTACACAGTGAAGATATATGTAATTATACAACAGGGCATGGGTAAAGAGGAAGAAATGTATTTTAAAATTCAGCAAGCGAAGGGTTAACAAAATGAAAGAACGAAACGATACAGTAAACCTTGTCTATCTACAACGACCAACCAACATAAGCCCAATGTTGGCCTTTCAAGACTGGTCTGTTATCTGCCCCTGTCCAACCAGGTGGCGCTGCCACCGAGTAGGTCCTTTCTGAAACATACATGTATATGTCTCTAGTCCTTTGTTACAATTTTGTTGTCCATTATTGATTGTTTTCATTTTTACCTATGGCATATTTACCTAAGGCATTTTTACCTGTGGCATTTTTACCGCACACCTGATTACACACGTTTTGGTTGTGCTTTTTTTTAACAAAAAAAACCGGGAATAACAAAGCATGTGGACATATATTGTTTGCATTTTGAAGTTTTATTTTTGTTTTATTTTGCTCTTTTCTTTAAAACAAATGCAGATAAATGATAAGTTTACCCTAAACCTAAGAAACCGACAGAAATACATGGCTACATTTCAGACTACTACTTAAATGTTAAAATGTCTTTATTATATCACTTAACAGATACTATGCCTTGTAATGCCTTTGCAAACAGAGTAGACCCCGATCAGACAGATCCTCTAGGAACTGTCTAATCAGGATCTGCTCTGTTTGCTTATGATAAATATAGATACGATTCCACAGTTTCTGCCATGCCCCGAAATTTCTGTGTTAATATATCATTATAAAAATAGTTTAATTGATATTCACGATCACATTATTTCTTACATTTATATTCATAGAGTGAAGGGTTAATAAAATCGAAAAGTTATAAACTTTTTTGGGAGGGGAGGGGACGTTCAGTATTGTTTGTGTAACAGTCTAACAGTGGCATGGGCCCCCAGTGTCATAGATAAGTTATCACCATGTCACACCCTGCTAAGACCCTTTTGTGTCATAACCTCCAAATTAAATTAAGTAAGTCTTGTTTATTATGCAATCGGCTAAACCGGAAATCCAATCAATCAGGGAAGAGTGGCGTCTACTTGACATATGTCACAATTAAAAAAAACAACTTTAGCTTTATTAATATTTCGTTTTACTTATGCAATTAAAGTTTGATTGTCGGATTTAAGCAAACAATAACAGACCATACAAAAAGGAGAAACAAACAATACATATAGGATACTGATCAGAAACTGTTATATAAATGAGTGTCACTAGTAAGAATACTAATCGTGTGTTCTGTTTTTAATAAATAAACGTCTTATCTGGGTCCATATCGTTTTATTTAGTCACTGAAATTTGCAAAAGAAGGTCAATGTCTTAAATTGTAGGCTTATGTGTTATTTGAAGTTGTCAAATTTCTGACTGAAAGAGTTTAATTTTAACCTACAGTGGTGCGGTAACTTCCCATTTCGTCTACTTCCCATTTCGTCTACTTCCCATTTCGTCTACTTCCCATTTCGTCTACTATTTTGGCATTTGTTCCCATTTCGTCTACTCCTAATTTCACGTCTTTTCCCATTTCGTCTACTGCTTATATTTTTCATGTATACTGCTTATATTTTTATGTCTTTGATCAATATTATACTATCTTCACATCAAAATTGATGGCAAGATTCATGCATATTTAGACTTTTAATATTGTTGTATTTTTTTTTTATCTTGACCAAAACTATTGATCTGGATCAAAACCCAAGGTTTCTGTAGGAGTTTTAAGCTTTAACTAAAAAACTTAAAGCAAGCAAAAATGCGATTAAAAAAAAGCAAGAACCACTTCATCCAATCAAGGAAAATTATCATCATCTAAACTTTTGATCTGGGTCCAAATCAAACTGATGTAAGTCATGGTAATGCTTAAGACCCGCTTAAGAAAACTGTGAAAACATGATTATGCAATAGCCCAACTGATATAAGTGATGTTAATACTTAAGAAAACATGATCATGCAATCGCCCAACTTACATGATATAGTGATAGGTGTCAAAAATACTACTGTGGATTAAGTCTGATGCCCCAAAAAGCATCTTAAATATTTAAAATAATATATAAAAATTCATGACAACACATTAAAAAATTCCTAAAATTTCTGAATATTGTGTGATATTAATAAAATAACTGAGTAAACATAACTTTATCATAACAGTAGACGAAATGGGAACAGTGTAAAATTTTAGATTAGACGAAATGGGAATAAATTACAGTAGACGAAATGGGAAGTAGACGAAATGGGAATAAATTACAGTAGACGAAATGGGAAGTAGACGAAATGGGAATAAACCAGTGGTGCTACCGAATGATGTTTGCAAAAATAAAACATTGCAGACGCTGATGAGAAAACCTCTAAAAAACAAACACTCGTCACGGTCATTACAATTAGCCATTTTGTAAGGATTAGATATTTTAATTTTATTTCATATAAATAAAAACCATACTTGGAACACAACAAAAGCACAGTGTACGGTCAAATAGTGTGAATTCTAATCAGTTATTAAACTTTTTTTTACATTTTGATCTGGATCAAACTGCTTGAACGTATTAACCATTTAATCCGTGTCATGTAAGAAATGGTGGCATCGTGAATATTAAATAGATTTTTTTAATATGGCAGATTAACACATGAATGTTTTGCGAAAGTAGGAACTATAGAACTATAGAGAAGACCCTGATCAGAAAGCCCCTACACTGTACTGGAGCCATCTGATCTGGGTCTACCTTGTATGCAAAGACAAACTTTTACTTGCAATAATTAAAGTAAGTATGTACCCTCAAATGAACAAAAAGGATGAAATATTAAAATTAAAACTATATCGATCAAACAACTGTCAAGGGCATATACACAGTATTATTGAAGTTAGGTTTTATATTATGACAGGGGAAGTGTAATGACCGGTCCTGAAAGTGTAATGTCTACCCCTTTCTCTGTTTGTGCAAAGATCAATATTATCATGAATAAATTCAGTAAACACATACAATGGCGATCGATAAAATCAGAAGTTATCCGGATGAGGGACCTACTCGGTGCGAGCGCCACCTATAAATTGAATTTGGGGAGATAACCCACAAAAGACGACCATTACATATATCTTCACTGTGTACACGTATTTCGCTGTGCAATCACTGCTGAGGAGTGCACTGGTTGCACAATCAACTTGTAAATAGTGCAGACCCTGATGAGAAAGCTCCTGCTGGAGCTGTCTCATCTGGGTCTTCACTATTTACAGGTACGTATATTGACGTGATTAGCAAGCGAAGGGTTAATGCATTACTTTCGTCTTACATTAACCCTTTCCTTATATAAACGTGTTTTCACGCATCTGCAAACAGAGTAGACCCAGATCAGACGGCTCCTAGAGGAGCTGTCTGATCAGGGTATGTTCTGTTTTGTTAATTGAATTTGATAGATCTGTTTCTATACTTTCTAAAATGGCTACAATGTTTCACCTCCCATATTTCATTGTAACTATTTTGACCATGAATATTCAGTAGGTTTTGAAATGTGTAATAAACATAGAACAGTGAAATGGTTAAACAACCATATGTTCTTATAGATCCTCATGTTTATTCATTTTGTGGTCGCTATGTACAGGTTCAACTGTAAGAGTATATGTTTTCACGGTTTACAAAAGGTTGACTGACCGCAAAATTAAGTAACTTCCGTGTACCATCTAAAGTACCTTGATGTTTAGCATGCTTAGAAGATACATGTCTTCGCCAGTTCCATAGTTGTTCTGCCCGAATCTGAAACACAAACTAAATTATCTTTTTTAATTTGGAAAAATAAAATCCTATTATCAAGCAGTTACTGGACGACTCGTCAGGACCGAATCTGATTGCAAGATGTAATTAAATCTTCGCCCGTAGTGTGTTGCTAATTGTTAAGCGCAATGTAATTCCCCCCTTTTCATGCATGGAACAAGGTCCCATTGTTCTTATCTAAACAGATTGGTCATTAATCTTTATTACATTAACCTTCACCAATGACCTTACCCCATGAATATTCATGGGAAGATAATGACATCATGAATATTTATTAGATTATTATTGATAATAGCACAAGGACACGGAAAGTTTTGGCCATGGCAGAAAGTGTAGAATCATAGCTTTATTATATCATAAGCAAACAGAGCAGACCCTGATCAGACGGCTCCTATAGGAGCCGTTTGATCTGGGTCTGCTCTGTTTTCAAAGGCATATCAAGGCGTATTTATGGAATAAAAGGTTAATCTACTTTACGCA
Organism: Azorinus chamasolen; assembly: GCA_963576725.1. Lineage (NCBI taxonomy): Eukaryota > Metazoa > Mollusca > Bivalvia > Cardiida > Solecurtidae > Azorinus > Azorinus chamasolen. Next base: position 28,670,827 of record OY755240.1, read on the forward strand.
TTTGAAAGCTAATTGATCCAGATGTGACGCCGAGTAACTCGGCGTCTCATCAGGATCCAAGCTGTTTGGCACTGGGTCAATAAGTTTGGTCCATTCGGAAGAAGTCAAAATTGCACTAGTTCCAAAATTGGACAGACCTTTTATTGTTTTACAGCGAGGTAAAAGCTAATACTGCTTTAAATCCAGAGTTACTGCTGAATAGAGTAAAAAGGATTTACATTCATGAATTTGTTGGTGCATGTACAGTAAAACTACGCTAAAGCATCGGGGTCATGAGTATACACTGTATACAGTAATGCCCCTATAAATCGGGCATTTAATTTTGTATAAATATCGGTCTAGGAGACAGGTGGATACAGGTGTCAGCTTAATGCAGGGTGACAGTCATGCAGAAAGCTCCTGCATTAAACAGCATCCTGCGTAAATTTATCTAAATTCGTCTCTACTAGAATTCCGGTTTAAAAAGGTTTTTATTAGATTTACCCCTTTGCATCAGAATCACACCTTTTCACGCTTTTGCAAACAGAGTAGACTTTGATCAAGCAATTCCCGCATGAGCTGCCTGATCAGGGCCTGCTCTGTTTGCTTATACTTGTATGTCATGTGCTTTACCGTATGCCTTGGCAGTAAAATTCCTTGTTTTATAATGTTGACACGAGGGTTAATTAATGCAAATTTATAATGGGCAGAGTCTTGCATAATTATCAATGAAGTCAATTATCCTGTACATGACAAGTCAATGATACAGTATGACGTCATGTTTCCATTTAACCATGTCCCTCATGAATATTCATGTAAGAAATTATATGATAGTACGGATATCTATCAGCTGTTTTTAAGAATATTTGAATACGTGATCTTTTGATCATGACAAGATACTTTTGAATCAGATCTATATAATGGTGTAAGCAAACAGCGCATATCCTAATTAGATGGGTGTGTGACCTTCTTTACAGCCATCGTTCAACAACATCCTTTTCTGGTACATCATACATAGCAATGGAGCTGTAAGTCATATGCAGTCCTCAAACGTGATATATCTACATTTGTCACCCCTCTTCTTTTAATCAACACCCTCCGACCAAAATTCTTTGAATAAATGTACTGAAAAGGAGCATTTAATATAGAAAAGAAGTTTTAGAAATGCATAGTTTTGCAAACAATGTGATAAAGAGAACATTTGCTCATATGGAGCAAATGTTCTCTTTATCACAATGGTTTCAAAATTACTTTAACAGATGCGTCGAAAGGCGTCATTAGGAGGGAATGGGTTAACCCTTTCTTTGATGTTTTGATTCCTACAAATTACCCAAAAGAACTCAAATTGAATAAGGCTAACCCTTCCGACACTTATGCGACTTTTCTCGATCTAGACCTTAAACTTGACAATTTAATGATTTCTTCTAAAATTTATGAAAAAAGAGACGATTTTGATATTAATATTGTAAATTTCCATCATCTGGATGGAGATGTTCCCCGTGCCTCATCTAAGGCATTTATATATCTCAACTTATTCTTTTCGCTAGAGCTTGTTCTTCTGTTGACGATTTTAACAGTCGAATTCTCATTTTAACTGGAAAGCTGCTTAAGCAAAGATATAGATATCATAAACTAAGAAAAACATTCTCTAAATTTTATATTGCAATCTCTCACTTATTGGCAAGTACAAATGTAATCTTAAGGCGATCCTACGACACAGTGTTTCACATCCTGAATTTTATTTTGATGTGATTTACAAACTTCGTAAATTTATTGGACATACACATGTTTTCACTTTGTTCACTAAATACGTTAAACAATGCATCAAAAATGGATATGATCCTATGGTACTACAACATACTGCATGTCTGGTTGTCAACCACTTTACAGGTGGCAATCACGCTGCACTATTTGCATGTACGCCGACAAGAAAGGTCTAGTACTCTTTGAAGGCGACCTCTTAAATCTTGAAACGGAAGGAGGACGTCGGATATTTTTGTCCTATTCTTCATTACTGTTCTACAGTAACTCTGTTTGCAGCTCAATCATTGAGTACACTAGCGTTATGCGGATACGGTTGTTTCACTTAAATATGTTTTCGTTTTATATGTATTTTACCACTGTATTTGCCATCGCGGTTGTTGTAGATTAGTCGGAGAGGGGATACGTTTATTTACACTGTTTGTCTTTTAGGGTGAGGATGGAATAAGTGTGAGGTTGGGCGTCCCTAAACCGACTTAAATCCCAGTGACATTTTTCACTGACCGTTCCAAGGCGATACTTCCATTGTTCCCCTATTTTTGTTTGTTATGTCTTTGTACGCCTTTTTGTGCCTTTTATATACAGGTCGTGGTGCTGTTTGGGCGGTTGTGTGTTTTGTATGCGGTGTTTCCTGCATGACTCATACGTGTACTTTTAATCGTTGAACCAGATGCTTACATTTCAATCGTGTTCCTTTCAAACGCATATCTTTCTTACCAGGGCATTGTCAACTCAATAATAACACACGTTTTGACTTGATTGAGCTGAGGAATAATTCTGGCCGCACACTGGTGCTGAAGGCAGGTGGCTGCTTAAAGCAAGGTGAAAGTAAAACAGAACTCTACTATAGGAGCGTTCTGTTTTACTTTCACCTTGCTTTAAGCAGCCACCTGCCCTAAATACAAATTAATTAACACAATTTAGTGACCGTTATAGAGAGGTGTTACTGTAACTGTACATGCTCTAAGTTCCCAATCTTATTAAGTACCATGGTCAGGACTTCGGCCATAGCAGTCACTCATGTTGTCTCAGCACACATGGCGTTTGTATACACTAACATCCCTCGGATTCATCCAACAAATAACTGATTTTAGTAAAATACATGCTTGTCTCTACGGACCAAAACAATCTATATATAGTTAAACTCGAACTTCTAGGGACTTTACAATTTACTTCGAGGTAACAGAGATTCGAGCCATCCGATGTCTAATCTGAACAATTTCCCAAGGAAAAATCTTAATGCAGGTCTAAAGAAATGCTGAAAGCCTTGTGGAGCTATGGGAGCTTCAGCATTACTTTCGATCTGCATTAAGCTGTAACATGTGTTTCTATATAATTATGTTTCTACGTATGCGTAGTGATACATTAAAGTTTGTATTGTAAATTTTTGAAGGGTCAAACATTTACTTCCGGAGTTCTAGTTATCCGAGTTCGAGATATCGAAGTTCATCTGTAGTAGTACTCTGTCTTGTATTTAACATATTTGACAAGGTTTATTGTTCTCAATTATCGATTAGGACTCACTGACGCTATAGTGTAACACAGACGTCCGATGAAGACACCTAAGAATGATAAAACAATATTATTACCACTGGATATTCTATTGTGAATTTAATGCTTTATCATGATCTACGTATCAATATTTTATTTTCTATTTTTAGCCTCGGCCATATATGCAAGAGAGGGAAAATCTGACTGGAATCTCGCAGCTGAGTTACAGAGGCCCAGATAAGATGCGTAAATCAAAACATTTTCAACAATAACTTCATTATTTCTCCGCCAAACCCTATGTTGTGACCACAGGTGCCAGGCGCGTGACCATTTCATAAATACTACTGACAGACATCTTCAATTACGTTTAGACATCATGTTTTGAGAAAAAAGTTTTGAAAACATTTGTTTTCGTATAGTATAATACTATGTAAACAACAACTTTGTTTCTGCTGCCAAAGTATGATGTCTAAACGTATTTGAATATGTTTATCAGCAGTATTTATGAAATAGTCACGCGCCTGGCACCTATGGTTGTGACCTTTGTTTAAAATCGTCTCTTTGAGACGATTCTTTGGAGTGGTCATAACATAGGATTTGGTGGAGAAATGACGATTTTAGTACTTGAGTACGCATATTTATCTGTTGCTCTATGAGTACATGTATATAGAACTCGCAGCTGACTATATTGCCCACGTGTAGTTTCGCGCCAGATTTACCCTGCCTTGAATACTTCACGGAGATAAATATTGATATGCACATTATAATAAAGTCTTCCATTTATAATCAATTTTAAAGTGACAATAGTAATGTTTTAGCATACGAATGAGTTTCGTCAATATAATTTATTAACTTTGCAATATATAACTAAGATTTCCCCCTTTACAGTTTGAAGGACGACATTTCCTTTGTTGAATCTGAGAACAGAACTTTAATTGCTACTTATTTGGGCGTTTAACCCTTTCACTGCCAATATCGCAACACTGCACCACGACAAAAAGTGCAGTCGCAGATCAGCGAACGCCTTTTCAAGGCGGCGTCTGATCAGAGACTTCACCTTTTGTCTCAAACTCTATTTCTATATCTGTGCTTTATTCCTTTAAATTTTGCATTTATTTATCTCATTTCCCTTTTTTACCAAATGATTTAACAAAATTGGTTTGCAGACGGCATTTAGAAATTTGGCGCCGAAAGGGTTAAGAGATAAAATCGACCTTGAAACTTTTATTTCTCAGTTAGAACATTGTACTGACGGCCACAAATACGTCCAGACAGTAGAACCTGTATAAAAACGACCGTGTGATGAATTAGATTAGCATTTGAGATTTTCAAAGCAAGTGATCGCTCAATGCAGAAAATCAGTACTCCAGAAATATCCTTTTAATAGTTTCTGCATTAATGTCATCCTGGGTGAGAGTTCTACTTGTCTTACATATCGACACTTTAAGACTTTAACAGAGGGAAATTTAGGAGGGAATAAATGTACATGAACATGAATATGCTTCTCTTTGATTATTGGCAATGTGCTACAGTATAAACCGTCTTAAGCGACCATACATCTCTTGAACATACGAGTCTTACAAAGCAGGTGGTTGTTTATGTATGGCAAAGGTCATAAAGAAAGGCCATTTAGGAGCGTTTTGCATAGTTATTGTTCTGCATAAAGCTACCACCTCCTTAACACTTCTTATTATTTTACTCAATGATCGCGATGACGGGTTTGACTGTACTTGCAAACAGAATGTTAATTGCGTCAATTTATTACATCGTACATCCATCATTGTGATTTATCGAAGGTTTGGGGCGTAGAAAGGGGTTTGTGTAATTGTGCATTAAATGATAATGAGAGACGGCCAATCCTTTTAACCCTGAATTTTCAGAGTGGAATAGCCCGCCAGTGTTTAACTATAGAGTCCATTCGGGGTGAAAGGCTTAAACTTTTGCTAGAATATGTTGAATGACGATTAGTGCAGACCCTGGTCAGAGGGCTCTTCTAGGAGCCCTCTGATCTGAGTATACACTGTTTTTAAATGCTAGTGCATGCGATTCCTGCATTCAAAGGGTTAAATTTTAATTTTTTGGTGTGGGATATAACGAATTGTTCAAACCGCTGTGTTTTGATAGTGTTCACGCCCCCGATAGAGAGTCAAGGAATCTGTGCAGGAATTTTAGAGCTTCTATAGAAAGCCTGAACGTTTGAAGACAAACTGTTGTGTTCAAAATATATGTGCCAAAGTCATGGCTTTCTTTCAGTTGTGTCAAGTAGCCATCATCGCTAGTCTGGCCGTGATAGTGACAGGTGAGGTTAATTATTTGCCGTTTAGGTGCATCTGCATTTGCTATCACGTCGTAAAGATGTTTAAGCTATAGATTTTCTTGTGCATGTCTATCGTTCCGCCAACAATATTTCAGTTATTTAATGGTTGTGTATAATTATGTGATACAAATATAGTACTGCCACACTGTGATACATGCTGGAGACATATTTGATGATACCACACCCACTATAGCATGACACCAGACCGGCCAGCAATACTGTGGCACTCACCTCATAATCTCATAATTCCTAGCGTTAGCATTGGAACTGCTTCTTCTATATCTAACCCTTTCACTGTATCATATTTATTCAAAATTGTTTCACCTCGTGAAAATTCATTGACAAAATCAATAAAATGGAACATGGAAAATGGATATTTGTCACTATGGAGGAAACTGCATAATCGGATGTAGGTCTGAGCTATTTGTCTCAGTTGTCCGAATATTAAGGTATTGTGGATATTTATTCGTAAATAGAAAGTGTCTTGTTTGTCAGGTGATTTTTCACTTTGCTTCTATGACGTAATCAGGGTGAAACTCGCCTGCGCCACACCAAAGGTTAATTAATAGAGTTTAACGTATTGCCAATAATCTGACAATGCATGTGTTTTGAACGACTTTATGCTTGAGAAAAACGACCATATCGGTGTCCTTTCTAAAATGTCATCAGTAACATGTACAAACAGTATATGCAAATCGTAATGTACATGTATTATCAATCATATCAGAAATATATCTAAGTTCTGAATTTTACTTTAGATATTTTAGATATGAAAGGCCAGTATGTGATATATTCAAAATGTCAACCCGAGAAACAGAATATCTCGGATATCGAAGAAAACCAGTGCCAATCTGTTTCGCGTGTTAGTAATATGGGCGCCTCTTACACTGTTTTGTAAAATGTGTAAATCTGAACCGTAATTTCAGAAAAAACAATCCCAAGCTAAAGACAAGATATGATTCCTGGAAATGTGTGTAACATGTTTCTTGTGATGCCCATTTGAATACCTTTCATGAGTGAGTGTTCAAAAGAGATGATTGATGGAGAATTAAGAAACTTAAATTATATGCACTGTTTAACATAACCCGGACATTTTTGACAAAACATGTTTTTTTTTAGATTTGACAGTTTCTATATATTGCTACCATAACTTTGTTTGTTAAACGACTAATAGGTCGGCAGAAAATTGCACCGGTTAAATCACTTTGTCCTACTAGCCATTTACTTCATAGAACACCTTCGGACGACCAATATCAGACGGCTCCTATAGGTGTTATCTAACCAGAGACTCTTGTATTTACTGACTGCTATGTTTACTGATGGAATAGCCAAACAGAGGTCAAGATAAGATTCGTAAATTGAAATGTTTTCAAGAATAACTTCTTAATATCTCCACCAAACCCTATGTTGTGACCACCATTTAGAATCGTCTCTTCGAGACGATTCTAAATAGTGCTCACAACATAGGATTTGGTGGAGAAATGCGGACTTTGATATTTGCGTAAGCACCTTTATCTGTAGCTATAGAATAATATATATTTAAAGCTAATGTGTCGTCCACGACCAACATGTCTGTATGCTTCTATGTAATTACATTTTATAATAAAGGTAGTGAATAATATTAAATCTGATAAAACAGCAATTCAATAAAGTAACAACATATAAAACACTGTTGACCATGACCAATGACATTGGCCAAAATTTATAACGTTCCGTCAGAGAAAATTAGGAAAACATCTTAGTGTTTTGAATATCACATAATCTAGTAAAATCAACACAAGTAAATTATACAAAGCTCAACGTAAAATCTGCATGAAACACACCGTTCTAAGAGCCATTGAACTAAACTTTACTCCTTAGTTTTTGTAACATGTTTAGACAAAAACAAAGCTGTAAGTTGTACTGAGGTTTAAAGATTCCTTTAAGGGTTTATAACTATGATCATAGATCACGTGTCCAAGCCGTATCTGCCATCTACCTTCATTTCATTGGGTACCAATTTGTCGAATGAATCTCCATCAATGAACGCTTGAATTTATGGTTTTCTCTAAAACACCGACATGGATTGGAGGCGTAGCCTATTCATTCCACCCAGACCATGTGTTGCACGTGACCAACGTACATTAATGTCGTTTAGTCACGTGTAACAATATGATCACAAGATTAGCTGATAGGCTAATATCTCTTAGTCATGTATGTATGAGTGTCGCATATTAAACATTACAAATACGAGTACAAGTGAGGTATAATGAAGGGCGGACATGATATAAATGTATGTTCTTATTTGTAATTGGTATATTAAATCTTTAGAATCGGTCACCACCTGCGTTGTAATACGTGTAATATATCAAATTACAGAATAATTTATGCAAGTTGAAATATTCATGCCATGCAATCCAACACGTGCTGCTTACATGTCATATCAATCAGGTATCCTTATTGACAAGTTGGAATGAATTCACCTCTAGGTCAATTAACCCATTTGTTCCCACGATCCCGAATATGGGACATAGGCAAATAGTGTGGACTCTGATCAGACGCCGCATAATGCGGCGTCTGATCAGAGTCTACGCTGTTTGCTGATAGGAGTTTCAATACAAAACAAAACGAAAAAACGGCCAGGCACCCCGTAGATAAAAAATGGACTAATCCGATATATAATCATAGAAGAATCCACTGGGCGCAAATGGGTTAAATCTCATTGAACACTTTCGCCGCCAAATACATTTTGTCAGCTACGATTATCGCCTGATTTCTGAGTGTCCAACAGTTTGTATCCAGATCCAAACTGTTTGCAAATGTCAATACATCTGGATCCAAACTGATCACAGTGTCACCTTTGGTTTCGAAACAGTTAAACCAGTAAAATACCACCATGAGATATCGGCAAATAGTGTAGACCAAGTTCAGAAGTTTCCTAAGAGAGTCATTTGAGCAGGATCTGCGCTATTTTTCACATCAATCAATGTCAATTTTAAAACATGTTGTCATCAGTCATATGCCCATAGATATCTGGCTTTGTTGCAATAACTTAATGATGATTTCCATGATTAATTTGTATCGTAAAACACATTTTTGAATTAATAATAATGGTATAGCTCGATACTCGTAAAACCATTTTCTAGAAAATAAATATGATTGCGATACATCTGGAAACCATTCGGAACACCTGTTTATGGGAAGAAAACGCACACGATCCTTGTTTAATCTTTATCTGTTCTATATTTAGTCCAAATTTCAATACCTGACTATTCATAGACAAACCAGTTATAACGAAATATGTAAAGTGGAAAATTGTCATCATTTTTTTTTAAAAGTAAAGAAACCGTCTGATCTGGGTCTACTCTGTTTGCAAATGCGTGGTGTTTATATGAAGTGAAGGGTTAAAACATGGGCGAATAATACAGGCAATAATAATAACTTAACAGCAAAACTCCCGCAATTCTAAGAGATTATTCGTTTGTTATTTACATACTCAACTACCTTTCTTGTAACACACTATAATTTTGACCTCTAAAGCACGTTATTTATAGACACTTGTCTCGTAACAAATTATAATCTTGACCTCTAAAGCGCGTTATTTATAGACACTTTTCTTGTGGCACACTATAATATTGACATCTAAAGTGCGTTATTTATAGACACTTTTCTTGTGACACACTATAATCTTGACCTCTAAAGCGCGTTATTTATAGACACTTTTCTTGTAGCATACTATAATCTTGACCTCTAAAGCATTTTATTTATAGACACTTTTCTTGTAACACACTGTGATCTCGACCTCTAAGTCTCGTCATTTATAAACGCATTGCCTTTAAACTAAGTTTCTTTGTGTATGTAACGTTCTCATTACGAATAACATGTTCCAGAGGTCCAGATAAGATGCGTTAATTAAAACATTTCTAAAACAACTTCTTTTTATCTCCACTAAACCCTATGTTGTGACCACTCTTTAGAATCGCATCGAAGAGACGATTCTAAAGAGTGGTCACAGTATAGCGTTTGGTTGAGAAATGAGAGTATTATGGTACGCACTTTTATCTGTTGCTCTGCATACACATTGTAAATGCCATTATTGGTCTTCTAGAAAGGTGGTAACTAAATGTCGGATGAAAATCATGCTGATTCTGAAAGCTCATCTTATTTTGCGTTCTAAATCATCTATATCTGACTATACATGTGCTGCCATTACCAAGGATGTCTATGTTAATTTGTCATTATACAATTTCAGTGAATAACTATTTATGAAGAGACTTCTTTCATAATCATTCACGGGGGCAAGGGTTGAAGCAATTCCATAGACACACTCATATAGTACAGACGCTGTCTAGTACTAGTACATTTTGTTGTTTGTTTTCTTCTATTGATTCCAGGACAATGCAACCTCATGGCTGATATCTTCAGTGCTGCTCCAAGTAGCTGGAAAGTACCTTGCGATGAATTTATGAGTTTTGGGAATTACAGTACCTCTCTATAACGGCCACTTAATTACATCAAGTAGTTTGCGTTAAAGGCAGGTTGCTGCTTAAAGCAAGGTGAATGTAAAACAGAACGCTCCTATAGGAGCGTTCTGTTTTACTTTCACCTTGCTTTAAGCAGCCACCTGCCCTAAATACCAACTAATTAACACATTTCAGTGGCCGTTATAGAGAGGTTTTACTGTACCTGGTTTACTGCTTATGGTTTTTTTTCTTCTTGTGCATAACAAAACAACCTCTATCATCATTGGTGTACCAAATGGGTGGAGTGTTCCATATGAGGAGTTGATGAGTTTCGGGGGGTAACCTATTTAACATTACATAACTTCTACATAACATTGCTTCAAGGACAATGCAAGAACATGGTTGATATATTTAGTGCTGTTCCAAGTAGCTGGAATATTTCTTGCGAGGACTTTATGAGATTAAGCATTTACCTGATGGACTGTCTAAGGTTTCATTTCTTTTATTGTTTCTAGGACAATGTAACAACACGACTGTTGTCATCATTGCTGTTCCAAGTGGATGAAGCATTTTCTGCGAGTTTATGACTTGTGGGGATAACTTGTTTCATACCGTTTTGTTAATTCTTCTAGGACAGTACATCAGTATGACTGATATCACCATTGGCGCCTCAAGTAGCTGGATTGTTCGTTGCAAGGAATTAACATAATTTTTTATTTGACTATTCATTGTTTTGTTTCTTCTGTTACTACTAGGACAATGTATAAAACACAGCTGACATTATAACTACTGTTTCAGGTGGACGACGTGTTTCCTACGAGGAGTTAATGAGATTCGGGGATAACATGTTTACCTTTACATTCGATTTGTTTCTTTCTTCCATTGCTACAATAGATAAACAAAATGCTTTGAGGCGTGACGGTACCCCTCTAATTCGACGACAATGAATAAACATGACTGTCTTTATAAGCAGGTAGTTTCTTAATGCAGGACGAAAGTAATGCAGAAAGCTCCTATAGGAGCTTTTTGTCTTACTTTTGTACTGCATTAAGCTATCACCTGCACCTACCACTAGGAATTATACCTGTTTTTGGTGCTGGCATTAGAGGGGTTTTACTGTATTTCCAAAGGTCATTACTCAGAGGTCGTGGTACATCTATAGACAATGCCCTTAACACGAATGGTGTCATTGTTGTTTCAAGTATTCCCTACGAGGAGCTTATGGGTGTCGGTGTTGGTCGTCTATTGCTTCCAGGACAATATAACAACGCTGATGTTCCAAGCAGCTAGAATTTTCCTTGTGATGCATTTATGAGCACTGTAAAAACCTTTCTCTAAACCGGAATTCTAGTAGAAAAAGAATTTAGATACTTTTAAGCAGGATGCTGCTGGATTCAGGGTGAAAGTCATACAAAAAAGCTCATAAAGGAGCTTTCTGTATGACTTTCTGCATTAAGCTGCCATCGATAAAACCGATATTTATACAAAATGTTACGTCCGGTTTAGATGGGTTTTACTGTATCAGGAATAACCTGGTAGACATTTTATAGTTTTGTTTCTTCTATTTCTTCTAGGACAATGTAACAGCTCGGCAGATATCATCATCGCTGTTCCAAGTGGAGCGAACGTTCCCTACGAGGAGTTTATGAGTTTTGAGGAAAATCTTATTAACTTGATGTACTATTTCAACATCGATCCAAACCACATTAACATTGGCTTAATACGGTATGGCGACGTACCCACGATTATATCCACTCCACAGCCTTACAAGTCACGGGAACAGGTCAATACCCGTATAACACTGATGATGCAACGGAACGCGACTGACGGGATGGGACTAGACGTTGCCGCGGCTATTCGGGCCATGGACTATATATCGGAGTACCCTGACAGCATTTATCCAGCGCGACTTGTCCGCAATAATGCCAGGAAAATAGGAATCCTGTTTACTTTCGAGAATTCGACTGATGCACCAGGTGTCGTAGGTAAACAAATACCAGACTGTTGCAATGTACGATAAAAAAAAGATTGATTTCAAATACGGAAACCCCCTCTAAACAATACTTTTCCATAAGAAAGAATTAAGATCATTTTGAAAGTCGTACAGAAGGCTCCTTTGGGAGCTTTCTGCATGACTTTCACCCTGCATTAAAATGCCAAATGTCTTAAACTCTGCATTGATACTCATTTGAAAGTTCGATTTAGAGAGGTTTTATAATAAAACCCATTTAAACCCTTTCACTGCCAATGTCGCATAAATTCACCACGACAAATAGTGCAGTCCCAGAGATCAGACGCCGCCTTTTACAAGGCGGCGTCTGGTCAGGTACTTCACTTTTTGTCTCAGTACCTATTTCTATATCTGTGCTTTATTTCTTTGACATTTGTATATATTATCTCATTTCCTTATTTTACTGAATGATTTAACAATCTTGGATTGCAGACGACAATTGGAAATTTGGCACCGAAAGGGTTAATAAACGGTCCTTTCTAATAAATACCCCGCTCCAACAAACGCCCCCTCGTATAAACGTCCTCTACGTAGTAGGGGGAACTAACGATCATTAATACAATTAAAGCCCTATATAATAACGATTAAACAAAGAAAATACAGGTGGTAGCATGATACAGACTGAACGCAATGCAGAAAGCTCCTTTAAGCAATTTCTGTTTGGCTTTCATTCTGCATTAAGCAACCACTAGTGTACAAAATGCAAGACGCTCCTTCCTTTTAAAAACACGAAACGCCCCGGTGGAGTTTATACAGTGAACCCTCGTTATACCGGCATTCGTTATAATGGCACCCTCGTTATACCGGCAACATGCATTGAAAATAAATTACCGTTAACTCTTTGAAACATCCAATTAATAAATAGGTGCAATGTCAAGAGCACAGGAGATTGTTTAAGGCAGAACACAAGAAGTGCAAAAAGCTCCCTAAGGGAGTTTTTTGCACTTCTTGTGTTCTGCATTAAGCGATCACCTGTTGGTACTAGTTTAAAACTGGCCAAATGGTTCTTTTTATATTTAAACTCGTTATAACAGCAACCTCGTTATACCAGCACAATGTCTGGAGACAAACACCTCCGTTGAAACGAGAGTTCACTGTACATAAAAACGATATTCTACTGTTAATGGTTAACACTGTGTGTCATCATGCAGATGGAGAAATGTCTGATTAGCAGCAATGTTCTGCAGGTACCTTTACGTTTGGCGTGTCTCATCATATATATTGTTATACCTTATTCTTAGGTTTCTTGTCAACCTTTGGCGATTTGGGTCTTCAAGCATTTCAGAATGTTTAGTAACACTTATCGTTTTAAGCGCGACTTGATTAGAACTTGCAAACAGTTTGTATCCAGGATCTACCTATCTGACACTTTATCAGTAGTGTCCGATTTCTTAAAACATTGCTCCAGATAACAGATATTGAGCATATGTATATTTTTTCAGTATAATGATGATTAACTTTTATTTAGAGACCGAGTCATAAATAATGAGCATAACACATTGCAGCTGTTAAATTATTTGTAATATATCATTTACAAAATGACAGAGTGATTAACAGTCAACAGTTTATAACAAAGCAAGCGTTTCTGCATTGTTGTCATAATTTTGCCATTTAGATACAAGAGGGTAATAAGAAGTCATGCTTCCCATATGTTATTTGAAAAGTAGTGTCTGAAGCCTTTCCTCCATAAATACACCTTTCTACGCCTCTGTAATAACCACTTCTTGAAACCATTGTGATAATTAGAGCATTTGCTCCTATAGGAGCAAAAGCTCTATTTATCACAATGGTTTCAAACTACAAAAATCTAAAATTGTCATTTTCTCTGGTAAATGCTCCTTTTGGGTAGATTCATTGAAAGAGGTTGGATCTAAAATTAGCACATGGAGGAATGGGTTAATATCTTTAATAATTAAAACCGGCTCCTCTTTTCTGAATATTAATTACAGGACAACAGATAAATGTGCGAACTCAAATACTAAAATCGTCATTTCTGCATAAAACCCTACATTGTGACCACTCTCTAAAGAGCGGTCATAATATAGGGTTTGGTGGCGAAAAGATAAGTTATTCTTGAAAATGTTTTAATTTACGCATTTCACCTGGACCTCTAGCAATTAAACAAGATATTGTATAAATATTGATAACTGAAGAACATGGATTTTGACAAACAGTGCAGACCCCGATCTCCACCACGATGCAATTCATATTCCCTTGTTATATAATGTTCTCGTAAGAACTGTAAATATGAGTAGAAATATCTACATTCCTTAACAATGCCAGATAATGCTTGCCCGAAGAATACAATATAGAGATATATGTGTGCAAAGATACACAAAAATAGTGTCCTTATCTGTCTTTAACCCATTCTCTAAATCTGTCAAATTGCAAACAGCTTAGATCCTTTATGAGAGACCGGGTTACTAGGTATCCAAGTTGTTTGTCAGTAGGTCTTAGACATAAAAAACCCAGCGAATCTAAATTATATATGTGGGACATGCAGTACAGCGGAATGGGTTTTAACCCTTCCCCTTATTGAGCGCATTTTGACGCATCTGCAAACAGAATAGACCCAGATCTATCAGGGTCTACTCTGTTTGCTTATGGTGTAATATAGATCTGATTCTACAGCTTCTGTCTGAGCCAAATTGTACAGTGTTCATATGCCATTATAAAAAATAATCTTATTAATACTCATGACGTCATGTTTTCCTTCATGAATATTCACCAGGGAAATGGTTAATAATGACCAAATGCACTTTGTCTATATTACCCTTTGCACATTGTTTCTTTGCAGAAGCTGCTAATCTGGCTAAAAATAAAAGGAATGGAATGCTACTCTTTGCCATCGTTGCCGAGAGAAATGCGTCGTACGGACCAAATTTCAGTCAGATAGGCTCCGGGAATTGTCATCTCTTCTCCATGTTCAGCTATGTAGATGGTCTGCCATACCTTATTGAAAGTCTGGCAGGAACAATATGCTCAGGTATGACTGGTGTTTTTGTTTTAAATATTTCATTCACCGTACACAATTAAAATGTCTCCAAACCGGATTTTTACCATTGTCACAGGTCTTTAACCCATTCCTTCCATCCTACACTATTTTAGACTTCTTTGATTGAATCTACCGAAAAGGAGTGTTTGCTAGAGAAAAGGAAAACTAATAAAACAGAGAAAATTCCGATCGGATCTTGTAATAGCTGTCAAATCAAGGCTTCCTCTCTTCGTTTATGATAAACAGTTGAACTTCGATAACTCGAACTTCTTGGGACTATACAAATTAGTTTGAGATAGCTGAAGTTCGAGCTATTCGCTATCTAACCTGAATAATTGCTCGAGTTCACAGTTTAATACAGGTCTGTTTTAAGCTGTCACATGTGTTTCTCAATATCTGTAACGATATATTTTAGAGCAATTCTGTATTGTAAGTTTATAAGGGATTGGATTTTTTCTTCGAGTTATGACGAAGTTCGAGTTATCCGAGTTCGAGATATCGAAGTTCAACTGTAAAATAGATCTGATTCTTCAATTTCTGTCATATTCTAAACGTTATTATGTCATAATAAAATAGCTACAGTAAAACCTCTCTATAACTGTCACTAAATTACATCAAGTATTTTGAGTATATGAGCGTTCTGTTTAACTTTCACCTTGCTTAAAGCGGCCACCTGCCATAAATACCAAATGCTTAACACAATTTAGTGGCCGTTATACATTTAGAGAGATTTTACTGTGTATTTAATATCTATTTCTCATTTTTTATTATACAGGTAATGAATATTAATTAGGTAACGGGTCAACAATTAGAAAACAAGGTACACAGAACACAAAAAGGTACATTTGGCAAACAGGATGGACAACGATCTGCAAACCCTTTGAAAACACGATGTCTAAGCAGGACATTCTGCGTTTGAAATAATTACTTTTGAGCTCATCGGCAGCGGATTGTCCAGAGTCAACAGAGTTTCAAAGCTCTGGGCGTAGAATACATGTATTTCGCTGCATGAATTTAGACTCGGAAATTGCAATAATACACGTCATTCCAATTATAAATTAATTCTATATTGCCAATTGATAATGGGGATAACTGGACAATTCAGTGAAAGACTATGAGTGTCTTCTGTTATATAATACAAGCCCTCTCCGTGGACCAAACATGGTTACAATGGCACGCACAATTGTATAAACAACTGTCTAAACCAATGCATTATGCAGATACAAAATACAATAAAAACTCGATACTGAGAAATCTTAGTAATGAAGAATTTATGTCTTGAAGCCGCGCAGAAAGCTCCTTGAGGAGTTTTCTGCATGCCTTTCGCACTGCATTAAGGTTCTACAGTAGGAATTAATCACGAAAGTGTACCTTTTTTATTTTTGTATTCACAAATAGCCACTAGTCTTTTCTATACATTGCATTAACGAAATACCACTGAATATACCACAAAAGCCGTGTAAACCCCGTTTTCTTTTTTACAACCGAGCTTAACCAGTCAGCAATATATGGGGAAGGGCTTATCGGAGGCACCTAGTAGAATCTCTCTATAATGGCCACTAACTTGTGTTAATTAGTTGGTATTTAGGGCGGCTGACTGCTTAAAGCAAGGTGAAAGTAAAACTTGTTTTACTTTCACCTTGCTTTAAGCAGCCACCTGCCTTTAAGACAAAATACTTGATGTAATTTAGTGGCCGTTATAGAGAGGTTTTACTGTACTTCTTTTAGTGTACATACTATCGGGGTTTTACTGTATTAGAATGTTTTAAATTTGATATACATGAACCAATTACCTAACGTATAAAACAATGGAAGTCGTGTGGTGTTGTTTCGAAACCCCTTGTAAGTAATACACTTTTCGGTTTTTTTCAGAACTAGACCCTGGGGTACAGGTAACAGGCACAAATTGCAGACCACGTAAGTTCTGGTTTATTTTTTAATAGTTTAATTTAATTTTATAATTGGCCTTGTAATTGCTTATAGTTATACATGTTTATGCAAACACGTATTTTTAATCTAGTTCGAAATCAAAGAAGTCATTGTTGAATATAACTCCTGTTTGTGGTAGATAGTATCTGTTTCTAGAAGTAGATGGCTGTTGTTTGCCAGTAGAAGGCACCTATTGTTTAATACGGCAATGCCTGCTGTTTTGGAAGGAACCTGTTTTTGTAGAAGAGACCGTTTTGTTGAATATATTATATGTTTACTTCAAAATGTGTCTATTGTTTTGAAAGATACCTCTTGTTGAATATTGTACCTATTTCTTGTAGATGATACATGTGTGTGTGGATGGCTCCTGATTGTTGTAGATGGTATCTGTTGAAAATGATACATATCTGTTGAATATGGTACCTAGTTGTTTTAGATGAAACATGTTTGTTGTAGATGAAACATGATTGTTGTAGATGGTATCTGTTGAATACGGTATATGTCTGTTGAATATCGTACCTATTTGTTGTATATGAAAATGTTTGTTGTATATGGTCCCTGCTTGTTGTAGATGGCATCTGTTGAATATGGTACATGCTAGTTCAATATGGTATCTATTTGTTGTAAATGAAACATGCTTGTAGCAGATGGCATCTGCTTGTTGTAGATTGTATATGTTGAATAATTATGGTACATGTGTGTTCCATATAGTACCTATTTGTTGTAGATGAAACATGTTTGTTGTAGATGGTGCCTGCTTGTTGTAGATGGTATCCATGGTGCACGTTTGTTCAATATGGTACCTATTTTTTGTGCCTATATTTGGCGTATAAACCTGGTTAATTTTGTAAGTGATGTCCATCGATTTTAGTTTCGAATCTAAACAGTTCATTTTATATTGAACTTGCTTTTTGTACATGGTATGTATCTAGTTGAAGGGTAGATGGTATCAATTAATCCTTTCCCTGTTTAATATTCATGTAAGAAACATTACTATCATTAATATTTATATCCAGATGGTTTGTAATGACATATAGACACACGATGTTTTTACATTGGACGTAACAATAGAGTGAAACCTGGAGGAACTTAATAAGCAAACATGACATACGCTTCTTAAAGGCATACAGGAGCCTCAGATCTGGATCTGCTATGTTTTTCATGCGTGAAAAAATGTTTTTATGAGGAACGCGTAAACGTTAATTATATATAGAGGAACATGAGTGTTCATTACAAACTGTTTTATGAAACGATATAAAACTCGTGGCATATTCATTATAGTAAACGAGTTTCATGAAAACAATTTGTAATGAACACAAATGTAAGATTCTTTTTATCACATAAGCCTTAAAAATGCTATACAAAATAAAACAGGCTATATAACTGATGGCCATTTCTACCCATTGCTTTCAAACAGCTTAGTAATATAATGGATGATGCACAAGGAGCGCAGCTATTGGCTAAAGTTTAAATGAGCGCTACGGTTGGCTAATGATTGCTAATTTGCATAAAAATGCACTAGTGCATTTCCGCGATTTTCTGCACTTTGTTGCGGCACTCCCACAAGGCAGATTATGTGATAGAACAGGATACGTGTTTGTCGAGATATTCTCTGGCGATAAGCTCGATGATTACGTGTATTTTACATAAACACTATTTGGATTAATTAGCCCAAAGAGTCCCATCAATACTGCTTTGTACAAGGTCTCAATTTTTAAACGACATTAACTGCTTTTCAAATGGTATTCAAGACGTTCGGGTGTGCTTACATTATATGGTAATTAGTAACTATTCCTCTCTATCTCAGACTTTCAAACAATTTGGGTCTAGATGAGTAACTCGGTCTCTCACCGGGCTTCAGATTGTTTGATATCGTGGCTATTTTTTCTATTACTTTTGCCCTGCATTAAACAATCATCTGTTTTAAAACTTCTATGTTCATTAAATGAATGACTGCTTAAGACATGTTCTACTGTATACAGTGTATATCTGTATTCCTCCAAAAATCAGCAACAGCAGCCTTGCTTAACCTGTTATTTATTATCGACTTAACTAGGTCATGTTTATAAAATAAACTATTATTACTCTCCCAATTTGACCAGATACTTAATCTTCGGCGTGTTCATCGGGATTGTTCTTAACACTTCGCTTGCTATTCACGTCAATATACCTACCTGTAAATAGTGAATACCCAGATGAGACAGCTCCTGCAGGAGCTGTCTCATCAGGGTTTGCACTATTTACAAGTTGATTGTGCATCCAGTGCACTCCACAGCAGTGATTGCACAGCGAAATACTTGTACACAGTGAAGATATATGTAATTATACAACAGGGCATGGGTAAAGAAGGAGAAATGTATCTTGAAATTCAGCAAGCGAAGTGTTAATGCTCTGTGACAAAAGGTAGCAAAACAAAAGCCGGCAATAATCATGTTACCAGAGGATTGTATTCTTATAGCGCATTCTTATACCTTCGTAAATTTATCCGAAGATTACCGACGATAATAATCGGAATATGTATGAGTCTCAGTTCAAATTGGAAGGATAATACCTCTGTCATATTATAGTGGTAAGTCTCGGGCTGCACTGGTTGCATAGAATCGCCACTATCGAGAATAAACGATAAAGAAAGACAACTATTGAACGAATATATTCCCAACGTGTAAGAGTCATCTCCCCTACATGGACCATATGACAATATTTACGATCTTATTTACAGGTGCGTACACAACGGCTCCGAGAATCCCGGTGACCTGCATGAGGAAAGACAACATGTACCAACCAGATCCAAACAACTGCGCCTATTTTTACAAATGCGACTATTTCAACACTAAGCCCAATAGACAGGAATGCCCGAGAAACACGATCTTCGACCCTTCCATCCGAACTTGCAATTTCGTGCAGGACGTAGCGTGCTACACTGACCTTAAGTGTCCGACGGGAATTCCTCAGCTGTATCCTCACCCACTTAACTGCCACCAGTTCATCAACTGCGACGTTTTCCGTATCCCTCATGTGCAGACATGTCCTTCCGGTATGCAGTTTGACCCAGTGTGGCAAACCTGTAACGACTCTATGGTTATCACGTGTACATTGCCGAGAGTGTAACGTCATTCAGTTTGGACACTGACGGAAGATTGTTTACCCTTTAGCTGATAGAAACTTCTTATCACGCCTTTTCAACCCTTGAAAACATAGTAGACCGAGATCAGACGACATCCGTAGAAGTCGTCTTATAAACTTCTGTTCTATTACTTATGGACCTACATTATTGAATTATATAGACCTGATTCTAAAGTTTCTGCAACGCCCTAAAACTAATGTAATCGTTCATTTTTTATAAAATTCAGTTGATACACATCGATTGTGCAGAGATACAGATACCTGTGCGTACTCAAATGCTAAAACCTCCACTAAACGCTACGAGACGATTCCAGAGAGTAGTCACAACATAGGGTTTGGTGGAGAAATAAAAAAAGTTATTCTGGAAAATGTTCTAATTCACGCATCTTACCTGGACCTCTAATGGTGCCATTATATTTTTTTCATGAATATGTATTAGGGACAGTTTTAAATAACCAATACACGTCTGTCTATATCGACAAACGTCATTGAAAATATACATGAAAAAATGACAGCTTGTTATGCATGTTAATCCTTCAAATATGCCTTTAAATGTAACGAAAAGTTCACATTAGGGAATACTTAAATGGTCACGAGGCCAAAAATCGTTTAAATTTAGTTTGAGTTCATTCTCCAGTATCGGATTAGTCATACTGCGATTAAACTCATTAAACTCACAATTCAGATGCTTGAGAATGAACTCGAATTCAAACCCATTTTTACAGCCTCGGAGTCTGGTGGTTATAAAACATTTTGCTTGAATCTGATATTTATTCTCAGGCATCTGATTTGTCAGAATATTCTGAGCAAGCTCGGAATCTGATCTGGGTCCAAGGTTATAAAATTCTGAGTCTCAGTCTGAGATCATTCTCAAGTACCTGATTGGTCAGATTCTAAACAAGCTCAGACTCAAGCAAAAAGTTTTATAACCTCGGGGCAAGATGCTTGAGAATGGTCTCAGACTCAGACTATAGCGTTTTATAACCTTGGGCCCTGGTCGCTATATTGTCCAATAACAATGGTCACCTGGAAGTGTTTGGCATCATTCGTTAAGTGCACATGTCCGACAGAAATTCCTTAGTTGCAACTGCCTTCAGTTCATGAACTGCGACGTTTCCCTAATCCCCACACGTGCAGACATGTCCTTCCGGTATGCATTATGCCACAGTATGGCAAACCTGTAATTAGTCATTAATTATCACGTGTACATTGGGGAGTGTGATGCCATACAGGAGTGTGATGCCATACAGTTTTAATACTAACCGATGGTTTTTAACCATTCAACTTATTCATTCACCTTTCACCGCAAATGTCACAAAAATGCACCGCGACAAATAGTGCAGTCCCAGATCGCCTTGAAAAGGCGGCGTCTGGTCAGGACTTCACTTTTTGTCTCAAACTCTATTTCTATATCTGTGCTTTATTCTTTTGAAACTTGCATTTATTTATCTCATTTCCTTATTAACAAAATTGGATTGCAGACGACAATTAGAAATTTGGCGCCGAAAGGGTTAACCCTTCACCTTAGATTAACGCCTTTTTCACACCTTTGCAAACATAATACAGTAGAACATGTCTTAAGTTTCCATTCGTTTATCTAACATACGAGCGTTAAAGGCAGGTGTTTGCTTAATACAGTGCAAAAGTAATAAAGAAAACTCCTATAGAATTCTTCTGTATTTATTTTGACCTGCATTAAGCCACCACCTGCCTTGCATACCCATAATTACATCGTTTTTGATGGTCGCTTAAGACAGATTCTACTGTAGACCAAGATTTGACGGTTACCTTAGGAACCGTCTGATCAGAGTCTGCTCCGTTTGCTTCTGGAAGTATATAGATAGCAGGGGCGTAGCTAGTGATACTCAGTTATACCCCCATTCCACTGGACGGCGCTTCCACTGCGCTCATGGCGATCATGGCGCTTCTCCAACATCTTCCAAATCGCCGCAGAAGCGCCGTCATGTGCCTAATTTTGGGACCTTGGCGTTTCCAGTACGCTTATAGTACGCTTCAATAACGATCTCTCTGCGCTGTTTACGATCCTGTCGCGATGTTGCTGCGCTTCTACGGCGCTTGAGGTCTCTCCAAGACGCTTCTACTACGTTTCCACTACGACACGGGATTTCAGGCTACGCTTCGTCTACGCTTAATACGTTGCTGTTACGACCTTGCTTCGACCTGGGCGCAGGAGCTGCGCTTCTGTTGCTCTTTTGGAACGTTTACATATAAAATGGGTGATTAAACTGATTTCGAAGCAGTTGACCATCATCCTTCGAAGAAAATGGATCAAATTGTTTTGAAGACCCAGATCAAGAAAAACACAGTGTTGGGCCTGATCTAAGTCTTCCTTTTGCTAAGTCTTCCTATGGCATGACTCAAGCATTAACCTTTTCCCTGTTCAATATCCATTTAAGAAATAATGATCTTATGAATATTTATTAGCTGCATTTCTAAAAATTGAACCTTTTTAAGAAAAGTTTTTGCATTGACAAAAATTGTAGAATCATATCTATATCATGTTATAAGCAAACGGAGCATACCCTGATCAGACGGCTCTAATAGGAGCTGTCTGATCTGGGTCTACTCTGTTTGCAAATGTGTGAAAAAGCATTTGTATGCGGACAAATATATCGGCGCTTTTGTTGCGATGCGACTGCGATTGCGCTACGTTGCTCACGCTGCGGCTACGATACTGCTGCGTTCATGAATTTCTTAGTACGCTTCTGCGGCGATTCGAGTCCACGGCGATGTCAGTACGATTGTTTTGAGCAAGGTCAAAACAATCGCCGCGAAGTGGCGATCAAGAAGCTTCTGTTACGCTTCTACTACGATCAGGGCGCTTCTACTGCGCTGTTGCCGCTCCTGCTACGATTCGCGGCGTTTTTACAAACATTTCGAAGCGTAGTGGAATCGCCGCTCAGTGGAATGGGGGGGGGGGGGTACGTGCGTAACATCAATCTGAAAGGGTTTAAATTTTGGTTATTGTTCTGTCTTGTCATGTAAGCTTTAACCCATTCCCTTATATTGACGCCCTTTTGACCCCTCTGTAAAAGTCACCTTTTGAAAACCATTGTGATGAATAGAGCATTTGCTCCTGTAGGCACACATGCTCTATTTAAGTATTTATCACAATGGCTTCGCAACTACACAATTCTAAATTTTCCTTGGGGAACATGCCCCCGGCCGATGCGTATCCTACATATGGATTCAGATACGCTCATGGATATGATTCATCAGTTCCTGACAAGGTAACGAAATACTGTGCTTATGTACAGTAAAACCTCTCTATAACGGCAACTAAATTACATCAAGTATTTTGTATTAAAGGCAGGTGGTTGCTTAAAGCAAGGTGAAAGTAAAACAGAACGCTCCTATAGGAGCGTTCTGTTTTACTTCCACCTTGCTTTAAGCTGCCATCTGTCCTAAATACCAACTAATTAACACAATTGTGTGGCCGTTATAGAGAGGTTTTACTGTAATACTATAACTAAACAGCTAATTAGCATGTGTGGTGTAGTTAATGTTACATGAACATTCATGAGGGAAAGGGTCAAAATGACCAGGACACTGTTGTAACACACACAGAACCTCCATTCCAAATATCAGCTTTCTAGGCCAAATATTTCATGAAGTATTAGTGCATTTCAACACTTACCCCAAAACTTTAACCTTCCTATTTCAGGCCAAAAAGCTAAGTCCAAAACAGGTGAAATTTGACTAAAATTCAGTTTTATTTTAAATTTTAACTACACTACATCAATGTTCAACACACACAAAACCTTCATTCCAAATATCAGCTTTCTAGGCCAAATATTTCATGTAGTATTAGTGCATTTCAACACTTACCTCAAATCTTTAACCTTCCTATTTAGGTCCAAAAAGCTAAGTCAAAAACAGGTAAAAATTTGACTAAAATTCAATTTTATTTTAAATTTTAACTACACTACATCAATGTTCAACACACTGGGAACCTCCATTTCAAGTATCAGATTCCTAGGGTAAATATTTCATGCAGTATTAGTGCATTTCAACACTTACCCCAAAACTTTAACCTTGAGATTTCAGCCCAAAAAGCTAAGTCCAAAACAGGTGAAAATTTACTAAAATTCAGTTTTGTTTTAAATTTTAACTACACTACATCAATGTTCAACACATCGGAAACCTCCATTTCAATGTATCAGCTTCCTAGGGTAAATATTTCATGTAGTATTAATGCATTTCAACACTTACCCCAAAACTTTAACCTTGAGATTTCAGCCCAAAAAGCTAAGTCCAAAACAGGTGAAAATTTACTAAAATTCAGTTTTGTTTAAAACATTAACTACACTACATCAATGTTCAACACACACAAAACCTTCATTCCAAATATCAGCTTTCTAGGCCAAATATTTCATGTAGTATTAGTGCATTTCAACACTCACCCCAAAACTTTAACCTTCCTATTTAAGTCCAAAAAGCTAAAAGTACAAAAATGAGTCATGCAGGAAATACCACATACAGAACAAACACTCGCCCGAACAGCAACACAAGGAAACAGCAAATGTACATGGGTAGAAAAAAACAAGAGACGCACAAAGACAAAACAAACATTCAATAGGAGGAAGATGGAAGTACCGCCTTGGAACGGTCAGTGACAAAAGTCACTGGGGGTTTAAACCGGTTTATGGGCGCCCAACCTCACCCTTATTCCATCCCCATCCTAAAAGACAAACAGTGTAAATAAACGTATCCCCTCTCCGACTAATACAGTGGTAAAGTGCATGTATAACAAAAAAACATTTAATTGAACATACTGTATCCACCTATCGCTAGTGTACTCAATGATTGAGCTGCAAACAGAGTAACTGTAGAAAAGTAATAAAGGGTACGACAAAAATGAAATAGTACAGATATCCGACGTTCTCCTTCCATTTCTGGATTTAAGAGGTCGCCTTCATAGAGTACTAAACCTTTCTTGTCGGCGTACATGCAAAGAGGCCAGCGTGATTGCTAACTGTAAAAGGGTTCACAACCAAACATGCAGTATGTTGTAATAATACAGGATCATATCCCTTTTTAATGAATTGTTTTATATATTTGATGAACAAAGTGAGAAAATGGGTATGTCCAATAATTCTACGAAGTTTGTAAATCACATCACCATAAAATTCAGGATGTGAAATACCGTGTCGCAAAAGTACCTTGAGATTACATTTGTACTTGCCAATAAGCGAGAGATTTCGATAGTAAAATTTAGAGAAAGTTTTTCTTAGTTTATGGTATCTATATCCTTGTTTAAGCAGTTTTTCAGTTAAAATGAGATTTCGACTGTTAAAATCGTCAATAGCAAAACGAATAAGTTGAGATATATAAACCCCGTAAGATGGAGCACGGGGAACATCCCCGTCAAGATGAGGAAAATTTACAATATTAAAATCAAAATCATCTCTTTTGTCATATATTTTAGAAGAAATCATTCCATTATTAATTTTAAGGTCTAGGTCAAGAAACGCTGCATAATTGTCGGACGGGTTAGCTTTATTCAATTTGAGTTCTTTAGGATAAATTGTAGGAATCAGAGCATTAAAGAAAGGTAAAAACAGTCAAAAACAGGTAAAAATTTGACTAAAATTCAATTTTATTTTACATTTTAACTACACTACATCAATGTTCAACACACTGGGAACCTCCATTTCAAGTATCAGCTTCCTAGGGCAAATATGTCATGTAGTATTAGTGCATTTCAACACTTACCCCAAAACTTTAACCTTCCTATTTAAGTCCAAAAAGCTAAGTCAAAAACAGGTAAAAATTTGACTAAAATTCAATTTTATTTTAAATTTTAACTACACTACATCAATGTTAAACACACTGGGGACCTCCATTTCAAGTATCAGCTTCCTAGGGCAAATATGTCATGTAGTATTAGTGCATTTCAACACTTACCCCAAAACTTCTTCGAATAGGCGAGCTAAAAATGTCTGAACTAATTATTAGGCATTTTCAAAACGCATTGCAAATTGCAAGTAGGCACAATCAATTTAAGCTATCGTCTCTCTTAACCTAACGATCATGGTGCTTAATTGAGTGTTCGAATGATCGAGGTGTTCGGATAAGTGAGGTTTAACTACTGTAAAAACTCGATTATTCGAACAATCAAATACGTATCATTTTTATCTTTAAGACAGGTGGCAGCTTAATGCAGGGTGCAAGTCATGTAGAGAGCTCCTATAGGAGCTTTCTGTATGACTTCCACTTTGCATTAAGCAGTCACCTGCCTAAAATGACATCAATTCTTCATTAATATCATTTCGAAATATCGAGGTTTTGCTTTATTTGGTTGTTCGAAATAGCGAGGTTATACGAAGACACCCCCATTTGGTGGTTGTTAAATAGAAGCTTTACTGTGCTTTATCTTGTAGCATTTAAAAATGGAGTTAAAATAAATAAATCATACTCACAACAATTATCTTGATTTTAAAATGCCATATTTTGAATTCCAATGCCAATTATTATTTTTTATTATTCAAATATCCACTGATAATTATGCAATGAAAATGCCACTTGATTCCCATCCGTTCTGACAATTTTTTTCTGTTTAAAATATTAACGTGTTCTGAATTTTGATATTCCGACTTCCTGGAGACTAACTGGTATCTGTCGGAGCAATCTCCCTCTGGTAATCGTGTCTAATGCTTAACCCAATACCTGTTAGAGATGATACATTTTCACACATTTGCAAATAGCGTAGACCCAGATCAGATGGCTCCTATAGGAGCCGTCTGATCAGGATCTGCTCTGTTTGCTAATTACATAATATAGATAAATGTATATTTCTGCAGTTTCTGAAAAGGCTAAACATTCTTGTATCCATGTGCCATTATAGAAATCAATGTAATCAATGCCAATGGTGTCATTGTCTCTTACATGAATATTCATGGATTAAGGGTTACACCAGTACCTGATACATTTTCACGCATTTGCAAATAGAGTAGACCCAGATCAGACGGCTCCTATAGGAGTCGTCTGATCAGGATCTTCTCTCTTTGCTTAATGATCTTATAGTGTCTATCAAAGCCAAAGTTATCCTAATATTACAGATATTCAACCCATAAATATTCATGATTTTATCATTTATTGCACATATATTCTTAATATAAATAATAATACTTAAACTGATGTCTGTACAACAAATCATAAAACAGGGTGTTAGTTATGTTCAATGATTCTCACCAAGATTAACAGTTTGATCTTACATATCCCATATCCCCTGTAGTACAAAATACATTAACCCTCTCTCTCTCTCTCTCTCCCTCTCTCCCTCTCTCTCTCTCTCTCTCTCTCTCTCTAACTGGAATTCTAATAGAGAAGAATTTATATACTTTAAGGCAGATTGCTACTTAATACAGGGTGAAAGACATGCAGAAAGCTCCTAGTGTAGTGGAGCTTTCTGCATGATTTTCACCCTGCATTAAGCTGCCACCTGTCTCCAAAACAGATATTTATACTAAAATTGACGTCCGGTTTAGAGCGGTTTTACTGTAAACCATTTTTGTCGATACTTATTATCAAATTATGTATATAATTTTAGGCATTTTAAAAAGCGTTGTAAGTAAATGTCATATTATAAACCCATTCGAGCTTTCAGTTAACCCATTACTTAATACACCATTTTTAGACCCCACCTAATTTAATAAATCTACTAAAAAGGAGCATTTACTGGAGAAAAGGAGGCATTTAGAGTCGTGTAGTTTTGAAACCATTGTAATAACTAGAGCATTATGCTTTGTGGAACAAATGTATTTATCACCATGCCTTTTAACCCTTCGCTTGCTAATCGCGTCAATATACCTACCTGTAAATAGTGAAGACCCAGATGAGATAGCTCCTGCAGGAGCTGTCTCATCAGGGTCTGCACTATTTACAAGTTGATTGTGCAACCAGTGCAATCCACAGCAGTGTTTGCATAGCGAAATACTTGTACACTGTGAAGATATATGTAATTATACAACAGGGCATGGGTAAAGAAGGAGAAATGTATTTTAAAATTCAGCAAGCGAAGGGTTAAAAGTGACTTTTACAGAGGCGTCAACAGGTGGCAAAGGGAGAATGGGTTAAGAGCACAGATCACAACTATTTGCAAATGCTTGTAAAGCTGTTTCATTTTAGTGGTCAGTTTTGAACACCATTATGATAAAACATGAAGCGAACTGTTTGATCTACCACAATCAGCAAAGGAAATACAGTAGAACCTGTCTTAAGCGGCCATTAATGTATTGATGATAGGATTCGTAGAAAGTAGATGGTTGTTTAATGCACACCAAACAGCAGAAATACTATAATTCTTTCATTGCCAATTCTGTCGTCTACTTCTACAGTAAAACACGTCTTAACTGGTAGTTCAGATTAGTATAAATATCGGT
This sequence comes from Azorinus chamasolen, assembly GCA_963576725.1. Lineage (NCBI taxonomy): Eukaryota > Metazoa > Mollusca > Bivalvia > Cardiida > Solecurtidae > Azorinus > Azorinus chamasolen. The sequence goes on from OY755240.1 coordinate 28,699,280, forward strand.
CTTGGAGACAAGTGGCAGCTTAATTCAGGGTGATAGTCATGCAGAAAGCTCCTCTAGGACCTTTCCGCATGTCTTTTACCCTGCATTAAGCAGCCACATGCCTTATAGTATCTAAGTTATCTGCTACAATTCCGGTTTAGAGAAGGTTTATTGTATTTCATTTTATTTTTCTTCATTTTTTAAAAAAACATAATCACAATAATGAGATTCTGATGAGACGCCGGGTTACTCGGCGTCCTATCTGTATCCAAACAGCTTGCATAGGTAATCACAGATGCGACATTGACATTGATACAGTTAAAGTAGATTGCTGTTTCTTTAGTAAGTAACATTTGGTAAGTGCACAAAAGCCCGAAACTGAAATATTGTAAGACTTCACATATTAACTCAAATAAATAATTTTGTTTGACATTTGATATGTGGTTTTCATGTTATATCAATTTTTGTCTTTCAATTATTGTTATAGAATACAGTTACCTATTTTGTTTTTAACTTTTAAAGCATGCAGTCGATCCTGGATGTTTAAAGGACATGTCGCTATTTCATTTCTGATATATAATACAACTGAGTCAGTGACAGCGTCATTTATCTCATTGGCATCAAATGCAGTCGAGTGGAAGAAGACATGATTGAAATGTCCACCCTATTATTCGTATTTTTGAGGTTGGTTATCTCTACGTTCAGTCAGCGCTGGCTAATTGTATTAGATACATTTGAATGTCGAAGAATTATTCATGTTACTAGCGTAAAGTGCTAATTTACTGGCTGGCATTACAATGTACGTAATATTCCCGCATTTGCATACAAGATAGACCCATACCAGAGAAGCTCCTGCAGCAGCTGTCTATTAAGAATCTACTCAATTTGCTTATGTTACATGTACAAACCACAATTCTTTACTATTTGCAACGGCGACAAATTTCCTTACTTTATTAATATAAGAATTGTATTAACCCTTTCGCTGCCAATGCCGGATCTGTGATTACCTATGTAAACAGTTTGGATCCAGATGAGACGCCGAGTAACTCGGCGTCTCATCAGGATCCAAACTGTTTGTTACTATTACTATGTTTTTGAAACAAAAATGAAGAAAATCAAAAGAATGGAAAATTGTAGCAGACGACAAAGTTAGCAGACGACAGAGTTTGGCAGCGAAAGGGTTAATTAATATTCACAATGTAAGTATTGTGAAGACTGAACATGATCATGTAGGAGCCGTCTGATCAGGACCTGCTCTGTTTACTTATAGTACAAAATAGATTGTTTACTTATAGTACAAAATAGATATGATTCTATAGGTTCTGCCATGGCCAAATATCTCGTGTTCGTATGCCATTAAATCTATTAATAATGTCATTATTGCGTACAAAAGCGTTAGTATAAAGGAAAGGACTGTATTCTGGTAAAAATGTTTGACATTGACAGGTTGAGTTCCTATACCCCATGTATGGGACAGTGGGAATGACTGCGATTTACCATTTTCCTGTTGAATATTCATGTAAGAAATAATGACACCATATATATGTATTACAGTGCTCCCTCCCTACAACGGCCCTCTCATTAACGAGTCCCTCCTTACAACAACGTATGTCACTGTTTCCGAAACAACAAGCCTCCAGAAACAACATTTTTTCCATCGTATTTTCTTTATGCCTCCATCAAACCCTATGTTGTGACCACTCTTTAGAATCGTCACAAAGTGACGATTCTAAAGAATGGTCACAACCTAGGGTTTGATGGAGGCATAGCGGTTTTAGTTCTCGAAATACACCTTATCTGGGGATCTAAAATCAAGCTAATTATGTTTGATTTTCCCTGCCTATAACAACTCCCTCTGAACAACACATACACTATTCGTATCCCAAAGGGTGTCGTTGTAGAGAGGGAGTACTGTAACTGCGTTTTTATTATGGCATATGCTCACGGGAAGTGTGGGTGTTGGTAAATGCTGTGGAGTCAACCTTATTGTAATTCTATAGCAAACAAGTCGGACAATGATCTGACGGTTTCTATAGGAGCCGTCTGATCTTGGTCCACTCTGTTGGCGTGCAAAGTGTTTTAATAGGTATATCCTTGGAAGTGTTCACTGTGTTGGTAATTCCATTGTATTTGAGTTTCTTTACCTCTTTCGGCGCCAATGTCGCCTGTTGGCACCATTGAAAACAGTGCAGTCCCAGGTCAGATGCCGCCTTTTCAAGCCGGCATCTGACCTGGGACTTCACTGTTTTCTGTATATTTTAGCCCAAGCTTACAGGGTTTTAAAAACAAATGTTTTACTAATATACCTTTATTATTTAGTTTAGAATTATATTTAATATGATTTGTTTTTGCCGACGACACTTATAAATTTGGCGCCAAAAGAGTTTTATCTTACTACCAGTTTCGTCCGTCCACTACTGTGGACATACTGGGGAAATAACTCTGAGGATGTCAACTGTAGAGGACGAAACTGTTAGTAAGGTAAAAAAAAAAAAAAACAATTTTAGTGTTGCGGTTTAAAGAAACTCAAATACAGCGTTTGAATAAGTGAAATGTAAATGGTTCTGTGGTACAATGGATAAGGTCTACCTTGTTTACAAATCATAGAAACAATGGCAAGTATAGCTGCTGATAACAAAATTAACATCAGTATCAGTTTTGTGCTTTTGCTAGGCTTAATTTGTCGAAACAATTGTAGCTATAACATTCGATACCGGCCTGAAAACAAGAGTTGAAAGCGTACAAAAACATATCAAAATCAACAAGGGACATTAAATGAGCATTTCTGATCATACTGATATCACCAACAAACGAAGCAACAATAAAAATCCCGATAATATGCGATTAACATGCCCATTAGGTAATAACCAAACAAATACTTCATGCAACTTTTATGGAATTAATTTGGTCGATTGATATCTCATATAGCGCTATAGGGTGTTTTAACCATTCGCCCTTTAGATGCGACCAAGCTGCGCTTTTTAGACAGCTAAGATTCAGGATGAGAGGCCGAGTAACTTGGCGTCTCACCAGGGTCCGTTTCACAGCCTGTCAAAAAGTTTTCTTAAGTCTTAACGAATCTGACGTTGGTAAAAAATTGTAGCAGATCAGAACCTGAGCAGACATGATTTTTTCAGCACGCTGAAGGTTAATACCAAATGCATAATTGCCATATGAACTTAGATGATCTAATTTAGAACACCGTTGAACAAACACTTTCCTTTAACCTAAAAATCATCTTTTCAATGGAGCTTGCAAGTTTACACTATTGGTCAAGCTTTTGGCATAAGATTAAGAACATTTATATTTTAGAGCAGGATAATTCTTAATTTTTGTGCATTTTAGAAAGAATATCTATATTTGCGATAGGAAAGTCAAGAACTAATTTCACATTGGCATTTAAAGACCAAATATTACACAGTATCCTTCTAAATGGACCTTATTTGCATTAATTTGCAAACAGCTTGGATCCAGTTGAGATGCCGAATATTTCGGCGTCTCATCAGGATCCAAGCTGTTTGCCACTCGGTCAATAGTTACTGGAAACCTGAAGTAAACAAGTATTGCTTAAGACCAGTGTTCGCGCAGATATCGATATCTACGGCACTCTTAGGGTTCAACCCATTTCCTGACAATTGATATCATGATGAAATATGGAGATGGCCTGATTGGATTTATTGGGTATAAATGGCCACTGTCATCGCGCCCCAGCCAAACCCCGTTCTCCGTATTGCGAGTAACGCATTGGTTTGTGGAATTACTTCGATTAACCAAACTGTGTTTGACCTTAAGCAAGCATGGTGATGACTGGTGGATTGGTGCTACTTGTGGCTTGGGTATGTACTAACATCATCGTTAATATAACTACAGCAAAGTCTCACTAATTGACCACTCAGAAGTAGTATAGTTCTATAATTTTTTAAACATGTGATAGCTTAACGCAGGACAAACGTTATGGAGAAAGCTCCTACAGGAACGTTCTGTATTACTTGTCTTGTATGAAGCAACAATATTTGCTTGAATTCTCCTATGATAATATTTTTGTGGTTGCATTTGGGAGACTTAACCGTAGTTTATATGTTTCCTGAAGACATAAAACATTTAACATACATGCATTTTAAATTCACGTTGAACTATATATCATCTGTTTTCTGACATTTAACATGTTTGAAATTCAGGTTGAAGGCGACCACTATATACAATGAGCCAAACGTAATAAAAACAATACAAATCAAACATGCTTTCGATAACATTTACTACAGAACTACAGATAAGGGTGCGTACCTAAATACTAAAATCGTCATTTCTCCACCTAACCCTATATTGTGACCACTCTTTAGAATGGTTACAGTATATGGTTTGGTGGAGAAATAAAGGAGTTATTCTTGAAAATATTTTAATTTACGATCTGATGTGGAGCTCTGATATATTAATACTTGCGCCGTTGTGAAACAATAATGCTTACTCAAAACTGAATCTACTGCAATTCGAACTCTATTAAATCAAATCAAACGCTTTGACCTAGTGTCAAACAGCTTGGATCCTGATGAGACACCGAATGACTCGGTGTTTCATCTGGATACAAGCTGGTTGCAACTGCGAGTTGGTCGCGCATAGTAGGAGAAGGACTAAGTGTTGCCTGATATTTTGGGAGTACTTAACGAATTAATTAATGTTTCAAACAGAACTATTGTATACGATTCGTCAAAAGGAAGAAACAAACAATGGCGACCTCTTTATCGAGCCCTATAACCTGGGCCTACAGTGTTCGCCTTTCTCGCTTTTATGATTTGAAAATGAGTTAGATTTCTTGCAAAGGACAAAAATTATACGCTCTTGCTTACGGTAATGACAATTCCAATATTAAAAATAAGTTTGCTTTGTATCTTATTACATTATATACTGCTGCTACTTTATTTGATGACATGCGTGAATGATATGCACAGAAAGTTTTCAAACTAAAAATAAAGTCATCGTTGTAAGAGTTAAACAAACATTTGATTTACCATTTAACTCCCACAATCCCACAGATGAGACATAGGCAATCTGTCCTGGTCAAGAACAGAGGACATTTAGAGGAGCGTATGCTCAAGACTATAAATATTATGCTGAACCCATAGATGTCAATTTTGATAACAATTACAAAGCTAACTAATTAAATCCCATTTGAAAAAAATCCGATCTGAATTCCCTGCGGAAATTTTCTGTTAGAATATATGCCCGGTTGGACAAATAAACATTAACCTAAACACCTTGCTCATCTTAACAGCTGGTCATGAAAAAATAACGTTGTTTGTTATACATATATAATAATCCCTTTCCAGTCATAGGTATCACATATATTTGCAATCATATATATAATCTTCGTGATATTCAATGAAGTAAAATTCGGGAAAAAACTGTTCTTCTGGAAATTCGCTGCTCGTTGTTTTAACCTTGTACTCCATGAATATTAATGCAAGAATAATGATGTCATGAATATCAATTAGATTTATGTTTATTATGGCATATTTACACAAGACGTTTTTGCCAAAGTAGAAATTATAGAATCATATTTATATAATTCCAGAAGCAAACAGAGCAGACCCAGATGAGACGGCTCCTATAGGAGCCGTCTGATCTGGGTCTACTCTGTTTGCAAATGCGTAGAAAGACGCATCTATGGAGAAAATGATTAATTAATTCCAGTGATAAAGCTTTACAACTGTGCGCAACATTTAGAAGTTACATTGGATAAGTTAGATAATGAAATATTAATGAAGTAGATGGATGTCAAACAGTGTTGAACCTTGTCAGATAGTTTGTATATGCTGGTGAGTGCCGAACAATATTTGATTGGGCGACTGTCCTGAGTCTTCACTGTTATGCTAATTTATAGTACCCCCGCCAATCCCATTTTAAACCGGACATTCAGTTTAATACATGTATAAATATTGGTATTTGGGACAGGTGGCAGCAGCTGCCTAAAATATCTACATTCTTCTCTAATATAATTCCTGTTTAGAGAGATGTTACTGTACCGCAAATTTTCTTATGTCAAAATTCAAATAACATATGAAATATGCATTATGTTTCTGTACCGTTGTGTTTTGCAGGTGAGCTCAGTTGTTTGTGATCTATCATGTAAGTATCATTTTACCTATTAACCCTTCACTTGCTATTCACGTCAATATACCTACATGTACCTGTAAATAGTGAAGACCCAGATGAGACAGCTCCTGCAGGAGCTGTCTCATCAGGGTCTGCACTATTTACAAGTTGATTGTGCAACCAATGCACTCCACAGCAGTGATTGCACAGCGAAATACTTGTACACGGTGAAGATATATGTAATTATACAACAGGGCATGGGTAGAGAAGGAGAAATGTATCTTAAAATTCAGCAAGAGAATGGTTAACCCTATCAGTGCGGGAAACGAATCACTAATGTCCTTTGTAAACAATGCACACCCAGATGAGAGGGTTCTCAGAGGACCCACTCATCAGGGTCTGCAAAGCGAGTCATGTTATACTCTCTTGACAAACATTTCCGAATAATCACAGTATGCGTTACCTGTTGGAATAGTCGATTTGAAATGTCGGTGTTGGAATGGTTAAAACAATATTTACTCATTCATCTGATGATGAAATATTAACTTGTAAAAATAACATTACCATTGTTGTAATATTTTTATATGAATATTTTATTATAATTCGTTATTGGTTCATTATTTTATAATTCATTATTGGGACAAATGGTCCCTATGAATAGTAGCAAAACTTGGTTTATCTCTTTTTGTAAAATACAGTAAAATCCTTCTAAACCAGAATTCTAATTGAGAAGAATTTGGATACTTTTAGGCAGGTGGCTACTTAATGCAGGGTGAAAGTCATACAGAAAGCACCTAAAGGAGCTTTTTCTGCATGTCTTTCGCCCTGCATTAAACTGCCACCTGTCTCTAAGACTGACATTTACACTAAATTGAACGTCCGGTTTAGAGGGGTTTTATTTTACTCTTCAAGCACTTCTACTACTAGCGAAGTGTTTGCTTTTTTCAACAATCAATCGAGCAACTCTGAAAATATTCATTATAAAGCGGAAAACATATAATTAACAATTTCTGTATTTTATATTTGCAACGAAATAAACATTTCAAATGTGAAAACATGTGGTCGAAACTAAATTGAAACCTGTCATTAAACTCTTTTTCATTAATACACACAGAAACATATAAAATGTACCAGTTTATCACGCAGACAGTTATCAATTTGGAGAACTCTACCAAAGACAATCAATCTAAATATGTGTGTTGGTTATAGATATATAATGCTGTTCTCTGACTCCTGACGCTAATTAAGAGTTCGGTTTGAAGTATCTGATTGGTCAGACATTGACATCACAAAATTTGATTAAACTAAGACTCAAGCAAATATATTTTATAACCTTGGGATCAATATACGAGTATTTAACCCTTTCACCGCCAATGTCGAAAAATAATGCAGTCCCAGATCAGACGCCGCACTTTTTGTCTCAAACTCTCTTTCTATATATAGTATGTGCTTTATTCCTTTGAAGTTTGCATTTATTTATTTTATTTTATTATTTTATTGAATGAAGACGACAATTAGAAATTTTGGTCCGAAAGTATTAAAGCGCATAGTGTTTCGTTCTCAAAAACAGAATGATGACTGGGTTTAAATAATTCCTTTGTTAAAGTTTAGATTCTGAAGTCATTCTCAAGCATCTAACTGATCATAAATTGAGCAAGTTCAAACTATGACCAATCAAGTACTTGAAATCGAACACAGACTCAGATTCAGAAGTTTTATAACATCAGAGCGATACTGCCAAACACAATTGACTATGACAAGATGTCGAGAAATTAACCCATTCCCTCATATTGACCCATTTTGGCACCTCTGTAGAAGTCATTTTATGAAACCATTGTGATAAATATGGAGCAAATGCTCTATTTATCACAAAGGTTTCAAAACTGCACAGTTATATTATTCCTTTTCTCTAGTAAATGCTCCTTTTCAAAATATTTATTCAAAGAGGTTGGATCTAAAATAGCATATGGGGTAATGGGTTAAAGTACACATCTTGAAATTCAGACTGATGAATCCTCTTCGTCCGAATGAATTCAGAATCCAGTTTGTTTTCTTAAATTCTGGAGTAAATAAAAACTTGACAATATGATTTAAAATAATTTTGTTTGATCAGCCTGTGGTGGCAAGCCAGCTGATGTGTTTTTCCTGCTGGATTCCTCGGGCAGCATCCATCCTGAGGACTTTCAGAAAGAACTCCTGTTCACTGAAGAAGTGGCTTCGATCTTCGACATCGGGCCAGACAGGGTCCAGGTTGGAGTCATAAGCTTCAGGTTAGTCTGTTACATGTCCGTGTACCTATCCCGTTTATGTGATAACAATAATATATAACAGAACTACAGGTAAAGGTGCTACCCAAATACTAAAATCGTCATTTCTCAACCAAACCCTATACTATGAAGAGACGGGTCTAAAGGGTGGTCATAGTATAGGGATTGGTGGAGAAATTAAGGAGCTATACTTTAAACTGTTTAGATTTACGTATCTTATTTTGGACCTTTGTATAACCTTGGTAGACTTTTTAGTGACGATGGGTTTCTTTAGGATCGGACCTCTGCACAGTGTTAGAATTGGATGTCGGCATATTCTGAAATGGTTTACAATTTATCTCGAGGAGTTTTTAATGGGGACGGTAAAAAGAGAATCGCCGTCTTTCGTCGTGGCTATAAGCATGCGCGAATTTTGGTTAGATAAAAATACTCAGTCATACATACATGTATCACCAACCAATAAGGAGTTCGAATATTAAAGTATTTATAGAAAACGTGGTTGAATTTGAAAAATAACACAATTTGAATCGAGAATACCGATTTTTTTTTGTCTATTAACTTTTTTTCTCTTTGTTGTTGTCTATTAACTTTCTACAACATTTATTCGTGTTAGAAATTCATGAATATCAATAAAGTCACTGTTCGTTATATGAAACAACCGAATGTTTTTGCTGTGCATGCAGTGTAGAATTAGATCTGTAATAGCATGTACGCAAACAGAGTAGTCCCTAATCAGACAACTCCTACAGGAGCTTCTGATCTGGGTCTCCTCTGTTTGCAAATCTGTAAAATGTAAATCTGAAGTAACGGGTTAAACATACCCTTTGATATTTACATCAATGTTTTTCTGATTCTAATTTACATCAGCGAATTCGCCACTCCCCAGTTTGGATTGGGCGACTACTACGACAAGGACCACCTAATGGACCGGATAGAGGAGATCCCGTATGAAGGCTACGGCACCAACACCGGAGCCGCACTCAAACGTCTACACACATGGGTAAGTACACTCTACAGTAGAATCTATCTAAAGCGTTCTCTGACTCCTGACGCTAAGGGCATGGGTACCTTTACAATTAAAATTGGTCGCTTGATGCATAACCCATTCCCACATAGGCTATACTAAGAACCAACCTCTTTGAATAGATCTTCCGAAAGGGAGCATTTACTAGAGAAAATGAAAATTTTGGAATTGTATAGTATTGAAACCATTGTGATAAATAGAACATGTTCTCATACTAAAAGTAGCTTGCCTTGCTACCAAAGGGAATAGTGAATAAAAATAATTGCATTTTACAATGCAGACATTGGACTGTGGCAGTGTTGTATAATCTCTAGTAGAGGGTCAGCCACCTCACTGTAGACAATCAACCTGTAGAAAATATATTCTTGCCCTTTCCCCACAAATACCCCTTTCTACGCCTCTTTAAAATCACTTCTTGAAACCATTGTGAAAAAGAGAATTTGCTCCACAGGAGCAAATTATCTATTTATCACAATGGTTTCAAAACTGAACAATTCTAAAATTTTCTCTAGTAAGTGCTCCTTTTCGGTAGATTTATTCAAAGAGGTTGGGTCTAAAACTAGCCTTTGAATGAAATTGTTAAAGAATTTCCTCCATTGTCATACGGTTAAGTCTTCATAAGAAAAAGGTCAAGTCAAAATTGCATATTTGATAAAAGATAATGAAGGAAATTAATCATTAAATAATGATTATCTATGTCGCCAACAACCGCCACATTATGTGCTTTGATATGTCATACAGGGTTTGCCGACTAACAGTATGCGCCCAGATATTCCACGTATCGCCATTGTTCTGACCGACGGTCAGTCACAGAACACGGACGACACATTGAGAGAAGCACAAGCTGTCCATCAAGCTGGGATCATTGTCTTTGCCATTGGTAAGCAGTGCACGATACACCACTATCGATTTCTCATTTAACGTGTCATCAATAAAATGCATAGTCTATTCATAGTAATATTTTGATAACCAAATAATTGGAATTTGAAAGATCTGTCTATTTACTTTCTAAAATGGCAACAATGTTCAACCTTTCATTATAACTACTTGTACATGTATTTTATCTACAGTAAAACCTCTCTTAACCGGAATTCTAGTAGAGAAGAATTTAGATAATTTAGGCAGGTGACTGCTTAATGCAGGGTGAAAGTCATGCAGAAAGCTCCTCTAGGAGCTTTCTGCATGACTTCCACCCTGCATTAAGCTGTCACCTGTCTCCAAGACCGATATTTATACTAAATGTAACGTCCGGTTAAGAGAGGTTTTACTGTATATATAAATATTTAGTAGATATTGAAATTTGAAATAAACATAGAACAGGAAAAGGGTTAACAAATCAACCATCTGTGTTAACCCTTTACCTTGTGAATACTTAATGCCTTACATATTATTAACAAATTTAACATGTTTGTGCGTTTTATGAAAGCCATTTGTCTAAGAATTTCCAAACATTGTCTATAACGTTTCGAACCCGTTTTATACAGCGTTTCCAATGGAGCAAAACTGTTTGACACACACTAAGTATTTTTGGAACAAAGTACAGTACAAACTCGATACAACGAACACTCAAATACATACCGTTATTGATCTTTAATGTTGGGTGAAAGTCATGCAGGAAGCTCCTCTAGGAGTTTCCTGCATGACATTCACCCTGAATTAAGCAGCCACCTACCGACAAACAGATACATTCTTCATTACTTAAAATACGTAGTATCAAGTTTTTAGTGTATTGTCACAAAATGTAGCATTTAAAATTAGTGCATGAGCATTGAATGATTATCGAGACGATTTCAGGGAACGGGTGTCGTTGGAACGAATATAGAGCCAGATCAGACATTATGTCCAAGACGAGATACGCAATCAATATTTACGCTGTGTGGAAAGATAGAGAACATATTACAGTTTCTGTATGGCATGCCCTGCAAACTCTGATCAATCACAGAATCGGGAGTACGATAGCTGGCTGGAATCTACAATGTTTGTGAATCTTATACCTCTTTTCTTGGAGAGTATCTGATGCCATTGCATACAAACAATGGTTACATGTACTTTTAAAACATTGTAGTATTTCTGCGTTTATTGTTAACCCTCTACTCCTTGAATATTCATGTAATAAATAATGAAATCATGAATAATGACATCATAAATAATGACATCATAAATATTAGATGTATTTATTATAGTGGTACATGAACACGTGTCCAAATGATGTCATAAGCAAACAATGAAAACACTGATCAGACGGCTCCGGTCTGGGATTACTCTTTTTGCAAAGGCGTGAACTATGCGATTATATATAAATATGAAAAAGAGTTAAAACGTTCTAATGTCTCTGTGTTTTGTATTTAGGCATTGGGAGCCAGGTAGACGATGATGAGCTGAAGGCTATAGCCAGCCAACCGTCCTCCAAGTTCGTGTTTGAGGTCGACGACTTTGACGCCCTGAAGACGATCAAAAACGTCCTCGCCATCCGGGCCTGTGACGGTAAAACTTATCACATCACTCCTCATCATTCCTGTTACAAATTTTACCCTTTCGGCACCAAATGTCTAAGTGCCGTCTGCAAACCACTTTTGTCAAATCATTTGGTAAAATAAGGAAATGAAATCAATAAATGCATACGAATAAAGCACATATTTCAAGGCAGCGTCTGATCTGGGCTGCACTATTTGTCGTGGTGCATTTTTACGACATTGGCGGTGAAATGGCTAACCTTTATCTTCCTGGGCAAAGATATATTTGCACAACATTTAACTAACTTCATTTTCATAATACCCTGTAGATCTACTTCCAGTTTCTCGGTCACACATATAATTTGAACGTCACATGGTTTGTGTCCTAGTAAGACATCAAGTTTTTTGGTGTCTCATCTGGAGCCAAGCTCTTTGCAATGGTAATCACCAAATTCATTCGCAGTTTGCTAAAGGTTAACGGAGCAACTCTAGGTAGAAATGTGTCTGAAACATTCGTAAATATACGACGATCTCCTTAATAATTCAGTAATATAGTAAAACCATTCTAAACTGGGTGTTAAGTTTAATAAAAAATATATCAGTCTTGGAGAGAGGTTGCAGCTTAATGCAGGATGAAAGTTCCTCGAGGAGCTTTCTACATGACTTCCCCCCTGCAGTAAGCAGTCATCTGCCTTAAAGTATTTGAATTATTCTCTACTAGAATTCCGGTTTAGAGGAGGTTTATTGTAGTTACAACAGATTGTTAATTCAAAATTATTATTTTTTTTGCTGTCGGTCTAGATGTAAGGTTGCTATACACGTTATGTTGTATCCAAGGCTAAGCTGATATACACGTAATCGTATAACAACTGTTTTCAGTTATCTATGTCTGTGACTTTAGTCCGGGTCATTCGATAAGTCAGCGACCGCATTAATGACTGCATAAATGCACGCTTTTTGTTCTAAAGGGGTGAATGAGCTACTGTTATCAGTCAATAACATTTCTAGTATGCAGCTCTTTCCTGTATGGATATCTAAGTAAGAAACAATTACATCGTGAATATTAATTAGATTATATTTTAAAATGGAACGACACAGGAATTTTTGGTCATAGCAAAAACGGTAGAGTCATATCTATATTATTTCAAAAGAGCAGACCCTGATCAGATGGCTCCTACAGGAGCCGTCTGATCTGGGTCTACTCTGTTTGTAAAGACGTAGAAAGAAGGCGTATTTATGGAGTAAAGGGTTAAATACATGTATACTAATCTGATGCCCGTCTTACGAAGACTTGTGCCACGAAAGTTATATTAAGTTATAATTTACAACAATCGCTAATACATTAGCTTCGAACTTGTACTACATTCTAGATAGCGTACGAAAATAGTACTAACACATCCCCTCCTAGACTATGTTTATAATTAACCGCTTTGAATTAATCTACCGAAAAGGAGCATTAACCAGAGAAATAGAATTGTGTAATTTTAAAATCATTGTGATAAATAGAGCATTTGCTCCTATGGAGCAAATGCTCTATTTATCACAATGGTTTCTAAATATGTCGATCGTCGTAAATTAGAACTTACTTATAATTTCGCACGTATATTTCGTTAGACGAGTTCCTTTTATGTATTTTTTTTTATCATTTCAGTAAAACCAATCATGCCTATGGCCAGCATCGAGGCAGAGGTCGAGGACGAAATCCGGAGATACGGAAGTAAGTCTTCAGGGTCTTATCAGAGGTCCAGATAAGATGCGTAAATTTAAACATTTTCAAGAATAGCTCCTTTATTTCCTGACCAAACCGTATACTGTGACCCTCATCAGAATCGTCTCGTCAGAGTATAGGGTTTGGCGGAGAAATGGCCATTTTAGTATTTAGGTGCGCACCTTTACCTGTAGCTCTGCTTATCATATAGATAAGTCATATCCAGCAGTAATGTTTCACTTTTCTATTAGTATCAGGTAGAACATCAACCTTCAAACTTCCTTGACTCTTTACTTCATATAAATGTGTGTCTACGCCTTAAAAACACAGTAGACACAGATCAAAAGCTTGCTATTGGTATTTTCTGATCAATGTTGTCTACATTGTCAGAGCAAAGCTTTATGTGTCATCAAAATTCAGATACTTAACCTTCACGGGTGAAAGTCAATCAGAAAACTCAATGTCTACATTACTTCCACGCTGCTTTATGTCTTGAACACCGATATTGATACTAATATGAGAGAGATGGAGAGGGATATGAGAGAGGAGGATAGAGAGAGAGAGAAATATATATAACGAGAGGGACAGACGACAGACAGACAGGCAGGCAGACAGAGACAGACAGCGACAGAGACAGACAAACATACAGACAAACATAGACAGTGAGACAGACATAGATAGAAACAGAGGGACACACAACGCTATCTAGAGGGAGAAACATACAGACAGAGACACACACAGTGACAGAGAGACATAGCGAACTCACATGAAATGCAGATTTCTAAGATAAAATTCACACGTCATTCTGCCAAAACTAATCGGATCTCTGTTTTCGTAGAATGTCTCTCTTCAGTATAAGAGAATCAAAAATACTCACTACAAAGAAACTATATATCGGTCAACGCCAATTCTGTCCCGACATTTTCTTTGTATTTCGGTTCTAGTAATGGGGGAATGGGGACATGGGGGTTATCGAGTTACATTTGTAGCTGCACCTTAATCTTTAATATTTAGTAACGTACGTCATGTTCTTAATGTAAGAAAGTTGACATTGCATTATCCCTAATCAGGTTACTATGTTGCGATAAGCATTTTGCGCAGTTCTTTTCGTTTAATTCTTTACTCCATAGACACGCCTTCTAACACCTTTGCTAACAGAGCAGATCCAGATTAGACGGTCCCTGTAGGAACTGTCTGATAAGGGTCTGCTGATTTTTATCATGGAATAACATAGGTCTGGATCTACAGTTTCTGACATGGACATGTCCTGTGTTCATATGATATGCAGTAAAACCTCTCTAAACCGAAATTCTAGTAGAGAAGAATTTAGATACTTTTAAGCAGGTGGCTGCTTCATGCAGGTTGAAAGTCATACAGAAAGCTCCTAGAGGAGTTTTCTGCATGACTCTCACTCTGCATTAAGCTACCACCTGTCTTTAAGAACGATATTTATACCATCTTTAACGTCCGGTTTAGAGAGGTTGTACTGTAAAACATAATCTAACAGATATTCACGTGTCATTATTTCTTACATAAATATTCATGGAGTGAAGAGTAAATATTTGCATGCTAGATTAGAATAATTAGTACATTTAATAACCTGTGTAGACAGTCAGCGTCTTACTTATATCTGAATCTAAATTATTGACAAGTTTGAAAAGAATGTGATAACTGAGGCATGTAACAGACGTGTTTTGCAGACTATAATGAGTGAATATGCTGTGCTATCGGACAAAACCTCAAGATCAACATTTGAACAAAATTATTCCGGAAAATATATATATATATATATCTTATAAAAATCGTTGGTAATCATGGTATACATGCGTTTGAAACAGATTAATGTTTTGCCTCACATATACGTCTTTTGGCGCCCTTGCAAACATGATAGATCCAGTTCAGATGATTCCTTTAGCACCAGGGTCTGATTTGTTTTCCTTATAGAATTATACACATCTGATTATGCAGTTTGTTCCAAGCTGGTGTTCAAACAAAATGGTTTTCAAACAAGATGGCGTTCAAACAATCTGATGTTCAAACAATATGGTGTTCAAACAATATGGTGTTCAAACAATCTGATGTATATGTACCATTATATATTTAATAATTCATCTAATAGATATTAATGATGTGAGTGACGTTAATTCTTATATTTTTATAATTTTTATATAAATGTAATGATTTCTTATATTAACATTCATAGGGTTAATGTTTAAGCATGGACTGGTATATGTATTCCGTGGATTATGCTGAAAGCTATACAATGTAATGCTGTGTTAACCCCTTCCCTCATATTGACGCCATTTGCCGACTCTGTAAAAGTCACTTTCTGAAACCATTGTGATAAATAGAGCATTTGCTCCATGGGAGCAAATGCTCTTATTGTCATAATGGTTTCAAAACTACGCAATTCTAAACGTTTCCTTTTCTCTAGTAAAGTCTCCTTTTCGGTAGATTTATTCAACGAGATTGGGTCTAAAATAGCCTATGAAGTAATGGGTTAAAAGGGAAAAAATTGCACGATGAAGTATTTGTGAACAAAGTTTGTGCCAAATTAGAACAGAACGTATTGTAGGTTCTTAAAAGAACTGTTTTAAATAATGTGCATTAAGGATGAAAGGTGTATTATTCGAGACCTGCCAACGAAACTATCATTGGGCAAATGTTGTGTGCATGATAGTTAATTAAAGGCTAATTAATGTTTAGCTTCAGTGATTTCATTTTATATTGTATGCATGGATGTTAAAACTTTAATCAGTGCCTAATATAGTCATCTGATATGGGTCTACTCAGTATGCAAATGTGGTAGAATGCGTTTATATGAAGGAAAGGGTTACATGTTTCCCTAAAAATATACGCATGAATCGATCACTTCACGGACATTTGTCTCACTTATTTCTCATGAACATTCATTAACTTATATTTTAAAAGGTAAGACTTTGATAGGAGTTGTCGGCACGGATTAAAACGGTAGGATCAGATCAATATAATTGCATATTAGCTAACAGAGCAGACCCTGATCAGACGGCTCCTACACTACAAGGTCTATTCCGTTTTCAAAGGTAATTAAACGTGTTCGTATGAAAGAAATGGTTAAAAAAAACTGGAACGTTAGACCTCTTTTATGGATTCTTATCGTTCACAATCATGATAAATCAAATACGTGTTCATATGAAAGAAATGGTTAAAAAAACTGGAACGTCAGACCTGCTTTATGGATTCTTATCGTTCACAATCATGATAAATCAAATACACTCTATAACGGCCACTTAAATGTGTTAATTAGTTGGTATTTAGGGCAGGTGGCTGCTTAAAGCAAGGTGAAAGTAAAACAGAACGCTCCCATAGGAGCGTTCTGTTTTGCTTTCACATTACTTTAAGCAACCACCTGCCTGTAAAACAAAATACTTGATGTAATCTAGTGGCCGTTACAGGGGAGTTTTGCTGTATATAGAGTTCTATTTGTTATCACTTTACTGATTTCTTTAACCCCTTTGAATGTGGGGAACGACTGTACCGTCATTTGCAAACAGTGTAAACCCAGATCAGGTTCCATGCTTATAAAACTTTTTAGTTGATTTCAAGATCGTTCTCAAGTTTTTGATTGGTCAGATTTGAGCCTTTGGCTCAAATCTGACCTATCAAAAGCTTGAGAACAAACTCGGACTCAGCTGAAAAGCTTTATAAGCATGTACCCAGAGAGAATTTACAGAACTCCTAGAAGATCCCTCTGATCAGGGTCTGCACTGTTTGTCCTTCAACCTCCTCTGGCAATGTTTACACTTTCATTCTGTGTGGAATATACCAATAAACAATTATGAAATATTTTACTCTGTTAATTCAGCAATGAAGTGATTAAGAAAAAATCCCATTTTAATACGAGAGTCACCCCAGTAATCAATTACTTTCTGATCATATGATAGAAAAGAGCAGACAAAATTTAGAATTGTGAGGTTTGGAAACCAATTTGGTAAATAGAGCATCACATTTTGCTCAATAGGTACATTAGTATGCTATCTGAGTCTACTTTATTTGCAAATGTTAGTTAACCCTTCGCTTGCTATTCATGTCAATATACCTACCTGTAAATAGTGAAGACCCAGATGAGACAGCTCCTGAAGGAACTGTCTCATCAGGGTCTGCACTATTTACAAGTTGATTGTGCAACCAGTGCAATCCACAGCAGTGATTGCACAGCGAAATACTTGTACACAGTGAAGATATATGTAATTATACAACAGGGCATGGGTAAAGAAGGAGAAATGTATTTTAAAATTCAGCAAGAGAAGGGTTAACTTGTTTTCACGCGTTCAACGGGTCGCAAATGAGATACTGGTTCAGATACTGAACTACAGTTGAACTTCGATATCTCGATCTTCAAGGGGCCACACTAATGACTTCGAGATAACAGAGGTTTGAGATATCCGATTTCTAATCTAAGCAATTTCTCACGATCACAGTTTCATGCAGGTCTAAAGCAATGCTGAAAGGTCCTGTAGGAACTTTCAGCATTACTTTCGAACTGCATTTAGCTGTCACATGTGATTCTAGATGTGCGTAGTGACACATTTTAGAACAAATTTGTATTGTACATTTTGGATATACCGAGCTTTTACTTCGAGTTATCCCGAAGTTCGAATCATCCGAATTCGAGATATTGAAGTTCAACTGTATTTCATCAGATACTTTTCTACAAGGCGCCTAAGGGGGAATGAGTACTGTTTTATTAGCTGATACACGTGACCTCGTTTAGATATAGTTGCATCATTCTCTGTTCATATGAATCATGAGTACACTTCCTTAACCTTTGACCCGCCATCCGTGACTTGGCTCACGGTTGCAAACAGCTTGGATCTATAGATGAGACGCCGAATAACTCGGCGTCTCATAAGGATCCAAACTGTTTGACACTCGGTCAATATTTTTTCGAGTCGGACATAGTCAAAATGCACCTGACTCAAATATGAGCAGACAAACTGTTTGACACTTGACCAATAGTTTCTCAATAGCTTTTTCGAATAGGACGTTGTCAAAATGCAAGTGATCCAAATTCAAGCATAAAATATTTTTTTACAGCAGGATAAGATTAAATAGCTTTCTAATATCAACAACAAATACACCAGTGTCCAAGGTTATAAAACTTCGGAGGCTGAGTCTGAGATCATTCTCCAGTATCTCTTTGACCAGATTCTGAGCAAGCTCAGAATCTGACCAATCAGATGCTTGACAATGATCTCAGACTCAAGCAAAATGTTTTATAACCTCGGAGTCTGCTCACTACAGTAGAGCATCTCCAATGCGACCACATAATTCATTAACACCAGGTAAAACCGGGTAGTTGCTTAATGCTGGGCAAAAGTAATGCAGAAAGCTCCTACAGGAGCTTTCTGCATTACTTTTGTCCTGCATTAACTCTTTACTCCAAACGCCATTCTACGCCTTTGCATACAGAGTAGACCCAGATCAGACGGCTCCTGTAGGAGCCGTCTGATCGGGGTCTGCTATGTTTGCTTATGATACAGTATAGATATGATTCTACAGTTTCTGGCATGGCTAAGACTTCCTGTGTCCATGTGTTATTATAACAATTAGTCTAATTATCATTAATGATGTCATTATTTCCTACACCAATATTCATGAAGTAACGTTAAGATACCACCTGTGTTTTGAAAATCAAGAATTAGACTTCTGAGTGGTCGTATTAGCCAGGCCGCTTTCTTGTATAACTAGTCGCAGTGGACTTTTCCTTATTATTCCTCAACCTTTAGGAATAAAGCGAGTTATATTACCTTTGTAAACAGTTAGGATCCAGATCAGACACAGGGTATCTCTCAGGGCGTTTCAATGATCGTAGAAAAAAATAATAGGATTTTAACAATTTACTCCATTGAAACGCCTTATTACGCAGTTTTCGATAGAGTAGTCCCTGGTCAGAACTTGGGTCTGCTGATCAGGGTCATCTGTCTTTGCTTATATATAAGATCTATATATAATATAGAAATAATATAGATCTGATTATACAGATTCTCTCATGATGATGTGTTCATATGCGAGTATACAAACTCAGTTTATTAATATTCATTAAGTCAATAGTTGATGCATGAATATCGATGAGGTAAAGGGTTAAATATTGAAACAATCCATATTTTGACCGGATGGAATTTTATTAATTATGATAAAGGTTAACTCTTGTTATACCAAGCGCGAGTGGACGAGGCTTTGCGAACACCTTTGATCCAGATAAGGCACTAAGCAACTCGACGTCTCATCAGGATTCAAGTCCTTTGACACTCGGTCAATGCATTTTTAAAAGCTTGAATGAATCGGAAGTAAATAAATATGTATCATCCAGGTCTAAGTACAGTGAAACTTCTCTATAACGGCCACTAAATTGTGTTAATTAGTTGGTGTCTAGGGCAGGTGGCTGCTTAAAGCAATGTGAAAGTAAATCAGAACGCTCCTATAGGAGCGTTCTGTTTTACTTTCACTTTGCTTTAAGCAGCCGCCTGCCTTTAACACAAAATACTTAATGTAATTTAGCGGCCGTTATAGAGAGTTTTTTCTGTATAACCCTTTTTCTCACATAAACGACATTCCTGTAAAGGTTATATGATCTGAGTCTGCTCTGTTTACTTCTGGAGTTATACGGCTGTGATTTTACAGTTTTAGCCAGGGTAAAAATAATACTGTGTTAAGAGTTAAGGAGGCTGAGAAGGTTTCCTTCTTCTGAAAGTTTGTACAGTGCTCCCTCTCTACAACGACGCCCTTTGGGATACAAATATTGTATGTGTTGTTCAGAGGGAGTTGTTATAGGGAGGGAAAATCAAACATAATTAGCTTGTTTGCAGATCCCCAGATAAGGTGCATTTCGAGAACTAAAACCGTTTTGCCTCTATCAAACCCTATGTTGTGACCACTCTTTAGAATCGTCACAAAGTGACGATTCTAAAGAGTGGTCACAACATAGGGTTTGATGGGGGCATAAGAAAATACGATGGAAAAAGGTTGTTTCTGGAGCCTTGTTGTTTCGGAAACAGTGGCATGCGTTGTTGTAAGGAAGGAGTCGTTATTGAGAGGGTCGTTGTAGGGAGGGAGCACTGTATATTACTGATCGGTGCATCCTCTTTCATAAAAAATAATTTGCGAGTGAAACAGTCTGGACTCTGATAAAGGTCCGTGTTCAGTCTATGCAATTTTACGCTTTTTACAAAGTCAGTCACAAATTCGTTTATAAACGGGATGCTAATGTTTATTTACTTAAACTAGGTGCATTATAATTTATCAACATATCGGTGAAACCTTCTCCAGGCTAATCCTACTCTGAGTCAAGATTTATCATTAATGTTTATTTCCACGGTGACTAATGATATGTTGTTATCATCCAGTGTTAAAATTTCATAATTTATTCTTCCATCAAGCTCTGATTTAACATATAATAAAGCTCCAAGAGATTGAGAAACTACTTGCCAGGTGTCTGACAGCTGCATCTTTAGCTACATTAAACCCCCATCTTAACGGAATTCTAGTAGAGAAGAATTTAGACACTTTTAGGCTTATGACTGCTTAGTACAAGGTGAAAGTCGCGTAGAACTTTCTGCATGACTTTCACCCTGCATTAAGCTGTCACCTGTCTCCAAGACCGGTAATTATACTAAATTGAATGTCCGCTTTAGAGGGCTTTTACTGGGGTCAAAACGTTACACACTAAACCTCGCATATCCAAACTTGTAGCGAAGAAGAAATTGAAAACCTTTATGGCAGGTGATTGCTTAATGCAGCATAAGATTCATTCAGCTTTGTGTCTGCCTTTCAGCCTGAATCAAGCTGCCATCTGTCTCAAGGACCGGCTATGATATTACTTCAATGTTCGGCTTAGAATGGTTTTACTGTACAGTGATTTATCCAGATACAATCTGTCTGTGACATTATTTCGCAAATACAGCGTATTTATCCACAAATACGCCTTTCAACGCATATGTACTCAGAGCAGACCCATATCAGAACACTCCTGTAAGGAGCCGTCTGATCAGTGTATTTGAGTGAGTGGTGAGTGAGTGAGTGAGTGAGTGAGTGAATGAGTATGAATGGATGAATAAATGAACGAATGAATGAATGAATGAATGAATGAATGAATGAATGAACGAACGAACGAACGAACGAACGAATCAATGAATCAATGACACAGTCAATGAGTCAGTGATTTGAGCTGCAATTTACATCACTGCGGTTTGTATTCATTAATGATGATTATACAACGATAATCCCTGGCAATCCCGAGCGCCTTAATGCAGTCAACTGAACAATAAACATCCTCCTACATTTCCTTGAAGGGATTATTTCTCCAAATATTCACCAATAACAGTTCCTCCAGAATTAAGAAAAATGAGAGGAAGAGCATTAAGGAAGACTTCCCAGTCGCAAGAATTTTTGTTTGTGTATTTGGCATGTCTGTTATCAATATGCATTATTATCGTTTTACTAAATAGTTGAGTCACTAAGAATTTCTTGAC
Organism: Azorinus chamasolen; assembly: GCA_963576725.1. NCBI lineage: Eukaryota > Metazoa > Mollusca > Bivalvia > Cardiida > Solecurtidae > Azorinus > Azorinus chamasolen. The sequence continues at coordinate 28,721,311 of OY755240.1, forward strand.
CCAGGAAATCGAATTGCCCAAAGACGAAATTGGTAATTTTCGGATGTGATGCTCGGCAGAATCATATTAACCGTTTACTCCATAAATACGCATGTCTACGCCTATGCAAACAGAGTAGACCCAGATCAGACGGCTCCTATAGGAGCCGTCTGATCAGGGTCTGCTCTGTTTCCTTATGATGTAATATAGATATGATTCTGCAGTTTCAGCCGTGGCCAAAACTTCCTGTGTCCATGTGCTATTATAACAAATTAATATAATTAATATCTATGACGTTATTATTTTTCAAATGAATATGCATGGAGTAAAGGGTTAACTCTTTTGGCGCCAAATTCAAAAGTGTCGTCTACAATAATAATTTCATATTAGATATAATTCTAAACTACATAATAAAGATATATTGGTAGAACATTTGTTTTTAAAAGCTTAGGCTAAAATAATACAGAAAACAGTGAAGTCCCAGGTCAGATGCCGCCTTCAAAAGGCGGCATCTTACCTGGGACTGCACTGTTTGCAATGATGCCAACAGGCGACATTGGCACCGAAAGAGAAGACTTTAGAATATTTGCAAATATCACAATGTACTTAGTATGCGATTAGATGTCATTATTTCTTACATGTATGTTTATCAGGTAAAGTGTTCATCTAGTTCATTAAGTTCATTATCTTTCAGAATGCACACCACGGAACTCCCTAGACATTGTGTTTGCCGTGGACACCGCTGCCGCCGGTGCAATCAATGCCAAGTTCGTCCTAACCTTCATCGGTAACATGAGCGACCACCTCAACATGCAGGCCAGCTCCACAAGCATTGCAACACTCGGCAATGGCTGCAGCGGTGGATCATTCGAAGAATTGCCATCTGTAGACGCCAGCTCCGTTAAGGCTGGCCTGGCATCATACCAAGCGCCCAAGTTCCAAACTATGATGCGAAACATGCGCCTGAAAGCGGCGGACGGACGGGGATCATCCAAGCACATCGGGGTTATCTTTCTTGGTGACCGACTCTCCTCCTATGAGTACCGAAAAGCCATAATGGAAACAAAGCGAGCACGGTTTCAGAAGACGTCCATCTTTGTTGTTGGTGTTGGCAACATGGTTGATGAAGGTCAAGCGAAGGCACTGACTGTCAATGGTGGACAGTACTACCGTGTAGTTGGGTACGATGCAATTAATGAAATCGAATCGCCGCTTTTGATCGGGCTGTGTTTGTACGGAGTCAAGGCGAAGGAATGACACTATTCAAACAGATCCATTTGAAGAAAAGCTTGATTACAGTTAAACCTCAGTAAAGTGAACATTCAAAGGACGGTTTAACTGTCAGTCAATCAGTCAGACTTAATATAGGACGAGCGTATTGTAAAGCTCCCGAATGTGTTTTCTTTCTACATTAACTCTTTGAATATTCATGTCAGAAATGAGTGTATGCATACTACATGTAATTAGCTGTGTTTTAATGGCATCGTTTACAAAGGAAAATTTCAATGACGGAAACAATAGAAATAGTTCTTAACTCATTCCTTCATAGGTTACTTTTAGATACAACCTCTTTGAATAAATCTACCGAAAAAGATCATTAACTAGAGAAAAGGAAAAAATAGAATTTTGTAGTTTGAAACCATTGTGATAAATAGAGCATTTGCTCCTATAGGAACAAATGCTCTATTTATCACGATGGTTTCACAAAGTGGCTTTTACAGAGTCGTCAAAGTCGTCAATATGAGGGAATGGGTTAAGTTATTAAGACCCCGTTGACGATAGTCAGGGGGACATTATGTTTTGCACCTGTCGTCTGTCCGTCTGTCACGCTTTTACGTGCAGTTGGTTGTCACAGTTTTTCCATTGTCTTATATTTAACAAACTCAATAGCTATTGGCATGCAATTGCATATACACATTAAACACCATCCATACTTTCATTGCGCACCCAGCCCATGCTTCCCACAAGCCCAAGGTCAAGGTCAAATTACTTAGGAATTTTACGTGCAACAAGGCAAGCACCGCCACAGGGACATCGCTGTGTCTTACAGACACAATTCTCTAGTTTCATAAGCAACCGGAGATGACACAGATAAGATGGCTCCTACAGGAACTGTCTGATCCGGGTCTTCTCTGTTAGTAGAGGTTCCAGAAGAATGTTTAACCCTTTCCCTATGTGAGACGTCTGATCAGGTTCTGCTCTGTTTGCTAACGGCATTCGAAAGATCTGTTTCTTTACTTTCTAACATGGCTACACTGTTCCATCTTCCATATTTTATTATAACTATTTTGTCCATTACAATTCCGTAGGTATTGAACTTTGAAATAAACATAGGGAAATGGTTAAAAAGCCACCAGGATTGAATGCTAAATATTCAAATTGGAACGGCACATTAGTGTTTAACTCATTCAATATAAAGGGCATGCATTTGATTGACAAACCGAAGAAGCCCTGATTAGTGAGCTACTCTAGAGACGCCCTGATGTGGATCTACTCTGGTTGCTGATGACACTCAAATGATTAAAGAAACTAACTTGTATATGAATAAAATGAACGCTTTAAAGAGGTTCTACTTATCTATGCTAATTGATTATCAGTGACAGGTAGTGGATAAACTTTTCTTGGTCAAGCAGAAAGCAATGGTGTAACATAATCACCGATTAGACGGCCGGCCATGACAAAATAAAAGGTAATAGATAAAATGACATCAGTTGTTATTACTTTGTTAACCCTTCGCTTGCTATTCACGTCAATATACCTACCTGTAAATAGTGTAGACCCAGATGTGCAGGAGCTGTCTCATCTGGGTCTGCACTATTTACAAGTTGACTCCACAGCAGTGATTGCACAGTGAAATACTTGTACACAGTGAAGATATATGTAATTATACAACAGGGCATGGGTAAAGAAGGAGAAATGTATTTTAAAATTCAGCAAGAGAAGGGTTAAGCCATTACTCCATTTTGACTATAACAGAAACCGTAAAGTCATATCTATTTTATTCTTTATGGAAAGTGAGCATACCCTTATCAGATCAGTCTGATTTGGGTCTGCACTGTTTGAAAAATGAGTTTAAAAGCGCCTCTATGGCGTAAAAGGTCTAATAAGCGACAATAATATGCCAACATACCAGACTGCTTGTTCGATAGTAGAACGTTAGCTTTCGAAGCGAGAGATTGTGGGTTCGATCCCCGACCGGGTCATACGTGAAACAAAACAAACAGCAACGGATCCAGATCAAATATAACAGCTTTTATGTAAATTCTTTACCGGATACAGATGCCTTTTGACGCCTTGGCAAATAGAGAAGACTCAGATCAATCAGGCGGCTGTTATAGGCGCCGTTGGATCAGAACCTGCTTGGTTTGCTTATGAAATTATGTAGCTCTGGACATACAGTTTCTCCAACAACAGGGTCTGATCAGGGTCTGCTTTGCTTGCTCATAAAATAATAAAGATATTGATATAAAATAATAAAGGTATTGATATAAAATAATTAAGATATTGATTCTAAAATTTCTCCCATGGCCAAGAATTCATGTGTGCATGTGTTATTATTAAAAATAAGCTAATTAATATTCATGACGTCATTATTTCTTACATGAAATTTCATGGAGTAAAATGGTTAATTACCAGACCACGCCCCTCTTAATTTCCATTAACCCTTTAAACACCGAGTAATGTTGGTCTTCCACAACTGTCGTGAGCTACAGTTGTAAAACCGTATCTTTCTACTATTTCTTCCTAAAACCAGCATTTGACTTTCAATGAAATTGAATCACGAGATGTGACGTCGTGTTAGTTTGCGACTCAACTGGATCTAAACTGTTCGCAAAGATCACTAGTTACCCTGGGACAATGGGCTAAGATTATATTTCTCAAAGAGGGCACACCCTGTCTACAAACAATGTCAAATTAGCTATAAAATGTTCAGAAAATAGAACACGCACTTAAAGAATAATCAGAAAAGCACGGTTTATGAATTCAACGAATATCATATCTGTCAAATTTAAGTGAACGTGACCTCAGAACATAATGTGGCCAATCTTTAACTCTTTGAATGAGGGAAAGATTGCACTGACAATTACAAACTATGTAGACTCAGATCAGACGGTCAATAGAGGAGCCTTCTGTTAACCCATTCCCGCATATTGACGCCTTTTGTCACCTCTCAAATAGTCACTTTCTGAAACCATTGTGATAAGTAGAGCATTTGCTCCATAGGAGCAAATGCTCTATTTATCACAATGGTTTCAACACTACACAATTCTACAAAATCCTTTCCTCTAGTAAATGCTCCCTTTCGGTAGATTTAGTGAAAGAGGTTGGGTCTAAAAATAGCCTAAGAGGTAATGGGTTTAAACGGCTGAACTGTTCATCATGGAAAATCCTCTCGTAATGTATGCCATTTCGTATCGAATGGGGTAGATCATTAAACACTGTTATGAGATTCCACTTTGGATAATCAACATTCAAAGTGTCAAGAAAGGTACGGTTGAACTTCGATATCTCGAACTCGGATAACTCGAATTTCAGATAACTCGATGTAAAAGTTTGAATTCTTCAAAAATGTATCACTGCGCATATCTAGAAACACATATAACATCTTAATGCAGGTCTAAAGTAATGCTGAAAGCTCCTATAGGAGCTTTCAGCATTATTTTAGACCTGCATTAAGCCGTTGAACTTGAGGAATTGTTCAGATTAGAAATCGGATAATTCGAACCTCTGTTACCTCGAAGTAATTTGTATTGTCCCTTGAAGTACGAGATATCGAAGTTCAACTGTATCTCAAATGGCTTAACTAATCAACTAGTTTTCGTATGCTTTATGTGTTGGAATGGATTTCCTTAAATTTATTCTCAAAAGGTATTTTGAGTATCAAAACAGTTTGGATTCTTTTGAGACGCCAAGTTACTCGGCATCTCATCTAGATCCAAACTGGTTGCAATGGTTATAACAGAATCGTCAACTGCAGCAACTTTGCTAAAAAAAATAAATAAAGCAGCATCCACTTTGAGAAATGAGGCAGACAAATAATGTTGCAGGGAATGAGTTATTCGCCTATTATAAACTCTTCTTTTTAACAAAGTAACATACGTTCTGAAGGTGGTGTATCGGCGAATTATATCTAGCAGAATTCGCTTATCTTTGTTAACTCTTTCGGCGCCAATGTCGCCTGTTGGCACCATTGAAAACAGTGCTTCACTGTTTTCTGTATTATTTCATCCCAAGCATACTTTTAAAAACAAATGTTTTACTAATATACCTTTATTATTGGCTAGTTTAGAATTATATCTAATATGAAATTATTATTGCAGACGACACTTTTAAATTAGAGTTAACTGTCAAGAGCGTAGCTGAATCCAAATGCAATGTACGTAGCGTGGCTATATGGTCCGAGAAAATGCTCCCCGGAGAACATTTAGAATTGTGTAGTTATAATGTAATAAATAGAGCATTTACTCCTATAGGAGCAAATGCTCTAGTTATGGTTTAAAAGGGTGACTTTTACAGAGACGTCAAAAGGAACCAATGTGAGGGAATCGGTTAAAGCTTACATGGCACGACAGAACGTTTATCAAAGTCTGCCCACTTCAATTTGTGTTCCACTTTGGTCATAATAATGTTTGCACCTTTCAGATTAATGTTTGGCACGTACGTAAGTGCGTGTCGCTAGCTACACCACGACTGTGGAGAGAAGCTCTAGATTGGAGAAGCTCTGGTATCTTATCAGGCTTGTACATCCTACGTATATGAAAGGATATTCGAAAATGCAATTGCTGTATGTAGGGCCTTAGTATTTTCAGTTTTCTACTGACGAAAAGTGGCTCTATGAGCTTAAGTTCAATGGCACTCTTAGTTCAAGCAGACGAACGATTGACGTCATTTTGCCATTGAAATTGACGTCACCATGTCAAGATGTCCATTGGTATTTACAAACATACACGTAAAGTGCATTAGCCTTCGACTAGCCTGATAGATCTACCTAATCTTAGACTTCGATAATGCAGTAGTGTTTAATAGGCTACTGACTATTTGATGAATACATGTCCATTTGTGAACACTTTGGAACCAACAAAGACACTAATATAAGTGTGCATATTATTAATATCAAAACCTACTAGTTAACATGTAATTTGCGTTATTGTATTGAAAACAGTCAATGGAACTGGTATATGGAGCAATGAAAACTGGGAAGAATGGGTACCAACTTCCTAAAGGCTGTGCTATTTTCTTTAAAGCCATGGTATTTAGCCAATATCGAGCTAAAAACAATCCAATTAGCGTTTGCAAACAGTTTGGATCCTGATGAGACGCCGAGTAACTCGGCGTCTCATCAGGATCCAAGCTGTTTGACACCCGATCAATTATAATCAAACGCTTGAATTAATCAGAAGTAAACGGTGCAACAGATCGAAGTTAAAGCAGGAACCGTTATTACAGCAGGACAAGGGTTAAAAATGTCAGCATAATCGTCATAGGTTAGAAAGTCAACGTCTACAAATCCCAGGTTATCCATACCCTTTATAAGATAATCTTAACTAAATCAGGGAATGTAAGATTGAAGCCTTTGACGTGTGTGAAGGACGTGAAAATTATTTTTATTAAAGGCCAAAAGAACCGAAATTTTGTGTCTGGTGCCGAATGAAAATGACCAATTCAAATCTATGAACGCATCCGTTACACCTGCATTAAATGACCATGAGCTGATTATAAAAACTCAATATCTATTAATCTTATAAGGCAAATGGGCTCTTAATGCAGGGCAAACGTAATACAGAAAGGGCTTTAATTAACGTGTTTTCACGCATTTGCAAACAGTAGACCCTCGTATAGGAGCCGTCTGATCAGTGTCTGCTCTGTTTACTAATTTGAATTTGAAATATCTGTTTCTTTAATTTCCAAAATTGCTACAGTGAAGCTCACTTATAACGAACTTGGATATAACGAAATATTGCATATAACAAAACAAAATCTATTCACCATCTCTACTTAACATATAGTAAAATGGACCTGGTATAACGAAATTTGGATATAATGAAAGAAATCAGAGGGTTCCGAGGACTTCGTTATAAATGAGATTCACTGTATAATGTCCCACCTTCCTTATTTCATTATATCTATTTTGTCCATGAATATTCAGTAGATATTGAAATTTGGAATAAGCATAGAACAGGGAACGAATTAATGAATAGTAAACGGTATAGACCATCAGGCCTGTTTTGTTGATGTGTGCAAATATTTCATATTCGTGATAAAGTTTGCACATTTCTGCTACTTATACCAGTTTAATATTCTATATTGATACATACCATTTTACATTTAGAAATTCGCAAAGGTTAAAACTCAAATATTTGGTTTTGTCTTCTGTGTACGATAATGATTTATTTTTATGTTTGGTGCCTTAACCCATTACCTCATAGGCTATTTTTAGATACAACCTCTTTGAATAAATCTACCGAAAAGGAGCGTTAACTAGAGAAAAGGAATTTTTTAGAATTTTATAGTTTGAAACCATTCTGTATAGGAGCAAATGCTCTATTTATAACAATGGTTTCACAAAGTGACCTTTACAGAGTCGTCAAAAGTCGTCAATAGGAGGGAATGGGTTAATGTAGGACAATGTGGGAGCTTTCTGCAATAATTTCTGCATTAAGCACCTGCTTTTTAAAGTCATCCATGTTTATTTATCAATCGGTCTCTGTATGTTCAAATGCTACTATGTACAACATTAGAAAACGTGCATTCAGTGTCCTGCAAACAGTGTTGGTGCATGTATAAAACATCAGCCCTTTTCCCTACCCCAACCACCACTCCACATCCCACCTCACAAGGGTACATCTTACCGAGGTCTACACTGCAACTAGTCGTGTAGTTTTTCATATTTTGGACGGTTTTACAGTAATGTGTTTATTCCATCTTAACATTTACCTGGTGAATATAAATTTTATGTAAGAAACGATGGAATCATGAATATTAACCGGTTTTATAATAGTATTTACACAGGGTGTTTTGACCGTTGTAGAATCTGTAGAATCAAATTTATATAAGACAATAAAGATTCAGAGTTCCAGATAAGATAGGTAATTTTTTTTCAAGAACAGCTCCATTATTTCTCCACCAAACCATATACTGTGACCACTCTTTAGAATCGTCTCTTCGAGACGATTCTAAAGAGTGGTCACAATATATGGTTTGGTGGAGAAACGACGATTTTAGTATTTGGGTACGCACGTTTATCTGTAGCTCTGATATGGAAACAGAGCTGGCATTGATCAGACGGTTCCTTTACATGTAGGAGCGCATCGGACCTGGGTACACCATGTTTGCGTCAAAAGCCTTCAACATCAGGTGAAGGATTCAAAGAGAGCTTAATATCTGAATTCTGATTTTCAACGCGTTTGCTGGTCTTGGTTTACATTGTTCACCAATTTTCTGAGATACGAACAGAGTTTTACGCTGTTCACTTTAACCCTTTACTCCATGCATATTCGCGTCAGAAATAGTGTCATGAATAGTAATTAAACGAATTTTATATTGTCATTTATACCCAGGAAACACGTGCCATAGCAAAAACAATGGGACGTATAATATGTCATATACAAACGGAGAAGACCTTTATCAGATACGGGTCTGATATAGGGCTGCTAAAGTCTGATATAGGGATGCTAAAGTCTGATATAGGGCTGCTAAAGTCTGATATAGGGCTGCTAAAGTCTGATATAGGGCTGCTAAAGTCTGATATAGGGATGCTAAAGTCTGATATAGGGCTGCTAAAGTCTGATATAGGGCTGCTAAAGTAGCAAAGGCATTGAAAGACGTTTTTATGGAATAAAGTCTTAAAGTGCTGGAAATCCCTCAAACCTTTCCCTGTTCAATATTCATGTAAGAAATTATTACATCATGCATATTCATTAGCTGAAGTTTTATACTGTAAACCTTTCAAAGAACGTTTTTGCATGACAAAAACTGTAGAATCAGATCTGTATACTGTCAAAAGTAAACAGAGCAGACCCTGATCAGATGACTCATATAGGAGCCGTCTGATCTGGGTCTACTTTGTTTACAGATACGTGAAAATGCGTTTATACATGTACGAAGGAAAGTGTTATGTTAATTGGTGTTTTTCAAAGTATGGTGGCACGGTCCAAATGGAATTTTGAAACCACATTAACCGAACAGTTCGTTGTACTATCGTCCTTAAATAGTAACCATTAGCCTGTTACAGGTGAATGACTGTTTACTTTTGCAAACACGCTGGATCCTAACGAGACACAAGACAACCCAAAGTCTCACATCAGGATCTAAACTGATTGACACACTGAATGTATTTTTGTAGATACACTCAACATATAGTATACAGTAGAACTGGTCTATAAACACTGCATAATGAATTAACTTTGGGGTCTATAAGAATACTTGGTTACCCAATGCAGAACGAAAGTAATGCAGAGAGCTCCTCTAGGAGCTTTTTGCATAACGTTCGCCCTGCATTAAGTTATCACCTGTCTTAAAAACCCAGAAGTAGACTTATTTTGATGGTCGTTGTGGACAGATTTTACTGCATTTTTACAAATTATTTGGATGAAAATATTGCCCAGCAGGCTAAGGGTTAAGATAACAAGAGAGCAAAAGTTTCATTCACATTTGAACCCGCTAAACCTATTCACACGGCATGTTTTGATAAGGGGCCGTCTATAGGAAGTGTGACATAGCCCCGTTGTCCAGCAGCCTGTGTTTACCATCATAAGTCGTCACTCAGCAAACGTAATTATACTTGGAAGCGGATATGTATGAATCAAGGTGCGATTTATGTCAACATTTCTGATCAGTCTAAACATATAAAAGAGCAAAATCAGCGACGATATTTCAGAAGCAGAACTTCACCGAAACTACAAAGTGCTCTGATCATTAAGAAGAGAATTTCTCTTTTAAAAGTTAATATTTTATATTTCAACTATAACGTTTGCCAAAAAAGCTGTATTATAAAAAAGATAATTATTTTTAGTAAATATTAGCGACCTTCAGCTCAGGCAAGAATACTCATTTACAATCAGAGGTAAGTCATTTTTTTCAATCATTAATCCCTGTTCAGCAATTCATGTAATTACTGATACAGTAAAATCTCTCTAAACCGGATGTTCAATTTAGCATAAATTTCGGTATTGGAGACAGATGGCAGCTTAATGCAGGATGACAATCATGCAGAGAGCTCACCTTGGAGCTTTCTGCATAGATTTCACCTGCATTAACACATTATCCCCTAGTGACGCATTTTTGCGCATCTATAGAAGTCACTTTATGAAACCATTGTGATAAATAGAGTATTTGCTCCTATAGGAGCAAATGCTCTATTTATCACAATGGTTTCAAACTAGAAAATTCTATATTTTCCCTTTCCTCTAGTTAATTCTCCTTTTCGGTAGATACATTCAAAGAGGTTGGGTCTAAAAATAGCCTAGGAGAGAATGAGTTAGGCAGCCATGTGCCTAAAAGTATCTAAATTTTTCTGTACTAGAATTCCGGTTTAGATGTGTTTTATTTACTGTATTTGCAAACAATTCTGGCCCAGCTCAGCCGCCGAGTAACTCGGTGTCTCATAAGGATCAACTTAAGACATTTGTCACAAAATCATTTTTATGTATAAAATTGCGGCACTTCTTTTTTAAAAAAATGAAGAACATAGAAAGTTCTAAGCAAACAGAATTTTTTCATTGTAATGGAAGGAATAGTGTTGGATTACTAATTTGCTGTCCATGACTTGCCTGTGATTATCTTAGCAAGCAGTTTGGATCCAGCTGAGACGCCGAGTAATTCGACATCTCATGCGAATCTAAGCTGAGTGTTGCTGTGAACCATAATTTGTGACAAAAATGAAGGAGAATCGAAAACAAAAATTGTGACAGGCGACGACTTTTGCAGACGACAAACTGTGGCATTGCAAGAGTTAAATACAGGTGTGAAAAAGTGTAAGAAATTCACATTGTTTTCAGTATTTATATCAGTTTCGAAATTATACAAATATATTTCGTTCACGTATGTTTAACCCTTTACTTAATGAATACGCATAAAACATACATATTTATGAGGTGAATATTTATAATGATATAATCAGGCCTATATTAATTCATAAATAAACAGCGCAAGCATTAGTAGACCGTGGTCAGACGGCTCCAATAGGAACCGTCTGCGTACGGTCTAAGTCTGTTTGCAAAGGCGTCTATCATGGCCAAAATTCTCTGTGCTCATATGTCATTAATAAAACGTACTTGCAACGCATTTTAAAAATGCCTAAATGTTACTCATTTCATAATATACTGTAAAGAAGTACAGAAAACCTCTCTATAACGACCACTAAATTGTGTTGATTAGATGGTATTTAGGGCAGGTGGCCGCTTAAAGCAAGGTGAAAGTAAAACAGAACGCTCCTATAGGAGCGTTCTGTTTTACTTGCAACTTGCTTTAAGCAGCCACCTGCCTTTAACACAAAATACTTGATGTAATTTAGTGGCCGTTATAGAGAGGTTTTACTGTATATCTCAAGAAAATTAACCGAATAAACGTTGAAGAAGACAAAACTGCCAGATGTTTGATATTGAAGACCCGATGTTATTCGCTAATGTATTAGTATTTATTCGGGTTGTGTTTTAGTTCCGTAACTGTTCGACATGGGCCGATTTGTTTGTCCATAAAAATTATCAGTATTGATTTCGAATTGTCGTCTGCAATCCAGATTTCTTAAATTATTCAGCAAAATAAGGAAATTAAATGAATAAATGCAAATTTCAAAGGAATAAAGCACAGATATAGAAATAGAGATTGAAACAAAAAGTGAAGTCCCTGATCAGACGCCGCCTTGAAAAGGCGGCGTCTGATCTGGGACTGCACTATTTGTCGTAGTGTATTTATGCGACATTGGCAGTGAAAGGGTTAATAAAGGCGGTTTATTTTGTATCACATGGTCGTTTTTCGATATAAGTTTATGGTAGGAACCATCACTCTGATATGCATGGTGTCGTTATTTCTTACGTGAATGCTCATAGAACACATGTGTTATAGATACATAATCAGATTTCCTTCGGGTGACTGTCGTATTGATGTTTACCTGTATTCTAGATCCAGATCAGTTATCACACATTCGGTCGGGGACTGATCGGGGTCTAGTTTGCTACAACTGTAGCGTGTAAAATACCATTAATTCTGACGAGTGATACACGTGGCGAATGTTCCGGGGTTCTGTCCCCCTTAAACTACCAAAGCTGCCAAAATCACGATTCTCTATGAGTACTATTATCATCTAGGTCATTCGTGCTAGCCTTGAAAAGTGTCTTCACTAGGATAGGCTTAAGCCCCATTTCCGCTAACCCTTTCCTTCATATAAACGTCTTTTCACCATTTGCAAATAGAGTAGACCCATGTCAGACGGCTCCTCTAGGAGCCGTCTGATCCGGATCTACTTTGTTTGCTTATTACATTATAACAGATCTGACTCTACTGTTTTTACCAATACCAAAATATCCTACGTACATATACAATTATAAAAAAAAGTAGCTAATAGATATCCATAATGTCATAATTTGCTACTTGAATATTAAAACAGCGTTAACTCTTCCCTGTCCTGTTTATCACAATGGTTTCAAAACTACACAATTCTGAACGTTCTTTTACAGTAGATTTGTATCAGCGATTTTTTAACAATGGCATGTACAATGTAGATCTACACATGATGTTTTGGCTCAGGCAGAAACTGTAAAATCAGATCTATATTGTACCATAAGCAAACAGAGCAGACTCCAAAGGAGTTATCTGATATGAGTCTACTCTGTTTGCAAATGCGTGAAAGGGCGTTTATATGACGGAAAGGGTTAATGCTAACGTTTAGCAAGTGTCTGTACTGGTAAAAGTGTTAGCACTTAATGGCTGTCAAGGGTTCCAGTGGTAATATTTCGTGTCATTTTTACTAAAAAGTCCAATATAACAAGATAAAGGCATTACTAACCATCCCAAACTAGATATGCATTGTTTGTAATGTCCTAAAGATGGACTCAATTCTGGTGAGTTTCAGTCAGTATCTTAATGCTCATTGGATTCGCCAGCTGATATTGTATTTTGTTTCCACTGTGTTTAGCTCTTTCAGAACCAAATACCATTTTCGTCTGCACAAATTATTGTCTGCTTAAAGTTCATAAAAGTACATGTTAAGAGTCATGCAGGAAACACCGCATACAAAACACACACCCCGCCCAAACAGCACCACAATAAACAATAAAATGTGCATGTATATAAAAGACACAAAGAGACACACAAAGGGGGAAGATGGAAGTACCGCCTTGGAACGGTCAGTGACAAAAGTCACTGGGGGGGGGGGGGTAAACCGGTTTTTGGGCGCCCAACCTCACACTTATTCATGCTAAATTCATACTGAAAGCATAAGTCGGCACATGCACATTGTAATATTTCATAAAATGTTACGAAAGCATGTTGATGTATTTCTATATCATCCACAGATTATTATTTACGATGGAAAGTGCAATTCAGCGAGCTATCGCCACGGCTGTTCTTATTGTCTGTTTGACCTGTGTCAGTCAGACGGACGCTCACGGGCGCCTCATCGAACCTCCGTCCAGATCAAGCATGTGGCGATACGGATTTCATACGGAACCAAACTACAACGACAACCAACTTTCCTGTGGCGGATTTGGGGTATGTTTAGACTTTATCAATCCTTCAACTTCCAATATTATACAGATACACAGAGGTCCAGATAAGATGCGTAAATTTAAACATTTTCAAGAATCTCTCCTTTATTTCTCCACCAAACCCTATACTGTAAACACGTTTAAGTTTTAGAATTGTCTCTGAGAGACGATTCTAAAGAATGATCACAGTGATTACAGTGTAGGATTTGATGGAGAAATGAAGATTTTTGCATTTGGCTACGCACCATTATCTGCAGCTCTGTTGTAAAAAGTAAACTCTTCTAAACTGACATTAGGACTCCTTTAACTTTTTTATCATATGAGATGGTCCTGCAAGGAAAACATATGCTGGTGAAAACCTTTGGCATTGATATACCGGTATGCAAACATTGCGGACTAATCAGGGGGTTCCTTCTAACGAACTCTGATATAACGAATTATCGCATTATATGTATGTACTTGAACATTTGCTACGTAAAGTGGAACTCACTTCTAACGAACTCTGATATAACGAATTCTTGTATTATATGTCTGTACTTTGAATATTTCCGCCGTGCTGGGGAACTCGCTTCTTTCGAACTCTGATATAATGAATTCTTGCATTATATGTATGTACTTGAATTTTCCTATGTAAAGTGGAACTCGCTTCTAACGAACTCAGATATAAAGAATTCCTCGAATTATATGTTTATATTTGAATATTTCCTACGTACAGTATTTCCTTATAAGTGAGTATTAAGGGTGCGGAGGTTTCTACAAATTTCCCCATAGCCACACTTTACTGTGTTCAGATTTCAATTTAAATATTTAGCTAATAAATATGCATGACAGCATACATTCCATAAATATTTATCAGATAAATGATTAAATCACGCCCCAGGAACATGCTAATGTGTTGTGTATGGTATTAAACTAATTCCATGGCATTTAGACCAGTCTGTTTATGTTTTACGTGGCCCCTTTTCAGACACAATGGGGAGCAAATGCTGGTCGGTGTGGCGTGTGTGGTGACCCGTATAACGGACGGCGCGAAAACGAGGCTGGTGGAAAATACGCCACCGGAACTATAGTTCGTCATTACACAGAAGGGGAGACAATTACAGTGACATTAGATATCACAAAGAATCACGGAGGTTCCTTTGAGTTCCGTATCTGTCCCAATAACAATCCCTCCAAAGCGGTTACAGGTGAGTTCAATTAACCAGTTTTATCTTGTGTTTCTTTTTGAACTCTTCCAAATATGCATTCTGAATGACTCTACTTTTCATCTTGAGGAGTGTTTGCTGCAATATGCCGTATGCAAAATAATTTGTTAAACAAAGAGTGCTGGCCTTAATAAGATGACTCATCAGGCTACATCTAATAAATCGTTTTACTATTTTATTTATGACAGAGGCATATGTACATGCAACATGCACATATTAGTTACTTTTGTTCTTTCCGAATAACTCCAATAATTCGGAACCAAACATTGTTTAGAATCGTCTAGTAGAGACGACTCTGAAGAGTTGTCAGTGTATAGGGTTTGATGGAGAAGGGACGATTTTAATATTTGAAAAAAATCCCTTTATATGTGACTATGTTATGGTCCCTTCATAATGTTAACCTTTTCCCTGTTCTATTTTATTTCCAAATTTCAATACCTATTGAATATTCATGGACATAATATTTAAAATGAAATATGGAAGGTGGAACATTGTAGCCATTTTAGAAAGTAAAGAACTGTATCTTTAAAATTCCACTAGCAAATAGAGCAAACCCTGATTATAGGAGCCGTCTGATCTGGGTCTACCCTGTTTGCAAATGCGTGGAAATGCGTTTATATGAAGGAAAGGGTTAATCAATTTTTATTTGTATTCATTCCATATTACATCAAAGTCTCGCTAATACGACCATTCATTATTCTGCATTTATTACAGCAAAACCTCTCTATAACGACCACTTAATTACATCAATTATTTTGTGTTAAAGGCAGGTGACTGCTTAAAGGAATGTGAAAGTAAAACAGAACGCTCTTATAGGAGCGTTCAGTTTTACTTTCACCTTGCTTTAAGCAGCCACCAGCCCAAAATACCAAACAATTAACACAATTTAGTGGTCGTTATAGAGGGATTTACTGTATTTAAAACAGGGTGTTAGCTAACTACAGAACAAAAGTTATGCATTGTCAACAACCCCATATTAAACCCTTCTCTTGCTAAATATATAATATCTGCACAATCTCTGGTGTATTTACCAACTTCTGATTTATTCGAGCCTTCAAAAACGTACTGACCGACTGCCAAACAGCTTGGATCCGGATGAGACGCCGAGTTATTTGGCGTTTCATCTGGATCCAAACTGTTTGCATATGTCAATTAGGTGGCAATTACCATGTAACGAATTTATACACATTATATGTTGTCATTTAGACATGTGTTTGTACAAAACATAAAAATAATCTTCAAATTTATCTTCTCTCTGACAGAAACTTGCCTGAATCAGAATCTGTTGAGACAACCGAATGGCCAGACAAGATGGCAGCTGTCGCCAGTATATGGGAACATTAAATTCTCGATTGATCTCGTTTTGCCACGCGGACTGACGTGTTCACAGTGTGTTCTGCAATGGAAGTGGATCACTGGTAAGTTATCTTTGAAGACATTGCAAACAGTTTGGATCCAAATAAAACGAATAGTAACAACTTCCCAACAGGGTTTCAGAGCTACAGATAAAGGTGAATACCCAAATACTGACATTTTATTTCTCGAGAAAACCCTATACTTTGACCACTCATTCAAGACAATTCTAAAGAGTAGCCACAGTATAGGGTTTTAAATAAAGGAGCTATCTAGCTAAGGAAATATTCATGAGGCCGTTATTAAACGAAGTAAGGTTTGTTTACTATGCAAATAATGTTATTCCAGAGCTCCAAATAAGATGCGTAAATTTTAACATTTTCAATAATAGCTCCTTTATTTCTCCACCAAGCCCTATACTGTGACCTCTCTTTAGAATCGTCTCGAAGAGACGATTCTAAAGAGTGGTCACAGTATAGGGTTTTGTGGAGAATATACGATTTTAGTATTTGGATACACACCTTAATGTGTAGCTCTGTAAATATTCATTGGCATACAAAGTAGAATAAGGATGTCAACAAGTGTTCCAACATAAGCTTTGAGATCAAGGTCGATGCCAATATTTGTCAATGGTCAATTGTATTTTGTTTGCGATGTTTCATTAACTCATTACCTCCGAGACTATTTTTAGACCCAACCTATTTGTTTAAATCTACCAAAAAGGAGCATTAATTAGAGAAAATATTTTTTTACAATTGTGTAGTTTTGAAACTATTGTGATAATTAGAGCATTTGCTCCTATTGAGTAAATGCTCTATTTATCACAGTGGTTTCAGAAATGACTTTTACAGAGGCGTCAATAGGAGGGAATGTGTTAAATCGATATGTGCCAAGTCGCGTTGAATTAGTTTACCATAAATAATGTGGGAATAAATGGGTTAAAAGAGTTTATAAACTTTGAAACTGATCAGAATCAACAAGGGCTGTATACGCTACCGCTTAATACAGTATAGATCCTGGTCTGACCCATTTGTTATAAAGCTTGTGTTTGTTCTCGAAAATCTGATTGGTCAGCGTTTGGGACGAACGTAAACTCTGACCAATCGCATGCTTGATTACGAACTCGTGCATAAAATCGGAAGATTTATAATCACAACGCTGGAACCACATTTCAGTTCGGATGCTTATCTTCATCTACACCGTGCCACACTGCTAAATTATCAACGTCGGAATTATTTCTAATGTTTATTACTTTATTACAGCCAGCAACTGGGGTTGTGATGCAAGTGGATGTGGAAAAGGTCACGGGAAACAGGAACAATTCTACGGCTGTGCAGATGTAGATATTAGGTCGTCTTCCTCTTCCGGTTTTGGTTCTGGTAATCAAGGCTCAAGCTTTGGTCAGGGTACGATTGGTGGCCAGGGTACGATTGGTGGCCAGGGTACGATTGGTGGTCAGGGTACGATTGGTGGCCAGGGTACGATTGGTGGTCAGGGTACAATTGGTGGCCAGGGTACGATTGGTGGTCAGGGTACGATTGGTGGCCAGGGTACGATTGGTGGCCAGGCTCCGATTGGTGGAAACATCGCGACTCAGGCACCACAATCCGGGGGGATGCCTGGAAATTTCATTCCGTCCGGAGGGAATAATAATTTTGGCTTCATACCGATTGGAAGCGTTGTAAAGCCCGTAATCAGCAATAAATGTGAGGCTACAGCTGATTGGAGAACGCGCTACGCATATGCCGACCAGTGGTGTGAGACACAGTGCGCTGCCGGGAACTGTCCAGTGAAATACTGCCAAGATGGCTGTCGTAATTTGTACGGTTAAAAAGACTCGTTTATTCTGTGACTGAAAATAATTTGCTCAATATTCATAATAAATATACAATAAAACCTCTCTAAATCGGATTTTTAATAAAGAACAATTTAGGTCATTTCAGACAGGTGACTGCTCAATGTAGAGTGAAAGTCATGCAGAAAGCTCACACAGGAGCTTTCTGCATGACCTTTAACGTGCATTAACCTGCCATCTGTCTGGAAAAACCGGTATTGATACTAAGATAAACGTCCGGTTTAGAAGGGTTTTACAGTGGTAATAATAATTTATTTTTTAAAACTTGTTTGTGATGAGTTTTGTTTATAAATGCTGTCAACTTAGTGTAATAAATGTTTTTGACAAGTATTTGTAATGTTTTGTTATAAATCCTTTTTGTACACGTACGCTCTAAAACTAACATCTGCTCAAAAGTAGATGTAGTGGACTGTTTGTTGACTACTTCCGAGTCGATCAATCAATATTGATCCAATGTAGACCCAGATCAGAGGGATTCTGTGTGATCTGATTAGTTCCTACATTGTCTGCTAAAAAGTAATTTCAAACTACACTTATTGATA
Source organism: Azorinus chamasolen (assembly GCA_963576725.1). Classification (NCBI taxonomy): domain Eukaryota; kingdom Metazoa; phylum Mollusca; class Bivalvia; order Cardiida; family Solecurtidae; genus Azorinus; species Azorinus chamasolen. The sequence continues at coordinate 28,739,948 of OY755240.1, forward strand.
CTGATTGAATTAAAGTATAACCTTTAACCCTTTCCTCCATAAATACCCCTTTCTACGCCTCTGTAAAATCACTTTTTGAAACCATTGTGATAAATAGAGCATTTGCTCCTATAGGAGCAAATGCTCTATTTATCACAATGGTTTAAAACTACAAAAGTCTATTTTTTCCTTTTCTCTTGTTAATGCTTCTTTTCGGTAGATTTATTTAAAGTGGTTGGAACTAAAAAATCTAACATCTGCTTAAAAGTAGATATGGTGGACTGTTGACTACTTCCGAGTCGATCAAGCTGTTGAGAAACTACTGACCGAGTTTCAAACAACTTGGATCCTGATGAGAGGCCGAGTTATTCGAATCCCATCTGTGGTTAAATCCCAGCCAAGACATCGGAAGCCTCCGTGCCGAGTAGTTATTGTCTGTGACTGAAAATACTCAGCCGTCCCATGCCACTGTAGTTCGAATCCTGGTCTGGGCGTTTGTTTCATTGCAAGAAATAATGACATCATTAAATTTTATAATGGCACGTGTACACATGAATGTTTGGTATTGGAAAAAGCTGCCGAGTCAGATCTATTATTATTTCATTAGCAAACAGAGCGTACCTGATCAGACACGGCTCCTACAAGAGATGTATGATCCGGGTCTACCCTGTTTGTAAAGACGTGAATAAACGTATGCATGAAGGAAAGGGTTAATGCAGGGTGAAAGGAGCTTTCTTCGCGACATTAGTCCTTACCCGATGAGACACCATTGACCTTGTAAATTTGGACTACAGTAAAACCCCTCTAAATCGGAATTCTAGTAGATGAATATATATATACTTTTACAATGAAGAAAATATTCCAAAATAGGGAATTAATATAATACATAAATACTTGAATTGCTCTGATCTAGTATTTCGACCACTAAGGGCCTTTTTCAAAGATTATCATGTCAAAATACACGTCACATTTTTGTTACATGCATTCAGTCATAAAATCAAGGAAAATAATCTTTGAAAAAGGCCCTTAGTGGTCGAAATATTAGATCAGAGCAATTCTAGTATTTATATACTTTTAGACAGGTTGCTCCTGAATGCAATGTGAAAGTCATGCAGAAAGATCATAGAGCAGCTTTCTGCATGACTTTCACCCTGCAATAAGCTGCCACCTGTCTCCAAGACCGATAATTATGCTTTAACGTCCGATTTATAGAGGTTTTACTGTACTCCCGATTTGATCCAGTATTTGAGGAATTATTGTTCTAGTATCAAACAGTATGGACCCTGATGAGACACCGGTTCACTCGGCGTCTCATCTGGATACAAGCTGAGTGAAAATGTCATTCAAGTCGCGCATAGTGGTAGAGAGGACACACTGCAACGCAACCAGTCTAACTTAAGCTGCCGCCAGTCTTAACGAAGGGCACTGATATTTACTTAAGTACAGTAAAACCTCTCTATAACGACCACTAAATTACATCAAGTATTTTGTGTTAAAGGCAGGTGGATGCTTAAAGCTAGGTGAAAGTAAAACAGAACGCTCCTATAGGAGCGTTCTGTTTTACTTTCGCCTTGCTTTAAGCAACCACCTGCCCAAAATACCAATTAATTAACTCAATTTAGTAGTCGTTATAGAGAGGTTTTACTGTATTCGATTCAGGGCGGTTTTACTGTACAGTGGTTTTTACGAAAGAAGATATTGGATCTTGTTAGTTAGATGACTGCTTAATGCATGGTGAAAGTCACGCAGACACATCCTTTTGGAGCTTTATGCGTTATTTTCATCTTGCATTAAAGTTATAGTCCCTACAATAAACGCATAATTGTTCAATACCATCATAAAACATGGTATGTGTTACATGTATGTTCAATAATTGTTATAGAGATTATATAAAAGATGCCCCTGTGGTACAAAATAAACTGTCTTCGTCGATACTTTCGACTTAGATTGTTTGTTGTACAACAAAATATTATCGACCTACTTACAGTTACAAAACTAAAACGCTGCCCGAATAAACTAAACACAAATACATAAAGAATCTTCCATGAAGTTTGATCTCCTTCAGTGTTCTGGCTATATTCCACTTTTCAGTATATAAACACACGATTTATGTGAACTTTAGGTACAGTAAAACCTCGATTATTCGAACACTAAAATACGTATTATTATCGATCTTTAAGACAAGTGGCAGCTTAATGCATGGTAAAAGTCATGCAGAAAGCTCCTCTAGGAGCTTTCTGCATGACTTTCATCATGCATTAAGCAGCCACTTGCCTAAAAGGGTCTAAATTCGTTTATAACGAAATTCGAATAATCGAGATTTCACTGTATTTTAAAACGCGTTGTAAGTAGAGACAATCACTAAGTTGTCACCCGTCATAAAGACCACCATTGGTACATATTTGAACGTCTATTTTAGAGGGGTCTTACCGTATTCCCTTGCTAAGGGAAAAGTTATGATTGTTGTCTGAGGAGGTTCAAAACAGTTGGTCATTCAATTGCATTTCTCAATGAAATGGAAGGTACGTGGTATAGCAATGCGGTAAAATGAAACAGACGACAATCTTTAGGAACCATTAATACAGTAAAAACCCTCTAAACTGGACGTTAAATTCAATATAAATATCGGTCATGAAGACAGGTGACAGCTTAATTCTAGAGGAGCTTTCTGCATGACGTTTATCCTGCATTAAGCAGCCACCTGCCTAAAAGTATCTAAATTCATTTCTACTAGAATTCCGGATTGGAGGATTTGTACTGTAATTCCTATTGTTATAAGGGTTTAACCCTCTTCATGCTGACAAAATAATGCCTTCTCAATCTCTGATTTACTGAACTTTTTCCTGACTTCCGGTTCGATTAAGCATTTGAGAAAATATTGACCGAGTTGTCAAACAGCTTGGATTCTGATGAGACGCCGAGCTACTCGGCGTCTCATCTGGATCCAAACTGTTTTAAAAGGTCAGTCGCGCTTAGCAAGGGAAGAGTTAAATAATTCGGTTATAGACGTTATCTTCGCTAGTTTAGAGATAAAATTATGTTGAGTTGAGAGTCTTAACCCTTTTTCTGACAGCTAGACGTATTTGCAAACAGAGTAGACCCATATTTTTCGTGGTCAAATGTCTGCTTATTCATAATATCACTCATTATTTCTTGCGCGAATATTCATCAGGGAAATAGTTTATAAATACTTATGACAAATGAGTTGGTTGCCGGTCTGTTTAGCGTTCTATAGAGTCATTTAGACAGTACGAATAAGGGAAACATAATGAAAACCCCGTTAACCCTTTACAACATGAATATTCATATACGAATTAATTACATTATAATTAATCATTAGATTAATTTATATGATTTCATATGAACATATGTCTTTTTGGTCATGGTATAAACTGCAGAGACACGTGTCTATGATTTAACCTTTAGCCTGCTGAAGAGATTATCTTGACAGCATTTTTTACCTACTACATATTCAAAATGCAAGCTATAATCAATGTGTCTACCAGAATGCAATCAGGATGTCAAACAGTTTGGATCCCGATGAGACGACGAGATACTCGGCGTTTCATCTGGATCCAAACTGTTTGCATAGGCATTCACTCATCAGCCAATAGCAGGCTAAAGGTTAATATGCAAACAATACAGACCCGGATCAGATGGCTCCTACAGAAGCCGTTTAAAGGGTCGACAATGTTTTTGAAAAAGCGTCTATAGGTATCTCTATCAGGTTAAGTGTTACACGTGAAAATCCACTAGCAATTTTTACTTTTATACTACTATTTATTACCTCTTCTCATATCTGAAAATAGCCAAAGTGATACAAGAATAAATATAATAACACTTCACTTTTGTGTTGTTTTTACAGCAGGGAAGGTCTAAGGTATAGTCGTGATATCTATCACATGTTTTTTCAGATATTATAAACGCGATCTTACATTATCTTATCCATAATGAGCCACACATGCAACAAATTCTGTTTGAAGCAACCACAAACACATGACCCATGACCTGGCCAGCATTTGGAAACAGTTGGATCCACTTGCATCGCCGAGTAACTCGGCGTCTCATCAGGATCCAAGCTGTTTGATATTTGGTCAATAGTTTCTAAACCCTTTCCCTTATGTAAGCGCATTTTGACGCCTCTGCAAGCAGAGTAGACCCAGATAAAACGGCTCCTATAGGAGCCGTCTGACCAGGGTCTGCTCTGTTTGCTTATGGTGTAGTATAGATCTAATTCTACAGCTTCTGCCTGGGGCAAAATGTCTTATGTTCGTATGCCATTATAAAAAAGAATCTTATTAATATTCATGACGTCATTATTTCTTACATAAAATATACAACAGGGAAAGGGTTAATATAAGAACGAATCAAATGTAGGTAAAAATTGTAACAGATCCGAGTCTTAGCAGACTCTGTTCAATGTGAGAAGGGTTAATACAGGACACTCAAAGCTCCAGATCTGATGCGTTAATTAAAATATTTTCAAGTAAAACTTCTGCTTTATTTCTCCACGAAACCCTATGGTGTGACCACTCTTTAGAATCGTCTCGATGAGACGATTCTAACAAGTGGTCACACCATAGGGTTTAATGGAGAAATGACGATTTTAGTATTTCAGTACGCACCGTTATCTGTAGCTCTGAGGACAATAGTACACGAGATTGGGTTTAAACATGTTATTCCTGTAATTTACAACATGTTTAAATGTATATACAGTGATAACTCGATTTTTCGAACAACCTGATTCAAATACGTACCATTATTGATCTTTAACACGGGTGGCAGCTTAACGCAGGGTGAATGTCATGCAGAAAGATTCCTCTAGGAGCTTCCTGCATGAATTTCACTTTGCATTGAGGATCCACCTACCTACAAAGACATAAATTCTTCATGACCAAAATTCGCAGTATCGAGTTTTTACTGTAATTTCTAAGAAGGATTGGAATGAAAGCTTAAAGCTTATTATTTTCCTCTCATTAGCATATAATACTTCACAAAAGCAGTTGTTTGTCAAAACGAATGATAAACATAAGCGAAACATGAAAATAACAAAATTGGAACAAAAAAGTTAACGTGAAAGCAGATAATGTTCGGCAGCGTTAAGTTGGCTGCAGTTCGTTATTCGAATAACGAAATATTTCGCAGTTCGTTATTCGAATAACGAATTGATACAAATTAATTATAAATTATCAGAGATAATATTTTAGACACCGTAGGCCCCAGTCATAGTGGAATCAATGATTTATATATTAAATACGGAGTCATTTCGCAGTTCGTTATTCGAATAACGAACTATTTCGCAGTTCAACCTCCGAATAACGAAATGGCCAAATTAAGTTTTAAATGGGTAAAGATGATATTCTAAACACACTAGACCCCCTTCATAGTGGAAGCAATGATTTATATGTAATAAATACGGGACCATTTCGCATTTCGTTATTCGAATAACGAAATATTTCACAATTCAACCTCCGAATAACGAAATGGCCAAAACCAGCTATATATGCGCAAAGATGATATTTTAGATACCCTAGACCCAAGCAATAGTGGAATCAATGGTTTCTATATAAAATCCGGAGCCATTTCGCAGTTCGTTATTCGAATAACGAAATATTTCGCAGTTCAACTTCCGAATAACGAAATGGCCAAAACCAGTTATAAATGCGCAAAGATGATATTTTAGATACCCTAGACCCAAGTCATAGTGGAATCAATAATTTCTATATAAAATCCGGAGCCATTTCGCAGTTCGTTATTCGAATAACGAAATATTTCGCAGTTCAATCTCCGAATAACGAAATGGCCAAAACCAGTTATAAATGCGCAAAGATGATATTTTAGATACCCTAGACCCAAGTCATAGTGGAATCAGTAATTTCTATATAAAATCCGGAGCCATTTCGCAGTTCGTTATTCGAATAACGAAATATTTCGCAGTTCAATCTCCGAATAACGAAATGGCCAGAATAAGTTTTAAATGCGTAATAATGATATTTTAGATACACTAGACCCGAGTCATAGTGGAATCAATGATTTCTATACAAAATCTGGGACCATTTCGCAGTTCGTTCTTCGAATAACGAAATATTTCGAAGTTCAACCTCCGAATAACGAAATGGCCAAAACCAGCTATAAATGCGCAAAGATGATATTTTAGATACCCTAGACCCAAATCATAGTGAAATCAAAGATTTCTATATAAAATCCGGAGCCATTTCGAAGTTTGTTATTCGAATAACGAAATATTTCGCAGTTCAACCTGCGATTAACGAAATGGCCAAAATAAGTTTAAAATGCGTAATAATGATATTTTAGACACACTAGACCCATGTCATAGTGGAATCAATGATTTCTATATAAAATCCAGAGCCATTTCGCAGTTCGTTATTCGAATAACGAAATATTTCGCAGTTCAACATGCGAATAACGAAATGGCTAAGATAAGTTTTAAATGCGTAATAATGATATTTTAGACACACTAGACCCATGTCATAGTGGAATCAATGATTTCTATATAATATCCGGAGCCATTTCGCAGTTCGTTATTCGAATAACGAAATATTTCGCAGTTCAACCTCCGAATAACGAAATGGCCAAAACCAGCTATAAATGCGCAAAGATGATATTTTAGATACCCTAGACCCGAGTCATAGTGGAATCAATGATTTCTATATATAATCCGGAGCCATTTCGCAGTTTGTTATTCGAATAACGAAATATTTCGCAGTTCAACCTCCGAATAACGAAATGGCCAAAACCAGTTATAAATGCGTAATGATGATATTTTAGATACCCTAGACCCAAGAAATAGTGGAATCAATGGTTTCGATATAAAATCCGGAGCCATTTCGCAGTTCGTTATTCGAATAACGAATGATTTCGCAGTTCAACATGCGAATAACGAAATGGCCAAAACCAGCTATAAATGCGCAAAGATGATATATTAGATACCCTAGACCCAAGTCATAGTGGAATCAATAATTTCTATATAAAATCCGCAGCCATTTCGTAGTTCGTTATTCGAATAACGAAATATTTCGCAGTTCAACCTCCGAATAACGAAATGGCCAAAACCAGCTATAAATGCGCAAAGATGATATTTTAGATACCCTAGACCCAAATCATAGTGAAATCAAAGATTTCTATATAAAATCCGGAGCCATTTCGAAGTTTGTTATTCGAATAACGAAATATTTCGCAGTTCAACCTGCGATTAACGAAATGGCCAAAATAAGTTTAAAATGCGTAATAATTATATTTTAGACACACTAGACCCATGTCATAGTGGAATCAATGATTTCTATATAAAATCCAGAGCCATTTCGCAGTTCGTTATTCGAATAACGAAATATTTCGCAGTTCAACCTCCGAATAACGAAATGGCCAGAATAAGTTTTAAATGCGTAATAATGATATTTTAGACACACTAGACCCGAGTCATAGTGGAATCAATGATTTCTATACAAAATATGGGACCATTTCGCAGTTCGTTCTTCGAATAACGAAATATTTCGCAGTTCAACCTCCGAATAACGAAATGGCCAAAACCAGCTATAAATGCTCAAAGATGATATTTTAGATACCCTAGACCCAAATCATAGTGCAATCAAAGATTTCTATATAAAATCCGGAGCCATTTCGAAGTTTGTTATTCGAATAACGAAATATTTCGCAGTTCAACCTGCGAATAACGAAATGGCCAAAATAAGTTTAAAATGCGTAATACATGTAATTATATTTTAGACACACTAGACCCATGTCATAGTGGAATCAATGATTTCTATATAAAATCCGGAGCCATTTCGCAGTTCGTTATTCGAATAACGAAATATTTCGCAGTTCAACCTGCGAATAACGAAATGGCCAAAATAAGTTTTAAATGCGTAATAATGATATTTTAGACACACTAGACCCATGTCATAGTGGAATCAATGATTTCTATATACAATCCGGAGCCATTTCGCAGTTCGTTATTCGAATAACGAAATATTTCGCAGTTTAACCTCCGAATAACGAAATGGCCAAAACCAGCTATAAATGCGCAAAGATGATATTTTAGATACCCTAGACCCGAGTCATAGTGGAATCAATGATTTCTATATAAAATCCAGAGCCATTTCGCAGTTCGTTATTCGAATAACGAAATATTTCGCAGTTCAACATGCGAATAACGAAATGGCCAAAATAAGTTTTAAATGCGTAATAATGATATTTTAGACACACTAGACCCATGTCATAGTGGAATCAATGATTTCTATATACAATCCGGAGCCATTTCGCAGTTTGTTATTCGAATAACGAAATATTTCGCAGTTCAACCTGCGAATAACGAAATGGCCAAAACCAGTTATAAATGCGTAACGATGATATTTTAGATACCCTAGACCCAAGCAATAGTGGAATCAATGGTTTCGATATAAAATCCGGAGCCATTTCGCAGTTCGTTATTCGAATAACGAAATATTTCGCAGTTCAACCTCCGAATAACGAAATGGCCAAAACCAGCTATACATGCGCAAAGATGATATATTAGATACCCTAGACCCAAGTCATAGTGGAAGCAATAATTTCTATATAAAATCCGCAGCCATTTCGTAGTTCGTTATTCGAATAACGAAATATTTCGCAGTTCAATCTCCGAATAACGAAATGGCCAAAAGCAGTTATAAATGCGCAAAGATGATATTTTAGATACCCTAGACACAAGTTATAGTTGAATTAATGATTTCTATATAAACTCCGGAGCCATTTCGCACTTCGTTACTCGAAAAACGAAATATTTCGCAGTTCAACCTCCGAATAACGAAATGGCCAGAATAAGTTTTAAATGCGTAATAATGATATTTTAGATACCCTATACACAAGTCATAGTTGAATTAATGATTTCTATATAAAATCCGGAGCCATTTCGCAGTTCTTTATTCGAATAACGAAATATTTCGCAGTTCAACCTCCGAATAACGAAATGGCCAAAACCAGCTATAAATGCGCAAAGATGATATTTTAGATACCCTAGACCCAAGTCATAGTGGAATCAATAATTTCTATATAAAATCCGCAGCCATTTCGTAGTTCGTTATTCGAATAACGAAATATTTCGCAGTTCAATCTCCGAATAACGAAATGGCCAAAAGCAGTTATAAATGCGCAAAGATGATATTTTAGATACCCTAGACACAAGTCATAGTTGAATTAATGATTTCTATATAAACTCCGGAGCCATTTCGCACTTCGTTACTCGAAAAACGAAATATTTCGCAGTTCAACCTCCGAATAACGAAATGGCCAGAATAAGTTTTAAATGCGTAATAATGATATTTTAGATACCCTATACACAAGTCATAGTTGAATTAATGATTTCTATATAAAATCCGGAGCCATTTCGCAGTTCTTTATTCGAATAACGAAATATTTCGCAGTTCAACCTCCGAACAACGAAATGGCCAAAACCAGTTATAAATGCGTAATGATGATATTTTAGATATCCTAAACCCAAATTATAGTGGAATCAAAGATTTCTATATTAAATCCGGAGCCATTTCGCAGTTCGTTATTCGAATAACGAAATATTTCGCAGTTCAACCTCCGAATAACGAAATGGCTAAAATAAGTTTTAAATGCGTAATAATGATATTTTAGATACACTAGACCCATGCCATAGTGGAAGCAATGATTTCTATATAAAATCCGGAGACATTTCGCAGTTCGTTATTCGAATAACGAAATATTTCGCAGTTCAACCTCCGAATAACGAAATGGCCAAAACCAGTTATAAATCCGCAAAGATGATATTTTAGACACACTAGACCCATGTCATAGTGGAATCATTGATTTCTATATAAAATCCAGAGCCATTTCGCAGTTCGTTATTCGAATAACGAAATATTTCGCAGTTCAACCTCCGAATAACGAAATGGCCAAAATAAGTTTTAAATGCGTAATAATGATAGTTTAGACACACTAGACCCATGCCATAGTGGAATCAATGATTTCTATATAAAATCCGGAGCCATTTCGCAGTTCGTTATTCGAATAACGAAATATTTCGCAGTTCAACCTCCGAATAACGAAATGGCCGAAACCAGTTATAAATCCGCAAAGATGATATTTTAGATACCCTAGACCCGAGTCATAGTGGAATCAATGATTTCTATATAAAATCCGGAGCCATTTCGCAGTTCGTTAATCGAGTAACGAAATATTTCGCAGTTCAACCTCCGAATAACAAAATGGCCAAAACCAGTTTTAAATGCCCAAAGATGATATTTAAGAAACGCTAGACCCATGTCATAGTGGATGCAATGATTTCTATATAAAATCCAGAGCCATTTCGCAGTTCGTTATTCGAAGAACGAAATATTTCGCAGTTCAATCTCCGAATAACGAAATGGCCAAAATAAGTTTTAAATGCGTAATAATGATATTTTAGACACACTAGACCCATGCCATAGTGGAATCAATGATTTCTATATAAAATGCGGAGCTATTTCGCAGTTCGTTATTCGAATAACGAAATATTTCCACCAGTTATAAATGCGCAAAGATGATATTTAAGAAACGCTAGACCCAGGTCATAGTGGATGCAATGATTTCTATATAAAATCCAGAGCCATTTCGCAGTTCGTTATTCGAATAACGAAATATTTCGCAGTTCAACCTCCGAATAACGAAATGGCCAAAATAAGTTTTAAATGCGTAATAATGATAGTTTAGACACACTAGACCCATGCCATAGTGGAATCAATGATTTCTATATAAAATCCGGAGCCATTTCGCAGTTCGTTATTCGAATAACGAAATATTTCGCAGTTCAACCTCCGAATAACGAAATGGCCGAAACCAGTTATAAATCCGCAAAGATGATATTTTAGATACCCTAGACCCCAGTCATAGTGGAATCAATGATTTCTATATAAAATCCGGAGCCATTTCGCAGTTCGTTAATCGAGTAACGAAATATTTCGCAGTTCAACCTCCGAATAACGAAATGGCCAAAACCAGTTTTAAATGTGCAAAGATGATATTTAAGAAACGCTAGACCAAGGGCATAGTGGATGCAATGAGTTCTATATAAAATCCAGAGCCATTTCGCAGTTCGTTATTCGAATAACGAAATATTTCGCAGTTCAACCTCCGAATAACGAAATGGCCAAAACCAGCTATAAATGCGCAAATATGATATTTTAGATACCCTAGACCCAAATCATAGTGGAATCAAAGATTTCTATATAAAATCCGGAGCCATTTCGCAGTTCGTTATTCGAATATCGAAATATTTCGCAGTTCAACCTGCGAATAACGAAATGGCCAAAATAAGTTTTAAATGCGTAATAATGATATTTTAGACACACTAGACCCAAGCCAAAGTGGAATCAATGATTTCTATATAAAATCCAGAGCCATTTCGCAGTTCGTTATTCGAATAACGAAATATTTCGCAGTTCAACCTCCGAATAACGAAATGGCCAAAATAAGTTTTAAATGCGTAATAATGATATTTTAGACACACTAGACCCAAGTCATAGTGGAATCAATGATTACTATATAACATCCGGAGCCATTTCGCAGTTCGTTATTCGAATAACGAAATATTTCGCAGTTCAACATCCGAATAACGAAATGGCAAAACTAAGTTTTAAATAGGTAATGATGATATTTTAGACACACTAGACCCAAGCTATATCGGAATCAATGATTTCTATACAAAATCCGGGAACATTTCGCAGTTCGTTATTCGAATAACGAAATATTTCGCAGTTCAACCTCCGAATAACGAAATGGCCAAAATAAGTTTTAAATGTGTAATAATGATATTTTAGACACACTAGACCCGAGTCATAGTGGAATCTATGACTTATATATAAAATTCGGAGCCATTTTGCAATTCGTTATTCGAATAACGAAATATTTCGAAGTTCAACCTCAGAATTTCGAATGGCAAAAATAAGCTATAAAAGCGCAATGATGATATTTTAGACACACTAGACCCAAGCCATAGTTTAACCAATGAATTCTATATTAAATCTGGTGCCATTTCGCATTTCGTTATTCGAATAACGAAATATTTCGCAGTTCGTTATTCGAATAACGAAATATTTCGCAGTTCGTTATTCGAAATATTTCGCAGTTCGTTATTCGAATAACGAAATATTTCGCAGTTCGTTATTCGAAGAACGAAATATTTTGCAGTTCGTTATTCGAATAACGAAATGATCAAAATAAACTATAAATGAGAAGAGATAATATGCTAGACACTATAGACCCTAGTCATAGTGAACTCAATGATTTATATATTAAATCTTGCCAAGTGGCAGTTCGTTTTTCGAATAACGAAATATTACGTAGTTCTGCCTCCGAATAACAAAATGGCAATAAAAGTTATAATTGCGCAATGATGATATTTCACACACACTGGATGTATCTCATAGTTGAATCAATGATTTATATATTAAATATGGAGCCATTTTGGAGTTTATTATTCAATTAACTATATACATCGCAGTTCAAAGTCCGAATTATCAATAACGAAATGATCCAAATATGTTATATATCCGCGAGCATATGCGTTGAACGTGCCTAAATGATATGGAGGGGTCGGTCAATCGAGTGGCAAATATACCGTTAACCCTTTCTTCATATGAACGCCTTTTCATGCATTTGCAAACAGAATAGACCCAGATCAGACAGCCCCTATGATCAGGGTCTGCTCTGTTAGATTTTTACATGATATAGATCTGAAACTATAGTTTTTTTTCACAGAAAAACATTTTTTTGTAAAGTTCAGTAAATAAATATTCATGATATCATTATTTCTTACATGAATATTGAATAGCGGAAGGGTTAAACAAGTTTGCCGAAATTGACTGCCGGTGTCGGCAACCGAAATTGTCTTTATGAAAATGGGAAATATAGTGCATATAGGCACATACTCGAAGAGATCTTTCGCCTTATGTCGAATATTACGATGTAACAAGTGCCTGTATGAAGCGGGTTTTATGTATCATTTATGTATCATTTAAGTTCGGTATTTCCATTTATTTTACATTTTGACACTGATGGTTCGCAGTCCCATATTCTATAAAAATAGCCTTATACTCCTATTTTCAACTATCAAGTGTTCTGATTTAAACATAAATTTATGGTTAAAATATTATTACATTGCAAATTAGACGTATAAGAGTACCGCGAATTTATTCTGGCATTCGAATATCGCGGTAGCGCGTGCAGCCATGTTTGAATGGGTAATGTTTTTTCTTCTTTTTTTTTTTCAAATGGGCATTGACTTACTAATTTACTGGGACAACAATTCTGTTCCTAGTCCGCAATCTTTCGTTTGCATTGTTCACCAGAAACCGTGGTTGCAAAGTTCAGAATCGCATGGATCATTATTCATTAACCCTTTACCTGCTAGGGATGCTATTGACGCCTTTGCAAATAATGGTAGACGTATATGAGACGCTTTTTGTAGTAGTCGTCTGATCAGGATATGTTCTCTTTGCTAATGAGTAATATCGATCCGGTTCTACAGTTTCTGCTATAACCAAATTTGGTATATGCATAGGCCAGAAATAAATATCTAATTAATATTCACGATGTTAAACATTATTTCATGAATATCCATCAGATAAAGCCTTAATTTTGGTAGTAAGACTACTGGCGTTAATTTGAAACTGTCATATTTTTCTACAAAATCGAGAAAGCTAACTCATCAAGATTTGATCTAGTGCGACCGCTCCTTTGATGACGGCGAAGTTAACCGTCATGTCCTTCATTGTGTAGAAAACATGAACGCTGCGGATTTTACCCTTTCTGCGCAAGGGTGACTCGTAGGACTTGCTGTATTGTGAAAATATGTGGTCACCTTGGCAAAAAGATTAGATCCTGGTGAGATGTCGAATAGCTTGATATGTATCTAGATTCAAACTGTTTGACCTCAATTATGACTTGAGAAACATCGACGATAACTAGTTGGCTCCTAAAGGGTAGATGTCTTTTTTTTTACACACCCCGTCATACATATTTATACGTAAAAACACTTCTGACGTATATAACTCTTTCACCGTCATAGGCGAATCCATGATGACCTGTGAAACAGTTCGGATCAACGTCGCCCAGTAACTCGACGTCTACTCAGGATCCAAACTGTTTGACACTGAGTATAATTTTGTTAAAAAATGAAAATAACCCACCCACATTATAACATGTAGCAGACAATTATCTACGCAGATAAATTCTGAAAGTGGGAGATCCTTCGAAAGTTTATGTTGGCACCGAAAGGGTTAAGCATGGTCCATGTTTGCATTTTTCCACCTATGTTGCGATAAATTTATTAGACCAACAATCACCGTCGGATGCAACGTTTAAAGGCAATTGCTATGGCAGACCATTGCCACTTGCCATTATGAAGGCAATGTCAATAATTCGATTTTGTTTCTTCGAGGATTTACAGAAAATAAGCAAAGTCTTTTATCTAGTACATGAATTTTAGTTTACCCTTTAACATTGGACAACCTTCATTTAGTTTGAGGTGTAGATGGAATCAGCTAACATTTGATGAGGAATGAAACCTCAATAATCAAAATTGGCATGAATGTCTTATGAACTTTACCAGACAATACTAATAGGTATTGACTTTTTAAATTCTCAGAGATTTTTTTCCAACAAAAACTTTACAATTGAATAATTTAGGGATCGCTCAGAATAGACAAGTGAGCCTTCTTTAGACTTTGGGGAGCTATTTGTGGTATGTAGAAAAGAAAGTGGTCTAAATAATACTTTTCTGCTCCCCTAAGGGCCCAGTCCTACTAGGCCTTACGACCCCTTAAGACCTGTTTACGATTGCTACCGACCTCTGGTCGCCGATATTCGTACGAAAGTCACTGATAATCGCCCGTAGTCTTCAGTAATCGTTGGTAATCGTTTACAATCGTGAGACCAATTTCAGTCGCATTTCAGTCGTAGATTGGTCGTTGACCATGTTGACCAACCTCAGGACCCAGTCCCACTAGGCCGACGACCGCTTATGCCCTGTTTACTATTTCTAGCGACTTCTTGTCGCCGATATTCGTACGAATGTCGCACGACAAGTCGTTGACAATCGCGGGTAGTCTTCAGTAATCGTTGGTAATCGTTTCTTGTCGTGCGACCGATTTCAGTCGCAGAGAGGTTGTTGATCATGCACAACAACCTCCTTACGATCGAACTGGTCGCCGGTATTCTTTAAGAGTTCAGGTAATCGTGCAATCGTCGTACGAAGGTCTCCAATAATATTTAACTGGTCGCAAGCGCTAGTGGAACTGTAGCCTAAGTAATTCACCGATGATGATTCTCTATTAATGAAAAATATATTATTAAACGAATAATTATTTAAGCCCTGGTCACAACCCGCGGTACTTGCAGGTGCGCGTTGTCTACTTGCAAAAACGTGGGCATATTTTGGGGATTCGTACGTGGTGAGTACCTCCTCCGTGTGGATTTGGGGGCACGCAGACACGTCGTAGAGCTTTTAGTGCATGCATGAGGAACGTTTCATGCGTTCAGGCTGCATTCGGGCTACGGATAATCCCAAGTACGGGTGACGCATGTACCTTCTACAGCCAATCAGCGCACCACGCACTGGTTCTAGCACATAGAACGCACGTGGACCGTACCGAATAAGCCCGAGCTCCGCAGTTACAGCGCACGTCGTGCGTACTGATTTCTACAGTACAGTACAACCTCTCTATTACGACCACATAAAAGAATGCTGATTGGTTGTATCAAAGACAGGTGACAGCTAAAACAAAATGCAAGTAAAACAGGAAGCCCCTGAAGAGTTTTCTGCTTTACTTTCACCTTGCTTTAAGCAACCACCTGACTTAAACACAAAATAATTAACATAATATAGTGGTCGTAATAGAGTGGCTTTACTGTATATATAAAAGCCGAACCCACGGATGAGTCCTAACATTTCGTCTCCAAGATGCCTAATAAGGGGACACAGAAGAAGGGTCAGCTGCATCTGCAGCTAAAAAGGCAGCGGATTTATGCTCGACCCAAACATAAACTTCCATAATTTAAAAAAAATCAGGACCCATAACCAAGTCAATGTTAATCAAAATTCGTTAAATGAAAATACCCAGGTGCACACGTGCGTACCCTGAAAATATATTCATGAAGTTTCATGTCTGTAAGACAAGTGTTTTAAGAGTTATACACTATATATACAACAAATCGGAACGGACCTACGTACGTACGTACAAACTGACGGACGGACAACGGCAAATTTATCCCCTTGACACGTATAAGAAGAGGGGCATAAAAAGTAGCCAAAGAACACTGCATATTAAGTATTGTAACAGATGTCAGTTTAAAACTGCCGCATGAAAATGGAAAATATGAATCCAGATGGGGTGGGGGCTAAAGGCCCGGTCACAACACACTATGCGTTTTTAAGTCCGTGCGTATTTTTGGGGTGGCCACGGCCGCGACGTTTTTCTGTAAACGTTGAGAGGGAGTTGCAAGAGCAGGGAGGGAGTACGTCAAAGCACGTTACTCCCACTGTTGCGCAAAGTGTAAGGTACGGTGGTCCGCACCCCACACCTGACCGTCAGCGGTTGCGTGCATCGAACGATGAACACGTGATACATGTAAGTGTGTTGTATGTACTAACAAACAACGTGCTTACAACATACCGTCTCCGTGCGATTTTCTAATTATCGTACGGAGGCCGTACTTACACCTGCTGCTCACATACGGTGTCCTTACTCGCTCGCATATTGTAAGTGCGTGCAAGTGCGATGAACGTGAGCTTTTCCGCCCGATGTCTGGGTGGTATATATAGGACGACTTTCCGAGGTTCTTCTCTCGGAGAAGTCCCAGCAGCACTTTCCTTATAATCAGACTCTTTGTCGTCACTATCTGAGTCTTCTTCGGTCCTTCTCTCGTCTTCTTCTCTGGCTCTCTCAACTTTCAATGCCCGTTTACGTCTCTAAAAGCAGGTGGCCTACAGTCCTCCATCCTCATGATTATATTATTCAGGGTATGTACTTGTGCATCGGATTATTTTTGTTTTACCACAATTAGGGGCGATTTCGAAGTTTGAACTGCGAACTAGTTCGTTATTTAGATGGCGAACTGCGAAATATGTCCTTATTCGAATAACGAACTGCGAAATGGCTCAGGATTTTATATATCAAACATTGATTCCTCTATGACTGGGTTCTAGTATGTCTAAAATATCATCATTGCGCATTTCCAGAGCTACAGATAAAGGTGCGTACCCCATTTCTTAAATCGCCATTCTCCACCAAATCCTATACTTTGACCACTCTTTAGAAATCTCTTCGAGAAGATTCTAAAGAGTGGACATAATATAAGGTTTGGTGGAGAAAAATGGCAGCTATTGTTGAAAATATTTAAATTTACTCATCTTTTTTTTACCTCTGCATCACCAACTTATTTTGGTCATTTGGTATCTAAAATGTAATCTTTGCGCATTTATAGCTGGTTTTGGCCATTTCGTTATTCGGAGGTTGAACTGCGAAATATTTCGTTATTCGAATAACGAACTGCGAAATGGTCCCGGATTTTATATATAAACCATGAATTCCACTATAACTTGGGTCTAGTGTGTCTAAAATATCAGTATTAAGCATTTAAAACTTATTTAGCCATTTCGTTATTCGGAGGTTGAACTGCGAAATATTTCGTTATTCGAATAACGAACTGCGAAATGGTCCCGGATTTTGTATAGAAATCATTGATTCCGATATGGCTTGGGTCTAGTGTGTCTAAAATATCATCATTACCTATTTAAAACTTATTTTGGCCATTTCGTTATTCGGAGGTTGAACTGCGAAATATTTCGTTATATATTCGAATAACGAACTGCAAAATGGCTCCGGATTTTATATAGAAATCATTGATTCCACCATGACTTGGGTCTAGTGTGTCTAAAATATCATTATTACCTATTTAAAACTTATTTTGGCCATTTCGTTATTCGGAGGTTGAACTGCGAAATATTTCGTTATTCGAATAACGAACTGCGAAATGGTCCCGGATTTTGTATAGAAATCATTGATTACGATATAGCTTGGGTCTAGTGTGTCTAAAATATCATCATTACCTATTTAAAACTTAGTTTTGCCATTTCGTTATTCGGATGTTGAACTGCGAAATATTTCGTTATTCGAATAACGAACTGCGAAATGGCTCCGGATGTTATATAGAAATCATTGATTCCACTATGACTTGGGTCTAGTGTGTCTAAAATATCATTATTACGCATTTAAAACTTATTTTGGCCATTTCGTTATTCGGAGGTTGAACTGCGAAATATTTCGTTATTCGAATAACGAACTGCGAAATGGTCCCGGATTTTATAAATAAATAATTAATTCCACTATAACTTGGGTCTAGTGTGTCTAAAATATCATCATTACCTATTTAAAACTTATTTTGGCCATTTCGTTATTCGGAGGTTGAACTGCGAAATATTTCGTTATTCGAATAACGAACTGCGAAATGGCTCCGGATTTTATATAAAAATCATTGATTCCACTATGACTTGGATCTAGTGTGTCTAAAATATCATTATTACGCATTTAAAACTTATTTTGGCCATTTCGTTATTCGGAGGTTGAACTGCGAAATATTTCGTTATTCGAATAACGAACTGCGAAATGTTCCGGATTTTATATATAAATCATGAATTCCACTATAACGTGGGTCTAGTGTGTCTAAAATATCATTATTACGCATTTAAAACTTATTTTAGCCATTTCGTTATTCGGAGGTTGAACTGCGAAATATTTCGTTTTTCGAATAACGAACTGCGAAATGGTCCCGGATTTTGTATAGAAATCATTGATACCGATATGGCTTGGGTCTAATGTGTCTAAAATATCATTATTACCTATTTAAAACTTAGTTTTGCCATTTCGTTATTCGAATAACGAACTGCGAAATGGTCCCGGATTTTATATATAAATCATGAATTCCACTATATCTTGGGTCTAGCGTGTCTAAAATATCATTATTACGCATTTAAAACTTATTTTAGCCATTTCGTTATTCGGAGGTTGAACAGCGAAATATTTCGTTATTCGAATAACGAACTGCAAAATGGTCCCGGATTTTGAATAGAAATCATTGATTCCGTTATGGCTTGCGTCTAGTGTGTCTGAAATATCATCCATACCTATTTAAAACTAAGTTTTGCCATTTCGTTATTCGGATGTTGAACTGCGAAATATTTCGTTATTCGAATAACGAACTGCGAAATGGTCCCGGATTTTATATAGAAATCATTGATTCCACTATGACCTGGGTCTAGTGTGCCTAAAATATCATTATTACGCATTTAAAACTTATTTTGGCCATTTCGTTATTCGGAGGTTGAACTGCGAAATATTTCGTTATTCGAATAACGAACTGCGAAATGACTCCGGATTTTATATTGAAATCATTGATTCAACTATGACTTGGGTCTTGTGTGTCTAAAATATCATTTTACAAAATACAAACTATATTTTGTGATTCGAATGAAAACTGCATAAACTTTCACGATACTTTTATATGTACCAACGATAATTCGGTTCTACTTTATCTAGAATATAATTTGAGTAAAACCCCTTTAATGGGGCATAAATCTGGCAGAGACAGGTGGTAGCTTAATGCAGAACGAAAATTATGCAGAAAACTTCTATAGGAGCTTTCTGCATTACTTTCACCCTACTTTAAGCTACTAGCTGCTTATAAAGACACCTATGTTTATTCTGTTAGTGGTCGCATTAGAGGGGTTCTACTGTGCTGTTAATTTATAGCTTAAATGACTATTTCGTTATTCGTAAATTGAATGGCAAACTATTTCGTTATTCACATTCGAATAACGAACTGCGAAATATTTCGTTGTTCGTTATTCGAATAACGAACTGCGAAATATTTCGCAGTTCGTTATTCGAATAACGAACTGCGAACTGGCAGCCAACTTAACGCTGCCATAATGTTCAGTACTTTCGCCGTTACCGCAGCGATAGAGAGGAGAATCTACTAAGTTTCTGGAACAATACAATGTTGAGCCAAGTGCTGTTTGTTTGCTAACGAGTGTATAGTACCTGTTCTTTTCGACTTCCATAGCTATAAAAAAGACGGTGTTTTTGACGTTCTATATTAGTTCCACATATTTATTTCAGAGCGAAACTATGACTCAGCATAGAGTTAAGTTCGAGAGAAAGGAATTCGGACATTATTAGAAACTCGTAAACTGTATTGTAAGAATTCCCTGACTTGTGATGAAATCAACGATGACAAATATGTTGGTGTTAGCTGATGTGCCATTTTGTGAAAAAGAAATTATTTGGTTGTTTTTGCCGTCTAGACTAAAGAGTCTCCCATCCCGTTTCTGTGTATAATTCTCTAAATTATATAAGTTTATTTGTTCCCGTCAAAATTCTAGCTGCCTCTTTTTGGATTTTAAGTTATTTCTTTTGTTAAACAGTACAATTATCCCATGTGACATCGGCGCAGTCAAGAATCGGTCAAACAATGCAAAACTATACCATTCAAGCGACCATGCTATCGAATTTTACATAATCGATGTGATATTGCCAGTTCTCACAGCTTGATAAGAGAACATTTAACTGTCTGAATCTCAGAGATATCTGACATTTTCATGCCCAATCACTAACTGTTTTGATATCTCGAGAAAATCGGCAGAAAGTTTAGCATGTTCCACTATAAGATAAAAGCTGGTATCGTCCGCGAAAAGACGGACATTATATTTAATATCTAAGACAATGTTGTTGATATAAACAAGGAACAAAAGAAGACCCTAGATATACCCTTGTAGTACTCATGGCCTTGACTTCGGCCACTGTAGATTTTACACCGGGAATAATCACTCGTTGCTTTCTTCTAGAGAAGTATTGGGAAACCAAACAAGGATAGGCTCTCGGATACCAGATCATTTTAGTTTTGCAAGAAGCCCCCCCCCCCCTCGCCAAACCCCGTCAAAGGGTTTGCTTATGTCACAGAAAACGATTTTAACATCCAAAGTGTAGTTGCAAACTGTAGTTACAGTAGATACCGTCTTGCGTGATGCCCACCAAAATGTTTAATTATGGGTATGTAATGCTGGTGATAGCTTAATGCATTAAGCAACCACCTGCTTTTTAAGACTTCTATACATGTCAATAAATGAATGACCGCTTAAGCAAGGTTCTACTGTAAATATAAGTCAGCTGTTTACGGTCGAGTCACCAGTATGAAGCCAGATAGGTCAGATCAGAAAAACGTTCTAGACGTGCTTGAAGATTAATCTCTCTTGTACCTTATCAATACATGTATCAATTAACAATGATAAAGGACAGTTATTACTAACGACTCCTGGATCATCTTTTTAAAAATGTACACAAACACGAGCTTCTTCCCAAGATGAGGGAAATGCACCGATTTCTATTAATTTTGTTAACCCTTTCCCTCATGTTAACGTGTTTTCACGCATTTGCAAACATAGTAGACCCAGATTAGACGGCTCCAAGAGGAGCCTCTGATCAGGATCTGCTCTGTTTACTAATGGAAATTGAAAGATCTGTTTCTGTAGTTTCTAAAATGGTTACAATGTTTCACCTTCCATATTTCATTATAACTATTTTGTCCATGAATATTCAGTAGGTATTGAAATTTGAAATAAACAGAACAGGGAAAGGGTTAAAAAAAAAGGTCAGACAAAGGAATAATTACTTCGTTTGATAACTCTCCCGGTATCCTGAACCTATTTATTATAATTAACCCTTCTCTTGCTGAATTTTAAAATACATTTCTCCTTTTTTAATCCATGCCCTGTTGTATAATTACATATATCTTCACTGTGTACAAGTATTTCGCTGTGAAATCACTGCTGTGGAGTGCACTGGTTGCACAATCAACTTGTAAATAGTGCAGACCATGATGAGACAGCTCCTGCAGGAGCTGTCTCATCCGGGTCTTCACTATTTACAGGTAGGTATATTGACGTGAATGGCAAGCGAAGGGTTAATTAATATCATCAGGTCCGGATTATTTCACCTTGCAGAAGACATTCTAAGACAGATCAAGCTTCATCGACAGTAAACTTTAATGTTGGCTAGGCAGATTTGTTCGACACAATATAAGGAGAGACAGTTTTCTTCTTCTAACAGAAGTGTTTGTCTTACAAAGAAGAATGTTTGCTTTATCAGTGTCATCAATAACTATAATTATACTATTATTGATCAAAACAGGAATTCATGGTTGCTCAGTATCAATGACAAAAGTTTTCCTGGTTTTTACCAGTTGCGCGAGGAAATGTTTCCAGATGCAAGTTTGTTTTATATTTTTTATGAGATTTCTTCATATCTGCATTCTGTTTTGCTCAGCGTTTAGTTACCGCCTACTTAATGCTCACTTATGAATATTTATGTGAGACATAACTATTGTTATATAACTAACGCTTTTACAGAGATTGTTGGACCAGTACTTATTTAAAAACTTAAATGAAATGTGTCTATATAAGACACAATTTAGATAGAAGTAAATATAGAACAATATTGTAGCCGGTTTGATGAACAGTAGTAAGATGTGGAAACAATTAGCAATGATCGACAGTGCGTTTTACGCTAGAGGTTGTTCATGCAAATATAGAATGATCCAAACAATATTGTTTTTATTTTAGAACACGCGTTATTTATAGACATGTTGCCTTTAACCTGTTCCTTCTTAGAGACTATTTTTAGACACAAAATCTACCAAAAAGGAACTTTTACTAGAAAAAAAGAAAATTTTAGATTTTGTTTAGTTTTGAAAGCATTGTGATAAATAGAGTAGTGTCTCCTATGGAGCAAATCCTGTATTTATCACAATGGTTTCAAAAACTGACATTTAAAGAGGCGCCAAAATGCGTCACTAGGAGGGAATGTGTTACACCCCATTGCAAACATGGTAAATTCAAATCAGAGAGTACCTGCAGGAGATCTGTGATTTGTATTTATCACAATGGTTTCAAAACCTGGCTTTTAAAAATGCATCAAAAGGCGTCAGTAGGAGGGAAATAGGTTAAACTAACCGACACGCTAACATGCTAACAATCTAACTTGACTTGAAATCTAAAACTTCATATAGCAAGTACAATCTAGTGGCAATGCATTCCTTGAGTATTGACATGTATACATGTAATACCGCATATTAAGGATAATGTAAGAAGGTAATTTATTGGATTTCAACAGCCGTATGAAAGGTTCCGGTTTCATAAACATCCACAGACCAAAAGCTCATAAATCTATTAATTTGGCTTTTACCTTTAACACCTTTTAATTCATTAACTATTTCCCTGTTTAATATTCATGAAAGAAATAATGACATCATGGATATTAATGAGTCAGACTATATAAAAAGCATTATTACCAAATGATTTTTTACTATTGCAGAGAGTGCAAAATCATATCTATATAATGGTAAACAGAGCAGACCCTGATCAGATGGCTCCTATAGGAGCCGTATGATCTGGGTCTACTCTGTTTGCAAATGCATGAAAATGCGTTTATATAAGTGAAAAAGGTTAAGGATAATCATCAACATAATAAATATCCATGCAAGAAATGACGACTGCAAGAATATCAATCACCTGAATTTAAAAACTGACATTATCAACAAGGAAATATTGACTATGACAGAAACTGTAGAATCAGTCTTTTTCATTTTCACTGTATTTGCCATCGCGGTTGTTGTAGTTTAGTCGGAGAGGGGATACGTTTATTTACACTGTTTGTCTTTTAGGGTGGGGATGGAATAAGTGTGAGGTTGGGCGCCCATAAACCGGTTTAACCCCCCAGTGACTTTTGTCACTGACCGTTCAAAGGCGATACTTCCATCTTCCCCCTATTGTATGTTTGTTTTGTCTTTGTGCGTCTCTTGATGTTTTTATAGTTATGTACATTTGCTGTTTCCTTGTGTTGCTGTTCGGGCGACTGTTTGTTCTGTATGTGGTGTTTCCTGCATGACTCATTTTTGTACTTTTATATGTTGTCATTTATAAACAATAGAGCCGACCCTGATCAGCCGCCTCCTTATCTAGCTCTACTCTGTTTGCAAAAGCGTCAAAGGCCTTTATGGAGTGATAGGTTAAGTTCGTCTCCCAAAAAAATTCGATTCTCTAGAAAATGATTCCCTACAAAAATGGTATGCATGCAGTTTAATGACTTACAATAAAACTGGGCGTTCAACTTGATATAAATATCGGGCTTGGAGACAAGTGCCAGCTTAATGCAGCTTGAAAGTCATGCAGAAAGCTCCCAAAGGAGCTCTCTGTATGACTTTCGCCCTGCATTTAGCAACAACCTGCCTCAAAGTATCTAAATTATTTTCTAGTAAAATTTCGGTTTAGAGGGTTTTACTGTACATGTCATACGCAATCACTTGCAACTACAGTAAAACCTCTCTATAACGGCCACTAAATTGTGTTAATTAGTTGGTATTTAGGGCAGGTGGCTGCTTAAAGCAAGGTGAAAGTAAAACAACCTGCTGCTTAAATCAAGGTGAAAGTAAAAAAGAACGCCCCTATAGGAGCGTTCTGTTTTGCTTTTACCTTGCTTTAAGCATTATGTTTTGCTTTTACCTTGCTTTAAGCAACCACCTGCCTTTAACGCAAAATACTTGATGTAACGTTAAAGAGGATTTACAGTACACCTCAGAGCTATAAATGCCATTTATAAGAGGAATCTAAGCTTGTACAGTAGATGGTCTCTGTAGTCGTCACTTTACCCTTAGCTTTTTGAAAACTGAAACCTGCTCAAATTCTGATCTGCTACGTTGTTTCACGTTAATTTGAGTTATTCAAACAGTTCAGAAATCATTGACCGTGTGTCAAACAGCTTGGATTCTGATGAGATACTGATTTACAGAAGGTTGTGTGCAAATACCAGCCAAGTCGGGCTTAGCAGGCAAAGGGTTAAAACGAATAAAATGGACTATCAGCAATTGAACATAGGAGTCTTTGAAAGCAGGCGGATGCTTAATACAGGGCAAAAGTAATGCATAAAAATCCTACGGGAGCTTTCTGCATTACTTTAGACCTGTATTAAACTACCACCTGTCTTACAGATCCATACTTAGGCTTCTTTTTTATGGTGATTGATATTTACGAGACAGGTTCTACTGTATGAACAAGTGTAATGACATTTACGAGCGCATGTTACATTGTAAGTTACAGTTGAAGTGGGTACACGAGAGACGTGAAGAATCTTATCGGTGGAAGGAAACTTCCTGGTTCAGTGAAATTGTAAATGCAGTGTAACCATAATTCACTTTACCTTAGCCAACCATTGTAAAAGATGTCTTTTGATCCGGATGATCCAAACTGCTGGTAAGAATATTGATATTGCACTTTGGATGAATGTAGCTTAGGGTCCTATTATGATTTAAAAGTTGTCTTCCTAAAACGCAATGTCTGCTGAGACACCTTTCTGTACAGGTTTCACCTACTTACGATTGTTCTAGCTTTT
Source organism: Azorinus chamasolen (assembly GCA_963576725.1). Lineage (NCBI taxonomy): Eukaryota > Metazoa > Mollusca > Bivalvia > Cardiida > Solecurtidae > Azorinus > Azorinus chamasolen. Next base: position 28,765,426 of record OY755240.1, read on the forward strand.
GAAGAACTATTACCGAGTGTTAAACAGCTTAGATCCTGAAGAAATGCCCATTTACTCGGCGTTTTATCTGATCCCAGTGGTTTGTTTAGCAAGAGTTCGAGACATTGCTCTGATTAGTTTTTTATCCATAGCATACCTTTTAAAAACATTGTTCTATTTGAAAGTGTTTTTTTTAAGTCATTACATACTTTTACAGACATAGTTATGTCAGATTTGTTTAGGATCGATAGAATACCTTTTAGAGTAGATACATTGTTATATTTGAGTGTTTTGGAATCCATGGCATACCTTTAAGAGATATTGTTCTATCGGATTTGTTTAGGATCGATAGAATATCATTTAGAGTAGAGATATTGTTCTATTTAAATGTTTTGGAACCCATGGCATACCTTCAAGATATATTGTTTTATCGGATTTGTTTAGGGTCGATAGAAAACCTTTTAAAGTAGGGACATTGTTCTATCCATGGCATGCCTTTAAGATCTATTGTTCTATAGGATTTGTTAAGGATCGATATAATACCTTTTAGAATAGAGACGTTGTTCTATTTGAATGTATTGTGATCCATGGCTTACCTTTTAGATATATTGTTCTGTCTGGCTTTTGGACTCCATTGTATACTTTTTAGAGACATTGTCCTATCTGATTTGTTTTGAAACGACTGTATACCTTTTATAGACATTGTTTGCATACCTTTTATAGTCATCTTGGTCCATGCTTATAAAGCTTTTTAGTTGAGTCTGAGTTCGTTCTCAAGCTTTTGATTGGTCAGATTTGAGTTCTCAAGCTTTTGATTGGTCAGATTTGAGCCAAAGGCTCAAATCTAACCAATCAAAACTTGAAAACGAACTCAGACTCAAGTAAAAGTTTTATAAGCATGGACCCTAGTCTAACTGAATTTGGAATCAATTGCGTACCTGTTAGAATCAGTGTTCTATCTGTATCCATTGCATACATTAAGAGACATTGCTCTTTCTGATTATAGAAATCGGTTGTATACCCTTTAGAGAATTGTTTTTATTTACAATATTTGTAAAGCTAGGGTGACTTTGAGAGAAGTGTGAGGTTAGGACGTCCGTAAACCGGTTTAAACCCCCAGTGGTGTTTTTGCTGCTGACCGTGCCAAGGCGGTACTCTCTTTGTCACCCTTCCTTTTGTTTGCCTTGCGTCTTTGTGCTTGTGGTTTGTTCATGTTGTGGAACGTTTGTCCCTGGTTCTTGTATGTCTTTTGGTGTTTTCTTTGTTCATTTCGTTTGTGTGTGTGTGTGCGTTTGGGTGTGTGGTTGTGTGTGTGTGTGTCATGCTGTCTATCGGTGTTTTGGTGGTGGTTGCGTCTTGCATGTGGCTTTGCCTGCTTGACTTTACTACTTTTCCATTTATATGAACGTGCGTACTATTTAGTTAAGGACATTCTGGGTGACATTTGCAAACCACTTGGATTGGAGCCTGGAAACTCGGTGTCTTGTTATGATATGACACTCGGGAATTTTAGGAAGGAATGGGTAAACTGGCCTTCATTTTTCAAACATTTCAATTTATAGTTTGAAGCAAAGGTAGTATACTTCGACGATATATGAACTGTTCTGATATACTAGTTTTATTGTCACCGACTTTCAGTGATTATATGAAATGTGCGAGGATTTAGCTTTTAGAGAGCATTGACTGAACAAATGTACATGCTAAAAACTAAAAAACTACAACAAATTTGTTTTCTAATAATAAAATCAGTTATGCAATTACTGAATAATGTCCGTGAAATTGTGAAATAATTTTTCTTCAAATATTTCTGATGTGCTTCATTTTTATCTCTTTTTGCACCAAATAACTTTGGTCTGCAAACATCTCTTTTCAAGTTTCAGAGTAAATTTTCCTTTGATTCTTCCTTTAAATGTACATGGTGTGTCAAAAAGTTCGGATCCTGGTCAGACGCAAAGTTACTCGGCGTCTCGTCTGAATCCAAAATGTTTGCGAAGGTAGTCGTAGATTTGACCATTGCACTAAGCCCTAACTAAGTCCGGCGCCTTTGGTGGTGACAGAGTTATACACTTATGTGAGGTAAAGAGTGATTTAAGTTTCCAAGCAACATTAATATTTATTACCCACATTTAGCTTATGAATATTGGTGTAGGGATAATGCTCTGTTTGCTTTTGGACTTATAACCATCTGGTCTAAACTTTCTGCATGGCCAAACATTCCTTAAGTCATACACAGTTATTTAATAAAAGCTAATTAAAACACACGATGTCATTACTTGTTACATGAATAGACATGAGGCGGCGGTTAAGAGAGATATTCGACGTATAGCTGGTTTGAAAATGGCAGTGTTTCCTTTTCTACTGACAATCCCATGTATATATTTCAGTACCGATGATGATGACGCGGATACCAGCAGCTTCGTTATCCTCCCAATTGTTCTCGCAGTTGGACTCTTCTTTTCCGTGGTTTCGTGCTACATCCGCTACATGTGCTTTAGGAATCGGACTGGTAATCAATATACATGTGTATCTCTGAATTAAACCATACGCATATGGTAGATTTAAACCTATATTTTGTCCATTTTTCGTATAAATCACCAAAGTCAAAAGATTGAACACATATTTATATCATAATTCTTTTCCAACGGTTTATATATATTCAGATAAATATCAATAAAGGTTATTCCTTAGAAATGGTCGAGCTTTAAATACAATGCAGACGGGAGCTTACCGGTTACACGGAAATCAACGCGCACGTTCCGTCTATCTCCGATTTCAGAACAACACTATGAACATCGATGAGTTTTAATCAACAAGAGCTGATATGTGTCAGCCGAAAGAGTAACAAGCAAACATAGTGTTTAAATGATGGCCAACTTGTCCCAATAGTGATCTTGACCTAATTTAAAATATCTTTATATCAACTGAAAGGCCTTTACCCAAGCCATCCGTATACCAAAGATGAATTACCTAGCCTTTGTAGTTCAGAAGTTATAGCAATGTTAAAATTTGTTAAAAACGGCAAAGGTTTCGAAAAAGTGACCGTGACCTTGACCTGATTTCATGAATCCTTGTATCAAATGAAATACCTTTTTACCCAAGCTATCTGCATACCAAATATAACTTGTCTAACTTATTAAGTAATTCAGAAGTTATAAGCAATGTTAAAGTTTTGTTAACGACGGCACGTCGCCCGCTGAATTTTTTATTCAGACATTTTATGGCTGAATGCATGTACCAAAAATGTGATGTGTATTTGGACATGATAATCTTTGATAAAGGCTCGTAGTGGTCGAAATATTAGATAATACCTAATTAAGTATTTCTGTACTATCTTAATTCCCTTTTTGGAATATTATCTTCATTGTAAATAATAATAATAATTGTAATTATTATTTTTATTATTGCTGTTGTTAATTTATTATTATTAGTAAAGTACATGGTTGACTACGCTCTAGCTAAACATAGGAGTGTTTTATAATCGCAAATCTGAATCAGGATTACAGATCATGATTGTGATTCGGTCGGTTTTTTTATCGAATTACGAACATGTCCTCTAATCAGACTAATCAAGCCCTGACCTCGATTAAAATCTAATCATAATCAAAATGGCGGACTTTACACTAACAGCAGAGGAGGCACACCATTCTAGAAATAGTTATTGGAGGTATTTTCTATTTGTTCTCGAAGTAAAATATGTTCTTAACATATTTTTATCTTATTAGATCTATGCACAACCAATGAGCATTTTCTTTTGTGAGATGAACGTTTCAACGGCCGTGTTTAATACAACATGTCATATCAAACTGTTTTAATACCATAGCAACCGTGATTAAGATTGTGTGTATAATCAAAATCATGATTTAGGAAATAAAACACACCCCTGATATTAGTCGCATTTGCAAACAGCTTGTGTCCAGATGAGACACCAAGTAACTCGGCATCTCATTAGGATCCGAGCTGTTTGACACTTAGGTCAATATTTTCTCAAAGGCTAGTGTCCGAGTCGAACATACTCATGAGAAACTATTGACGGGGAGTCAAACATTTATATTATCTCTCAGATAATTTTAATGAGTAGTCACACCATAGAAGTAGGTGGAGAAAGAGCGAGTTTAATATTTGTACGCACTTTTATCTGTTGTTCTGTATATAATTACACGTATCATCACAACAATAAAAATGCTTGTTTGCACACGTGCTCTTATTTTTAAAGAATTGAAGTTTCTGCACAGTGAGTTTATACAGTGCTGCCTCTCTACAATGACACCCTTTGGTATGATTTGTTCAGAGGGAGTTGTTATAGGGAGGGAAACTCAAACATAAATTAGCTTGTTTGCAGATCCCAAGATAAGGCGTATTTCGAGAACTAAAACCGTTATGCCTCAATCAAACCCTATGTTGTGACCACTCTTTAGAATCGTCACAAAGTGACGATTCTAAAGAGCGGTCACAACATTGGGTTTGATGGGGGCATTAAGAAAATACGATGGAAAAAGGTTGTTTCTGGAGCCTTATTGTTTCGGAAACGGTGACATACGATGTTGTAAGGAGGGAATCATTATTGAGAGGGCCGTTGTAGGGAGGGGCACTGTACCGTTGTTCCTAATATAGTAATAACCGTTGTTTGTTTTTCAGTATATGTTCAAACTTGTGAAGTTCGGCAAGCTTTAGTTTACCAAATAGAAGAGGATCCAAATCGAACGTCAGAAATACAGACTCCGCCATCATACGAAGCCACTAGCAACAGTTCGCCACCAGCGTACACCAGCGACAGAATCGCACAGACATATAAATATGATCGCCTGCCATAGCCAGATTCAGTCGCATCTACTCGATGGCTATCCCAAGGATGGCTAGTGTGTTTTCTCTTCTCGGGATGTTTGAACTATAAGAAGTTTAGTCCGAATTGCAGACTAACCATACATATAAACATATTTAACCTTTTACTCCATAAATAGATCTGTCTATGTCTTTGCAAACAGACTAGCCCTTGATTTGACGGCTACTGTAGGAACCGTTTGATCTGGGTATGCTCTGTTTGCTAATGAAATAATAACGATCAGATTCTACAGTTTCTGTCATGACCAAAATTCGTTTGTGCCCATATGTCATCATTAAACATTATTCTGATTAATATTCACGATGTTATTATATATTCAATGAATACAGTAAAACCCGCTAATGCGACCACCTAAAACAGGTATACTTCTGGGTGTAAGATGCAGGTGGTAGTTTAATGCAGGACACAAGAAATGCAGAAAGCTCCTAGAGGAGCTTTCTGCATAACTTTTGTCCTGCATTAAGCAACCACCTGCTTATAAAGACACCCATTTTATTCATTAAGTGGTCGCATTAGAGGGGTTCTATTGTATTTATGGAGTTACGGGTTGAGGTAACAAATATTACTTCTAAGCCTAATGTCCATTCCACTCAAATTTGTCATTGAATTTGAATCGAGATTTGTTTCATTTCTAATCGCATTGAGATTAAATTTAACAGTTCGCTTGCTTTTCACGTCAATATACTTACCTGTAAATAGTGAAGACCCAGATGAGACAGCTCCTGCAAGAGCTGTCCCATCAGGGTCTGCACTATGTACAAGTTGATTGTGCAACCAATGCACTCCAGAGCAGTAATTGCACAACGATATACTTGTTCACAGTGAAGATATATGTAATTATATACAAAAGGAATTGGGTGGAGAAGGAGATATGTGTTTTAAAAGTCAGCAAGAAAAGGGTTAAATCAGTTGTGCCTTCGTTTTTTAGGAACTCTGAGACATTTACCTATTGCAAAGTTCATTTCAAATTTAAAACGGCGGAGGTATGAAGTCGAATGGAACGTTCGATTTTTCCCTAGGGCAAGTATAGCTCTGAGAAGTTTATGTCATATATGAAATTTCGTCATTTATTTTCACATTAGTATGCAATTCATCCCTATTGAAATATGATATGCTGCGTTCTTCATTTCCGTGCATGCATATTACACCATGTTGTGGCAATTGCAAAGAAACAGCTGATCGAATTAGCATGTAAATGTAGAAAATGCACTTTTCTTCCGTGTTACTGTATAGCATATATGGATATTCAGCATAGGAGTTCCTGAAAAATGCGATCGAACGAAGTAGAGTTCAGTTCAGTCTGCCCTAAAATGAAACAAAATTGATTCAAAGTGACAAAATTAAGTGAAATGGACAGCAGTGAAGAGACCGTCCAAACACACATCGTCAAAGCACGCTGCTTGGAATTGAAGTTAGAAACACTAATGTTTTATACATAAGCATTAGGTACACAGTCGATATAATGATTCCTGAAAGAATCACCAGATCAGCGTATTTGAAGTATGTACAGGGACTATTTTTTTTCACAAACCCTTTGATATCTCACAAATTTAGTGCTCTCACTCGGAGGAATTATTTACAGACATATAGACGTATACAGTTTTGAACATTGTTCTATCACTTCTTATTGGAGGTCAAATTTCCAAAATTTGTGAAAGGATCGGTTACCATGGAAACCGTTACAACCTTACTTACAGTTCATTGCTTGGGTATTTATTAAGATGATTAGCTTTCTGAGTAGTTTGTCATCATTTTAAACTACATTTGAAGTTGTTTTCTGATATTGGTAGGATACATATTGAGAGGTTTACGTTATTTCTGTAAAAAAAAATGCTATTTTTTAATTATTCTCATTAATATTCATGTGTATGCAAATAAAGTTATTCTTAATTATAGCTTTTAAACCAAAACACACTGTCTTAGCTTTAATTCGGTACCAGTTTTATACAGTTAGCACAAATACTTCCTGTGATATGGAAGATTTTGCAGGTAGGTGTCAACTAACAAAACTTTGTGAACAGATTGAAATGAATGGTTACTATGAAAACAGTTAAAAAGTTACTTATTTTGTTTTTTGAGGATTTTGTCATCAGGTTAAACTGGATTTGAAATTGTTTTCTGATATTTGTAGGATAAAAAGTGAATAGTTTACATTATTTACGTTATTTCTATATTGTTTTTACTATTCAAATGTTCTAATTAATATTCATGAGTATGCAAATAAGGTAATTTAAAAAAAACGGAAATAAAAGCACAATGTCCTACCTCCAATTTGGTACCAGTTTTATAGGTTTTGGACAAAAACTGGTTGTGATATGGACGATTTTGCAGGTAGGGACCATCATTATGAAAACTGGGGTGTTGCCATGGAAACGGTGCAAATGGTGCTTAAACTTAATGCTATGGTCCTCAAATTGGAATTTTTGTTTCCTGGGGGTTTCTTCATCATGTTAAACTGCATTTGAAGTTATTTTCTGATATTTGTAGGATAAAAGATTAAAGGTTTACGTTATTTATATACTTTTTTACCATTTTTAATGTTCTCATTAATAATCATGAGTATGCAAATAAGGTAATTTAAAAAAAAATAGAAATAAAAGCACAATGTCTTATCTTCCATTTGGTACCAGTTTTATAGTTTTAGGACAAAAACTGGCTGTGATATAGGCGAATTTGTAGGTATGGGTCATCATTACGAAAACTGGGTGGTTGCCATGGAAACGGTTAAAATACACATAGCCTAAAAGAATTTAAGTTACATTCGCGATTCTGATTCAGGACACTTTTCTGAACATTTTGGTACCCATGAAAACAAGTCTAGGGGGTGCACGGTAGGCACTACTGGCTCCCTGAGTAAATGGATAATGCCCATAAACGACAGACACACTTTGTAGATAAATAAATCTTAAATCATTAAAGCATGTTATGTATTTTTAACGCTTTAATAAATTTGTTTTTTATGTATTTGCAAATCAAGCAGACAAATTCCATATGAACTGTCTGCTCTGGAGCTGCACTGTGTGCTTAAATAATGATATATATCTGTAAGACTCAAATCGTGGGTCGGTCCCAGATCGAGGGCCGATTCGAAAATCGTGGGCCGATCCAAAATCGTGGCCTGTTTTCTGAAATCTTGAAAGGCCCTTTAGTCCCACATAGAAGTTTAAGCCTTCAATCATGCAACTTCTGTTATAAAATCCATCTCTTTACAGAACCAATTGGGGTTCGGATCTTTTGACATCGGTTGTCTCCGGTTCTGAACTACATCTATAGTAGTTTCACTCCGACATCTACGGTTGAAAAATATGACGTCATTTACGCACAACGTCGTCCGTTTTCACGTCGTATCATTTCGCGCCACCATTATTTGGACATTTTATTTTTCTTTAACTCCGCCAGTCTATATAGATCTATATTTTTAAAATATTAGATCTATTTGCAGTTTTTAATGAGCATAGGACGCCTTTACTTTGCCGCGGGTATTTAGATCTATATCAAATTTGTGATCTGTGTATTTTGTCAGGTAGGATGTGTTTTTTGTGGGTTATAAATCGGCCCACGATTTGGGAGCAAACGGCCCACGGTTTTGGTTCGGCCCACGATTTTCAAATCGGCCCTCGATCTGGGACCGGCCCTCGATTTGAGTCTTACATATCTAAGTCTGCCATTGCAATCAAATCTGTTTTCCATGGGAACCATTCCATTTGATTACTATTTATGAAGTCATACATGATTACAGGGGTTCTTTCAAGACTAATGCAACTCAAGGTATATCTCGCAGTCCATGTCATATGTTTCGTATTTATCACATAATCTGGCCTGTGGAAGTGTTGTAACAGAGTGCCGTAATCGGGAAAATGCACTAGTGCATTTTTATGCAAATCAGCAATCGTTAGTGAATTGTAACGCTTATTTAAGCGTTAACCAATCGTAGCGTTCCATGTGCGTCGTCTGTTGTATTACAACGCTGTTGTAAGCAATGGCCGAAGGAGCAATCAGCTAAAGCCTTTTTTCATTTTCAATCAGTTTCAGTTTCTATTGCATTTTAAGGCTTATGTGATAAAAAGAATCTTACATTCGTGTTCATTACAAATTGTTTTCATTAAACGAGTTAACTATAACAATATGACACGTGTTTTAGCGAGTATCATATTAATTATAGTAAACGAGTTTCATGAAAACAATCTGAAATGAACACTCGTGTAAATCCTCTATGTGCACAGTTTGACTAAGTACATGTATCTACTTGCGTGTAAAAATTATTATATTTCATTGAGTCTGTTAAGTTTAGTTTAGTTTAGTAATATCTATTTAAAATACCTATATGTATTGATACTTGATTGAATCATGGCTAGAAAACTGTTCGTGTATCTGAAATCATGGTTAACCGCCTAGCATTTTACGGACTTCACCAGTCAGCCATTTACGAGGATTGGCTTATAGGATGCACCTAGGGGGAGGGGGGATTATAATTAGAGCAAACCCAAAACTATGACCGCTCTTTAAAATTGTCTCTTCGAGATGATTCTAAAGAGAGGTCATAGTATATGGATTTGTGGAGAAATAAAGGAGTTATTCATGAAAATATTTAAATTTACGCATCTTATCGGGACCCCTGCTTGTGAGTTGTTTTTAAAACACTCGTTATTTATAGACATATTACCTTTAAACAAACAGACACGTGTTGGTATTTGCATGTCTAAGCTGGCAGTAAGCAATGGTAATGGAAACTATTTAACCTAGCTTGAAATCCAATCTTCAAATGGCAAATACAATTTAGTGGCAATAAATTCCTTGAATAGTGGCATGTGTACATGTAACAGTGCATATTGAGATAAGGATAAAGTAAGAAGGTAATACATGGGAACTCAACAGGCATTTGAACCTGTCGCATAACAATTTCCTTGTTAGATAAGCATGCACAGATCATAAGCTTGATTTTAACCATTCTCTTGCTGAATTTCAAAATACATTTCTCCTTCTTTACCCATGCCCTGTTGTATGATTACATATAAGTTCACTGTGTACAAGTATTTCGCTGTGCAATCACTGCTGTGAAGTGCACTGGTTGCATAATCAACTTGTAAATAGTGCAGACCCTGTTGAGACAGCTCTTGCAGGAGCTGTCTCATCTGGGTCTTCACTATTTACAGGTAGGTATATTGACGGGAATAGCAAGCGAAGGGTAAACCTTTATCTATCATCTGGATCCACGTTGTTTGTAAGAACTAACCAGGTGGCGTTAAACAGACAAAGGATTAACACTTTACTCCATGAATATTCATGTCAGAAATAATGACATCATGAGTATGAATTAGATTAATTTCTATAAATAGCAGGTAGACATGGGAGAGTTTGGCCATAGTAAAACTGCAGATTGATATCTAAACCCGTATTATTCCATAAACAAACAGAGCAGCATTGGCCAGAAGCCGTTGGATCTGGGTCTACTCTGTTTAAAATGCGTAGAAATGCGTAATTAGGATCATGAACTTGTTAAAACGAATAAACTGGAGTATCGGTAAAAGCAGCAGGCCGATAAAAGGAGAATAAGAATAAATGGGAGTGCTGCATATTCGTTCTTCGTTAACTACCTTAAAGACGGACAATTATACTTATGTTTGGCTTATTGTTTACTGAATGCTTCCCTTTCGGCTTTTATTTACTGTAGGAATACACTGCAATAGAATATGTCTTAAGCGGGCATCAAAAAGAGGTCTTGTTATTGGTCTGTAATACAGGTGGTAGCTTAATAAGGGTACAAGCAAAAGATAATGCAGAATGTTCCTATACGAGCTATATTCATTACTTTTACCCTGCATTAAGCAAATACAAGCTTTTTAAGACTCATTTGTCCAATAAATAAATTGCCGTTTAAGACACTATATGTGAAGGGGCCGTCACACAATGACGTTCTGGTCAACGTTCTCTGAACGATTCAATCAGTCAATTTTTGAGCGTTCTAGAATGAGGATGACACATCTGGCGTGTGATAAACGTGTACCTAACGCATGCCTAGCGTGTGTCTTACGCGCGCGAAGTGTGTAACAGCGACCAAGTAAGATACCCATGAAAACCATTAGCGTGTGCTGATGTGCCACTGGCCCACAACGAACGATTTGTGAACGTTAGACGAGCGTGTGACTAACGTTTAAATAACGACAGAATAGCGTTTTGACGTTCGTTTGACTTTAGTCACACGCTGCGTGCGCTAGGGGACCGTTCAGCGGTCGTTGACCGGTCGCCATTGAGTCGTTCACTGCAAAGCAAACGATTAGTAACAACCATGTAACGCTAGAGTAACAACTGATTAACGATATCCGAACGCGTGCAACGCTAATCGAACGTTAGTAAAACGTTCCATTAACGTTCTTAAACATTCTTCAGCTTTTAAAATTAAACGTTGAAGAACGTTGAGAACTTTTGTGCATGTTCAAAAAATAATTCCGGACCAGCGTTCTCCGCCGATTCCCGGCGATCACCGACGTTCACTAGCATTCACAAGCGTTCACAAAACGCTCTTCTGGCGCTATTCCAGCGACCATTGGCGACTACCAACGTTTCCTCAAACGCCAGAGAACACTGACCAGAACGGCATGGTGTGACGGGTCCATGAACCTTGCAAACAAATTGAATCCGGAAAAGATGACACAAATCCTAGGTCCATGCTTATAAAGCTTTTTGTGAGTCTGAGTTCGTTCTCAAACTTTTGATTGGTTAGATTTGAACCAAATGCTCAACTCTGACCAATCAAAAACTTGAGAACAAATTCAGTCTCAACTAAACAGGTTTATAAGCATAGAACCTGGCATCTCATCCAAATCTTAATTGTTGCAAAATCTAACTGAAATATTGATACTAATCGTTTAACCCATCCCCGCATATGCTATTTTTAGATCCAACCTCTTTGAATAAATCTACCGAAAATGAGCATGAACTAGAGAAAAGGAAAAGATTTGTACAGTATGAAACCATTATGATGAATAGAGCATTTGCTCTATTTATCAAAATGGTTTCAGAAAGTGACTTTTACAGATGCGCCAAAAGGAGTCATTATGATGGAATGAGTTATGTGCTGTCTTCGTGCCGTTTTTAGTTTGGCCCTTTCCGTTAATTATTCTCGCCATTCGGTTTCTTAGGCCTCGTGGCTTGGGAGGAGGCAGCCATCTTGTTTCGAAGCGGTCGCATTCACCCGACTTTATTTTCTACTCTACATTTGGTGCCCTTATGGTGTAAGTTGTATCTGGTATTGCATTTTTTCGGTCACACTAGTCATTTCTTTTCATTTAAGCAAGCGAGTTTGAATCCATTTTTGCATGTATTGCTTTTACGAGTTATTTACGCACTGAGCAGCACACTTCGCCCCATGGCCTTTCGCACTCGCTATAGATGAAACGTGGGAACTTATATGAGAACCTATATTTTAAGAAAGATAAGAGGCAGTCATTGCTTTGTCTTTTATGTAAGCCTTTCTGTATTGCATTATTTGTCTTATTCTTGTCGATAGTGTATAACCAGATGTGTTGCATTTTTCAATCGTCTGTGAATTCTTTATAAACATTTGACGTAGGATACACGTTTAACCTTCATCCTTTGATAAATATTTTTAGGATCCCTTTATTTTGTGTAACTCAGTATAAGCAGTGTACACTTTGTGATGATACGGTACTTCTAGCTGAAAGGACTTTGATACTTTTATGACTACAGTTGAACCTGTGTTTTAGCGGTTACCTCTGTTAAGCAGCCTACCTTTATTAGACAGCCTCTTGCATTTTACCTAAATGCTTATTTTCCAACCTTTATCTATATGAAACGGTCCCTTGCTTTAATAGCCGGTCTGTTTGCTTATATCTTCTTTCAGTCAGGTACCGCTTTAGATAGTTTCGACTGTATTCTTTTTTTTAGTGTTTTGCTGAGTTACTTCATAACATTTTATTTTGTATTGTAGTTATTTACCACGTCACACATCACATGGCATACGTTCCACGTCATGATATGTCTCAATAAAAGGTGAAATGGTTATCTGGCTGTTCTTATTAGTGAAGCACTACCGGGGAACTGCACAGGTTAACTGTTGGCCCCTTTGAAAACACTGCAGTTCCAGGTCAGATGCCGCCTTTTCAAGGCGGCATCTGACCTGGGACTTCAATGTTTTCTGTATGTTTAGCCCAATCATACAGGTTTTTAAAAACAAATGTTTTACTAATATACCTTTATTATTTAGTTTAGAATTATAGTTAATATTGAATTATAATTGCAGACGACACTTTCAAATTTGGCGCCAAAAGAGCTAAATTTTAAAACTGAAATAGAGAATCGTTTTGTCAGAAGTAGGTTAGTTAGTATAATTAGGATATCTGTATTGTACCAAGATCATTAAGTGTCAAGGTCATACAAACGTGCACATTTTATAGCTACGTAAAATGGTTTCTATAGTGGAATTATTGCTCTTCGTTCTAAACAGATTGGGTCCAGCTGAGATGCCGAGGAACAGGGTGTGTTTTGAAACTGACATTTAGAGAAATTTATAAACCCCGTATTTCAGAATTGGTGAAGATATAAAAACAACCGTAAAGAATTTAGCAAGTCAAATGATTGCACATAGGCTGATCTTTTGAATATTACATAATTATATATTTTTTTATTTCCACCTTTTACAAGTAAGACGGCTTAGTTCATTGTCTAATGAAAGCTAATGAATATCTATGTAAAACATTGTAAGAATAATATCTTATTCAGTTTTTTTAATAATGACTTATGAACAGATGAGAGTCATTGGCTATAATAGAAACTGTAAAGTTTTATATGAACCGTGCAAGACAAAACCAGCCTTAATGGCATGCTAAGAGTGTATATTCGTATGAACCCATTATAATCTGATCTACACACAGTATATAATAAGAAGTGATACTGTTCACACCGTTGCATATCAAATGGTGTAGATACCGGTGTCTTTATAACAGTGCATCCAAGATCAGACGCCTCGTTGGAGACAAGGCAGCTCGTCCAGGGTCCATGCTTATAAAACTTTTAGTTGAGTCTGATTTCGTTCTCAAGTTTTTGATTGGTCAGATTTGAGCCTTTGGCTTGAAACTCAAATCTGACCAATCAAAAGCTTGAGAACGAACTCAGATTCAACTTAAAAGTGAAGATATATGTAATTATATAACAGGGCATGGGTAAAGGAGGAGAAATGTATTTTAAAATTCAGCAAGAGAAGGGTTAATGGGATGTTAACAGTGTATATTCGTATGAAACCCATTAAACTCTAATCTATACACAGTATCTAATAAGTAGTGATACTGTTCGCACCGTTGCATATACACAGTATCTAATAAGTAGTGATACTGTTCGCACCGTTGCATATCAAATGGTGTAGATACCGGTGTCTTTCAAACAGTGCACCCAAGATCAGACGCCTCGTTGGAGACAAGGCAGCTAGTCCAGGGTCCATGCTTATAAAACTTTTAGTTGAGTCTTAAGTTTTGATTGGTTTTTGATTGGTGTTTGATTGGTCAGATTTGAGCCTTTGGCTCACAGCTGACCAATCAAAAGCTTGAGAACTCAAATCTGACCAATCAAAAGCTTGAGAACGAACTCAGGCTCAACTTAAAAGCTTTATGAGCATGGACACTGGTCTACAGTTGAGCGTCACTTAGACTTGTTTTGTCATGGCACGGCTGATATATATTATTTCATAAGCAAACAGTGTAGACTCGATCAGACAGCTTCTACAGCTAAAGGACAAAAGCTATGTAACAGCTATTATATGGGCTTTTTGTATTACGTTTGTCGTGCTTTAAGCAACCACCTGATTTTAAGACACCCGCGTTTAATAAATGAATGACTGGTTCTACTGTACTTTAGAGAAATATATCTTAACATTTTGACCTGGTGAATATTCATGTAAGGAATAATGACATCATCAATATCAATTAGCTCATATGCTTATAATAATAATAGCATATTAACCCTTTCGGCCCCAAATTTCTAATTGTCGACTGCAATCTAAGTTTGTTAAATCATTCAGTAAAATAAGGAAATGAGATAATTAAATGCAAATGTTAAAGGAATAAATCACATATATAGAAATAAAGATTGATACAAATAGTGAAGTCTCTGATCAGACGCCGCCTTGAAAGGCGGCGTCCGATCTGGGACTGCACTATTAGTCGTGGTGCATTTATGCGACTGCGGCGGTGAACAGGTTAACAATGGGCGTTGTGACCACGATATAACCTACATTATCAGATCTATAGTATCTCACCAGAAAATAGAGCAACACCTAATAAAGTGACTCCTACTAGGACCGTCTCATCTGGGCCTGGTATATTTGCAAAGGCGTTAAAAGGTATTTTTGTTCCGGTTTACATCGTCTTAACAGTATTAAAGTGTAACAGGTGTAGGAAGACCCCAAATGGTTTTTTCTGTGTAAGGAACAAATTAAGTATGAAGGTTAACGTAACCCATTTCCTGATATTGGCGCCTTTTTCCACAGGAGCAAATGCTCTATTTATCACAATGGTTTCAATACTGCACAATTCTAAAGTTTTCTTTTTTCTATTAAATGCTCCTTTTCAGTAGATTTATTCAAAGAGGTTGGGTCTAAAAATAGCCCATAAGGTAATGGGTTCAAAAAGGAGTAATATTATGAAGGTTAACTTAAAGGAGCAATATATTACTGAGTTGCTATTTGTTAAGTCAATGTTATTAAAGCTAGATATTTGTATTCAATGAAAAGTAAATATATTTCACCCCTATACCTAACCACATATCTACCTACTTATCTATCTCAATTAAGATAGGAACTTCTAAACGTGTCCTTTTCTCTAGTAAATGCTCCTTTTCGGTAGATTTATTGAAAGAGGTTGTGTCTAAAAATAGCATACGAGGGAATGTGTTAAGACAGGTTCTACTGTATATACAAATATAACAACTTTTACGAGATTATGTTACATTGTAACATTTTAAGTGGATATAAGAATGGCGCAAAGCATCTTATCAGTGAAAGATTCCTGGTTCAGTTAAGTTGTACATTCAGTATAACCATATTTCACTTTAGATATCCCGTGCGACGTACACTGGGACAGAGTAACCCATTGTAACAATGTCTGTTGAACCGGATGATCCTAACTGCTGGTAAGAATATTGCACTTTGGATGAATGTAGCGTAAGGTCTTATTATGATTTAACATATTGCCTTCACAGACTTCCGACTATCATAACTTATGAAGAACTATTGACTGAGTGTCAAGCAGCTAGGATCCTGAAGAAATGCCAAGTTACTTGAGGTCCTATCTATGTGCAAGCTATTGGCAATTGCGAGTCAAGTCGTCGTAAGCGGGTAAAGGGTTAAAATTGGTTCTCATTTAATTTGATTTCCTTTTCATTATATGACACCTATGGCTGCGTGTTTGGTAGAACAATTTAATTCATCTGATTTTTTATTTGCAATTTAGAACCCATTACCGGGAGTCAATTGATGGCTCTAAATTTGAGCTAATTAATTTATTTGGATTTGTAGTTGTTGCGTGAGCAAGTAAAATACGTTTTAGAGACAGTGTTCTATCTGATAATTTAGGAATTCAGTGCATACCATTTAGATACATGTTCTGGTTATAAGAATTCATTGCATACCTTTACAGACATAGTTCCATCTGGTTCGTTAGGTATCCGTAGCACACATTTTACATTGTTCTATTTTAATATTTTTCAACTCACAGCTTACCTTTTTAAATGTTCTATTTACATGTTTTGGAATCCATTATATAACTTTAAGAGATACTGTTCTATCTGACTTTTGGTATCCATTGCATACCTTTTAGAGACATAGTTGCATACCTTTTAGAGTAGAGACATACTTCTATTTGAATATTTTTTAATACATTGCATGTCTTTTAGAGACATTGTTCTGTCTGATAGGTTTGAATCCATTGCATACCTTTTAGAAACAGTGTTCTAACCGAATTTGAAATCTATTGCACACCTTTTAGAATCATTGTTGCATTTGAATCTTATTAAGTATACCTCTAAGAGACATTGTTCTGATTGTTGGAATCCATTTAGAATCATTGGAGATGTCTTTTCCATATGATTTATTTGTGGAATCCACTGCGTACATTTTAGAGACAGTGTTCAATCTAACAACGTATGTAACAATTCTCCGTATACCGTTTAGAGACAGAGTTCTATCTAAAAACAAACGTTGTAACCAATTGGCATACCTTTATAGATTTACTAATGATAAGAAATTATAGAGACATTGGTTTTATATAGATCTATTATTTCTATTGAGATGATATAGGGTCAGCACAAGAATCTCTTCAACTAAATACCTTGCCAATACTATATGCATACATACTTTAACCTTTGTCCCGCTATCCACATTTTGTTTCGAAATTTGCCAACAGCTTGGGATCAAGATGAGGCAACGAGTTACTCGAGTAACTGAATATTCATGGACAAAATAGTTATAGTGAAATGTGGAAGGCGGAACCATTTAGTAACTAAAGAAACAGATCTATCAAACTCCATTAGCAGACAAAGCAGACCCTGGGTCTACCCTGTTTGCAGATGGGTGAAAATGTTTTTATATGAAGGACAAGGTTAAGCGGAATAAGAGTTGATATGCCCTAAGACACGTCTAATGATAAGGGTGATGTGACTAAAATCTGCCAACTGCTTGGATCCAGATGAGGCGCATGGTAACTCGGTGTCTCGTTATGATAGGATACTCGGCCAATAGTTTCTGAAAACAGTGAATGACTCGTGTGTAATCCATACAATAGCAGGTCAGGGAGTTATAAAGTAAAACCTCTCTATAACGGGCATTCAATGTGTCAATTAGTTGGTGTTTAGGGCAGATGGCTGGTTAAAGCAAGGTGAAGGTAAAACAGAACGCTCCTATAGGAGCGTTCTGTTTTATTTTCACCTTGCTTTAAGTAGCCACCTGTCTTTAATATAAAATATTTGATGTAATTTAGTGGCCGCTTTTAGTGGAGTTTTTACTGTACAAACATAAGATGTAATAAACTGTTTTAGTTTTCAAACAGCATTAGTATTTACGTATGTATCCACAATTAGCCCTCTATCGTATGAATATTTAATTAAGAAATAATGCTTTGGAATAATTTAGCCTTCAGGCTGGTTCTAAAGTTTCTGCATGACCAAACATACCTGTAGCCATCTACCATTATTAAATATTAGCTAATTAAAACTCTTGGTGTCATTACTTGTTGCATGAATATTCATGAAATAGGGAGTTAAGTTATTCGACGTATAATGTCGTTGTGAAACAAATAAGTGTGACAATATAGCCTGAGAGAAACGGATATTCGGACATCAGGAAACATTGTAGATCAAGACAAGTCTTTCCGTTGAAAAGCGGGATACATGTATGCTAGAATTATACAAATGAGAATGGTCAAATAAAAGTACAAATAGTGCCTGCCCTGACTGAGTGCCGCGTCTTAACCCTTTCACCACCGCAGTCGCATAAATGCACCACGACAAATAGTGCAGTCCCAGATCAGACGCCGCCTTTTCAAGGCGGCGTCTGATCAGGGACTTCACTATTTGTCTCAATCTCTATTTCTATATATGTGCTTTATTTCTTTGAAATTTGCATTTATTTATCTCATTTCCTTATTTTACTGAATGATTTAACATACTTGGATTGCAGACGACAATTAGAAATTTGGCGCCGAAAGGGTTAACATGCAACGTTGTGTCAAATATGTCCCCAAACTATTTGAAATTGATTGAACATAGAAGATAGTCCTTTTCCTCTGACACTCATTTTTACATTTTTTATTTCAGTTTGTATGATGACGACAGGGACAACAGCAACGTCACACTCTACATCTTAATTGCTTTCGCAGTTTCAATCTTCTTTTCTATGGTTACGTGCTTCATCGTCTACTTGTGCTTAAGGATGCGGCCTGGTAATCAGTATACATACGTATCTATCAATTAAACAATCAGCACATTTAAAATTTAAAATGATATAGTTAAGTATCAGAACATTGATAAATCCTTAGAAATGTATATGGCAGGCGCGTTTCCGTTGTTTGCTGTGGTATTTAATAAATACCCCTTTCTTGTGCTTTTGCATTAGGTCCTTTTCAAGTCACACAGATCCTGATTCCGAATTAATTTTGTTACGCAAAGCTGATGACAATACAGTAAAACCTCTCTATAACCGCTACTAAATTACATCAACTATTTTGTGTTAAAGGCAGGTTGCTGCTTAAAACAAGTTTAAAATAAAACAGAACGCTCCTATAGGAGCGTTCTGTTTTACTCTCACCTTGCATTAAGCAGCCACCGGCCCTAAATACAAACAAACAAACACAATTTAGTGGCCGTTATAGACAGGTTTTACTATATATAAAGAGTACATGTTTGACTATGTTCAAACTAACCCTGACACTAGTTGCATTTGCAAACAGCTTCGGTCCAGAGGACACACAAAGTAACTCGGCGTCTCAATAGGATCCGAGCTGTTTGACACTTAGCTCAGTATTTTCTCAAAAGTTTGTGTTAAAGTCTTTTTTCTTCTGATGGAATGCCGAGTTACTGGGCGTTTCATCTGGATCGTAGTTGTTTGCAATGTCAATCAGGTTTAGCCGGCTAAAGGATAAATTTTACCTAAACACCGTTCGGATAAACAATACAATATCACCAGAGGTCTAAAAAGATGTGTAAATGAAACCATTTTCAAGAATAACTCTTTTATTTCTCCACCAAACCCTATGCTGTGACCACTCTTTAGAGTCGTCTCGAAGATAGGGTTTGGTGGAGAAAGGACGCTTTAGTATCTGAGTATTGCTCTGTCTCATACATGTATTATCAAATGCATTAAAATGTTTGTTTGCACATGTGCTCGAATTATTATTTTTGAATAGAAATGTACAGTGAGTTTGTATCTATGTTCTAATATACAGTAGAACTTCGATATCTCGAATTCGGATAACTCGAACTTTGGGATAGCTTGAAGTAAAAGTTCGGTCCTTCCAATTTTTAAAATGATGTTCTAAAACGTATCACTACGCATATCTAGAAACACACGTGACAGCTTAATGCAGGACGAAAGCTCTACTTTCGATCCTCATTAAGCTGTGAGCTTGGGAAATTGTTAAGATAAGAAATCGGATGGCTCGAAGCTCTGTTATCTCGAAGTAATTTGTATGGTCCCTTGAAATTGGAGATATCGAAGTTCAACTGTTGTAGTAACTACTGTTTGTTTTTCAGCATATATAGTTCAACAATCAGCGCCTACTCCCGCAGCGTATGGGACAACTTGCAACAGTTCGCCACCAGCATCCACCAGCGCACAGATATGTGGATATAATAGACTGCCATAGTCAGACTCAGTCTTTATCTACTCGATATAAACCACGGTCATGAAGGTGAGATACCGTGGTCCAAACGCTAGACTAGACACCAGTCTAATGACTTTCCAGTTGATAATTTGCATTACACCCCGAGCCTGACTGATGTTGTTTCTCCTCTTGGGGTGTTGGAGCTATAAGAAGTTGAGTCCGGATTGTGGACCTACCACAAATACAAACAAGTGTTTAACCGTTTACTTCATAAATAAGTATTTCTATGCCTTTGCAAATAGAGTACACCCAGTTCAGATGGTTCCTGTAGGGAGTGTCTGATCAGGGCCTGCTCTGTTTGCTTATGGAATGATATAGATCTAATTCTACAGTTTCTGCCAAGGCCTAATATGCCTGTGTCCATGTGCCATTTTAAAAAAATTAATCTAATTGATATCCAATGGTGGCATTATTTATTTGATTAATATCCTTGGATTCAAGAGTTAATGTAACAGATATTGATTCTTAGACTTGTGTATAGACCATCCAAACGCACACTGCTTTGACGTGAAGTCAGTAACGCCAAATGTATATCTTAACCCATTCCCTCATATTGGCGCCTTTTGACGCCTCTGTAAAAGTCACTTTGTGAAACCATCGTGATAAATAGAGCATTTGCTCTTCAGGAGCAAATGCTCTATTTACCACGATGGTTTCAAGATTACACAATTCTAAACTTTTCTCTTTTCTTTAGTAATTGCTCTTTTTCTGTAGATTTTGGATCTAAAAATGTAATGTATTAGACACACAACCGATAGTGTGTAATTCCTGAAATAATTACCTGATCAGCGTCTACCTAACTATATCAACATGTATTTGAAGTATGTACAGGGGCTACATTTTTCACAAAACCCTTAACTCCTGATCAATATTTAGAGCTTGAACACGTAGAAATAATTTGGACATACATGTACATACATTTTATACAGCTTTGAACATTGTTCTATCACTATTGTTGCCTAACTATTTGTTATTTTCAGTAAAATCTCAAATGAAATATATAACCTTGCTTGTTACTTGTTTTCGTTAGATTTAATTTTGTGTGTGTATATGTGTGTATGTGTGTGTTTGGGGAGGGATGAGGCGTTGCATCGTAAGATGTGTATGTACAACAAACCTATCTATAACGCCACTGAATTGTGTTAATTAGTTAGTATTTAGGGCAGGTGGTTGCTTAAAGCAAGGCGATCCTACAACTTTGGCATCCTGTATTTTCCATATACATTAAATATATTTCAACAAAATTTACAGGACGTATTGTCAAAATGTCCAACTACAGATTCCAGTGAGATTGAGTTATGCCAAGGTCATATAAGCATCCATGGAATGAAAACATGAAATTTTCGAATTTCTGAAATTCTCAAAACAATCAATTTCATTTTACTCTTATCTGGAATACCAATAAAGCGTCTTTTGTATGGCAAACATTTTGGTAAACCTTTCCATGTTCCATTATTTCCAATATTGATATGATTTTCGATTTCCAAAGCAAGGTAAACTCCTGTTGAAAAGTATGCATTTTTTGTGAAAAACCTCGTTTTACATTTTTTTCTCCAATGAGGTGCATAAGAATACCGCAGGTATAAATTTCATCTGCAGCCGTTATTTGAAACTCTAATAACAATAATTCCTACAATTTTCGTTGGGATTAAGTGATATTGGTGAAAGGTACAAGGTACCAAAGTTGTGTAGTGAATATATTGAGCCCTATGGGAACCTAAATTATTTTGTTGAGTATATATTTAGTCAACTTTATATGGCGGTGCTCATGTTTAAGAGACCATAGTTAACTAAAAGGCATGGTGACCCCATGTTTTGAAAATATTATTTACATGGAAACGGCAAATCTTTGTTTACATAAAGTTTTAAAAAATCTGTTGGAAAACATTTTTTTTTCACTTTTTTGCTTTTCTTTATAAAGAAATGTGATATTTTTCTCTGCACATATGACAGCTGTTCTATATTTTAAAAATTACTTGATATATTTAATTAAAAATATGTATATTTGCATATTGAAGTTTCATTATTTTTATTTCTACACAACTTTAAAGAGAACTGTGTATTTTGTCAAATTCTTCCAGTAGTGGTTATGTTCTTAAGCATATAACTACAAAAACCACGGTGACCCTATATTTCTAAGGTGTCGTTTTCATGTAAAATGCTTAAACTTTGATTGTGCAAAGTTTTAAAAAAATATCTCTTCTAGAAAATAAGTGTGATATACGTCTTTACCAAGGTTTTTTCTAGCTTTGATGTAAGCCATGATTTCAGTCACATGAACTACAACCATTTCCACCGTCACTCGATAGCTTTAAATCTAATACATGTATATCAAAACAAGCTCAAATCAAAGTACAAATGTACCTGCTTGCTTTATCGTGACAGTCCTATATCACATTTTTTACACGCACATCTGAAAACCAATGTCGTAATTTACTTAACGATCTTTTTAAAATTCAAACTGCAGTCGCTCACTGCAAATAGAAGACACAGAGCAGTTTTTTTCTAGTGTCAGCAGTTTTATCATGACATAATTGTACTTTTCATCTCAACAAGCCTGTTTCATCCATAAATACAAATTAATTGCTATCCGGTCGAGATACGTTAACATATGAAGAAAATAAATGTATATTGATTGTACAAGCAGTTCAAAGATTTATAAAATACACTGAGAGATTTATAAATTGATTTGTATTGTGATTAGTATTTAAGACATTAGGCCGATTGAAAGATATTGGCAAGTGTTTTCTACAGATACATAGGATCTGACATTCGCTGTCATTTGTCATTTCTTAAACGAGTCTAGAAGAAAGGCTACTAATCCATTCCCTCCTGAACTAGTTATAGACTCAACCGCTTTGATTAAATTTACCGAAAAGGAACATTTACTGGAGAATGGGGAAATTTTAGATTTGCGTAGTTTTGAAACAATTATGATATACTGAGCATTAACTCATAGGAGCAAATGCTCTATTTATCACAATTGTTTTCTTCAGTGACTTTTACAGGGGCATCAAAATGCGTCAGTGGGAGGGGATGGAGTTAAGCGAGTCTTTGGCAAGATTCTATTTTTAGTAACAAATATGACAATGGGAATGGGGGAAGTTATCGAACAAACATGAATCCATGCCAACGCGGAATGGTTATCGAACGTTTACTACTGTATACACAGACGCAAAAATAGGTTGTGTACCAGTCTACATGTGTGTTTCCAGTAATCGTGTGACGTCTCATCTTGTATTACACATGTTTGATATATAAAACATACGTGATGGTTATATTAACCAGCGTAGTTATGTGATAAAAAAAGGTATCCCTGCGAAAATCCTTATCTACAGTTTAATATTTGGCCTCGTACAAGGCTTTTGAGAATTGGTTAATGGCTTACATAAGTCCAACTGGACGTCTCAAAATATGCAAGCTAGGTCGCGCTTGACAATATAAACATAAATCACATCCATTTTATTAAGGTTTTCAAACCTATTGATCGAGTATCAAACAGCTTGGATATTTATAAGACGCCAAGTTACCCGGCATCTTATCTGGATCCAAAATGTTTGTAAATGCAAGTCAATGGTTTGTACAAGTACATTATTTGTTTCGGATCAAATAGTAGAACCTGTCTTTCGACGCCAAATTTCAAATTGTCGTCTGCAATCCAATTTTGTTAAGTAATTCGGTAAAATAAGGAAATGAGATAAAAGAAAATGCAAACTTAAAAGGGATAAAGCCCAGATATAGAAAACTAGTTTGAGACAAGATGTGAAGTCCCTGATCAGACGCCGCCTTTTCAAGGCGGCGTCTGATCTGGGACTGCGCTATTTGTCTTGCTGCATTTATGCGACATCGGCGGTGAAAGTGTTAAAAGGTTATAAAAAAAATGGGGCTGTAAGGCAGGTGGTAGATTAATGCAGGTCAAAAGTAATGTAGAGTTTTCCTATAGGAGTTGTTTGCATTACTGTTGCCCTGCATTAAGCAAGCAACCACCAGATTTTGAACATTCCTAATAGTATGTTCAATAAATAAATGGCTGCTTAAGATAGGTTTTACTGTAGAAGTGAACATTTTAAAAGTCACGGTGTCTTTATTTTTATTCATAGATTCTGAACAGGGAAAGAGTTTAGAGATGTTTTACTGTATGTTACCACGATACAAAGAACATGTTTGTGATCACGTTCGCGTGTTCAAATTTAAGATAAAAACGCTTGTATACGCTTAACCTCTTGCCATTCGATAGTATAAAACAAAACATAAAGAAAGCCAATAGAAACATTCTTGAATATGTTTTATCACAGTTGGTGTGTATGTTAACATTTAATCTCATGAATATTCATAATGTACCGTTAAACCCATCTAAACCGGACATTTAATTAAGCCTATTCCCGCCCACTGACGCATGTTGACGTCTCTGTAGAAGAGACGCTTCTAAAGAGTGGTTACACCTTAGGGTTGGGTGGAGAAATAACGATTTTAGTACAGTAGAACCCCTCTTATGCGACCACTTAATGAATAAACATGGGTGTCTTTATAAGCAGGTGGTTGCTTAATGCAGGACAAAAGTAATGCAGAAAGCTCCTTTAGGAGCTTTCTGCATTACTTTTGTCCTGCATTAAGCTACCACCTGCATCTAGCACCCATACTTATACCTCTTTTAGGTGTTCGCATTAGCGAGGTTCTACTGTATTTGAGTACGCTCCTTTACCTGTTGCTCTGACATAAATTATCAAGAAGTGAAAGTTAACGTGGTTTGTAGTAGTTTGTGAATATAAAAAGTATTTAAAGCAAATGGCTATTTAAAGCACAGCGAAAGACTTCGACAGTAGAACCCCTCAATGCCGAACAAATATATGCTTCTTTTAAAGCAAGTAAAGTTGTTGCCTTAAGCAGATAGTAATACAGACTGTTCTTATAAGGGGTCTCTGTCTTACTTTTGTCCTGCATAAAGCTACCATATATAAGACTGATCAAATCGCTCCTGGCCCGAGTCTACACCGTTTACATACTCGTTAAAACATCTCGATAAGTTTAACTGAATTGTATGTACACTAGGAACAATGCAATGATTTACGTGACATACGCAAACACTTGTACCGACACAGAAGAATTATAAATGTCACTTGTAAGAGGAACTAAATGTCTTAGTTCTCTTGTAGTGGCCACTTGGAATGAATAAACAAAAATATATATGACTCTTGGATGCAGAATGAATGTATTAACGAGAGCTAATATTTAACACACCTATGACAACTCGCTTTCGCTTAATCCCTCGCTCACACCTCTCCCTCTAACCACTACTCTCTCTCTCTCTCCAACCCCTCCCCCCGCCCCTTTATCCCTTCTTCACACACCTCTCTCCAAACTACAACTAACCACAACTCTCTCCCGTCCACTCCCTTTCGCTCTCTTCCTCCTCTACCCCTTGTCTCTCTCACAGAAGAAAAAAATAATTTAGAAAAGAAGGAAGTGGATTATAGACAAAGAAGGCCAGGCAATAGGGCAGAATCCGATGACCATATGTCAGACTTCTGTGAATAGTACGGGAAGGGTATGGGGGTTTCAGAATCCGACGACCTTATGTCGAACTTCTGTTGTAAAAAGACACCAGTTTGAACAAAGGTGTCTGGATTGACAGTATTCCATTTGAAATCTCACATACCACTGGTACTTTATATTCGAAAATATTTTTACTTTCGGCAGTTAAAGGTGTGAAAACTGCATGTTAAAGATGCCATAAAACCATGAAAAGTTAAAATTTGAAGTAATAAACACAAAAAAGAACTTTTCATGGTTTGAATATTCAATAAAAATCACAAGTCTTTGGAAACATGTAATTCATGCTGTATCGAACTGTCTAAACTTATTAAAATTGATAAAAACTGAATCCAAACCAACTCGCTTCACATTATTAGTTATGCAGTGCTTCACCTCGTCCCATATTAATATTTGCTGGCAGTGTATAGTCCATATTAGGGACACTAAGCACTGCATAACGAATTTATCTTACCGATTACCTTTAATTTCAAGTATTTACACGCATGGATGCGTCATAGGCCTTCATGTATGGCTTTCCGTGGAGAAACAAGGGATTAACTGTTGCAAACTTGATATTACAATAAGAGCAGAATAAATTACCCCCCTTTAATAGAATTAAAGTAAATATTCTTTATTTCCTCAAATCTCGTTTATATATTTTCATCTTTTCTTTTTTATCATTGTAAAACTAATTAATGTTCATATTTCAACTCAAATTAAAGCATAAATTATATGTATGCATTTTTAAAACTGTAAGGATAAATATAAAAGATTATTATAAGTAAGAGAAAAGCATATGGCTGTCAAGAAAGGGAAGTAATTCTTGTAAAGTCATGATAAGGATTTTAGTACCCCCATAAGGAATCTATGGGGGTTTCTCGTGACCTCTATTGACCAATGGAATGACAAGAATTTAGTAGGAGGTAAGATAATATTCTATGTACGACCCTTTACTTAATCCGAATTACCATATGAAAGACGAGTTTACCCAAGGGCTCTGTCTACGGTATCGGGGCATGCCTTTTCACACCTGTACAAGCAAAGTAACCCCAAATCAGACGGCTCTTCAAAAGGTCTGCTCTATTTGCTGATGAAATAATATAGATATAAGTCTATGATATCTGCGATGCCACAAGGAATATGTTCATATACCATCACAGTTAGGATAACATATATTCATGATACCATATTCCTTATATAAATAAGCATGAGGTAAAGGGTTAAACCCTGATGATACGTGTAGGTTTCACGGTCACCCTCATGCTCATGCTATTTGAATCAAGTTCTGTATTGACTCCCATTTATCCGTAAATTCTCCGCAAGGTAATGGTATTTACGCTGAAAAGGGGATTGGTTCATCAGTATCTAGCAATGAGTCAATTCAGTATGAAAGGGTATACGTGTTTTGCTCAGCAAAGAGTGCAGACTCTGACCTGGTGGCTCACCCGGAATCTGGATATGCACAGATCTGATGAAAATTAAATGTTCATATTTTGCAGTATCAAACAATACTATCATAATAATTTTATATTTTAGCACTTGACTCTGTGATTATTCATGAAAATAAAGACACCACGAATATAAACTAGATAAAGTGTATTGATAACACATGGGCATAGGCATTGTAACCAGTAGAAAGTATAGCACGATATTTACATTACATCATATGAAAACAGGAGCCGTCTGATCTGGGTCTACTCAGTTTGCAAAGCGTAGTTCTAAAGGCGTTACAGTGAAACCCCTCTAAGCCGGAATTCTAGTAGAGAAGAATTTAGATACTTTTAGGCAGGTGGCTGCTTCATGCAGGGTGAAAGTCATGCAGAAAGCTCCTCTAGGAGCTTTCTGCATGACTTTCACCCTGCATGAAGCTGCCACCTGTCTCCAAGACCGATATTTATACCAAATTTAACGTCCGGTTTAGAGGGGTTTTACTGTATTTATGTAGTAGAGGGTGAACCCGTCCTGGTACATACATGTAACTATTACGAACCAATCCAGTTATCATTTTGAGGGTGTTCTGCAATATTTGCAAATAATTTGCGAATCGAATAGTGCATACCCTGATGTGAAAGCCCCTTCAGGAACCCTGTATGGGTATGTGCCCATTTTGTGAAAACACTGGGCGAACATGGGTTAACACTTATTCAGTATTTCGAGGTATGATCAAAAAGTGTTCTGCCCCGTTTCACCCGGCTGGTAGTTTCTCAAAGACTATAAAACGAATTAGAAGAAATTAAATATTGAAACAGCTCGGAGTTTCACCCTTTGACTACATGGGAAACGAATGGACCGCCATTTGCAAAAATATAGACTCTGATCGGACTCACATCGTCGATATTAACACTTTTGCCGCCAAATGAATTTCGTCTGTTAAGATTATTTTCTGCTTCTGGTTTCAAATTTGAACTGTCTTCAATTTGTAAACATATAATTAGAGAGTCAAACAGATAGGATTCTGATGAGACGCCGCGTTAATCCAAACTGACGCCAAAGGTCATCACGATTCGCATATGGTGGCGAAATACTGAAACATGTAAACTTGTATAATACAGTTGAACTTCGGTAACTCGAACTTCAAGGGACTATACAAATAAGTTCGAGATAATAGAAGTTTGGGTTATCAGATTTCTAAAATGTACAATTTCTCAAGGCCGCGGCTTAATACAGGTCTAAGGTAATGCTGAAAGCTCCTGTAGGAGCATTTCAGCATTACTCTAGACCTGTATTAAGTTGTCATATGTGTTTCTAGATATCTGTAGCGATACATTTTAGAGCATATCTGTATTCGAAGGACTGAACTTTTTATTCGATTTATCCGAGTTCGAGATATCGAAGTTCAGCTGTATAATGGTATATAACAAGAGCAACATTGAGCATGGTTGCAACTATATAATTATATCTATACTCAGACCACTGGCACTTGATCGAAACAGACTATAGTTGTGTAATATAATAATTATATCATATACATGGTAGTGTATTAATGTACTAGTTGCAATAAATAAACTATAGTCTTTTTCGATCAAGTGACAGTGACTCAGATCTCATATGCAAACATAGCAGACCCTGATCAGATGGCTCCTATTTGTGCCGTCTAATCTAGATCTTGTCTATTTGCAAATATCTTAAAAGGGGTTTCTATGAAGTACATAAATGGTTAACTTGAAGACGGAAGGAGATGTTGAATTGTGCAAGTCGCCATCTTTAGGCTTGAGATATTTATATAAAACGTAAGCACATAGAAATTCGTTTCAAACAACGAATCTACTGTTTACCTACCTACTTATCAATGTCCGTAAGAGGAGTAAAGTGATTCAGAAATACAGTAAACCCCCTCTAATGCGACCACCATAAACATGTTTAATCCTGGTCTTAAATACAGGTGATAGCTTAATGCTGGACGAAAGTTATGCAGAAAGCTCCTGCAGGAGCTTTCTGCATAACTTACGATCTGCAGTAAGCAACCACCTTTTATAAAGGCATTTTAATTATTTAAAAATGGTCGCATTAGAGAGGTTTTACTGTATATTAATTCATGTACAGCGGAGCTATTCTAAATTGAGCACTTAGTTAATAAACATGGATGTCTTTCAAAACAGGTAGTTGCTTAATGTAGGACAAAGGTAATGCACAAAGCTCATGAATGAACTATACACAAATATGAAAAATACGGGGATGTAAAAGTTACATAGTAAAAATGAATACAGTAAAACCCCTCTAACCCGGAAATTTAGTAGAGAATAATTTTAGACAGTTGATTGTTTAATACAGGGTAAAGAAATACAGAAAGATCCTCTAAGAGTTTTCTGCATTACTTTCAACCCGAATGAAGCTGCCACATGTCTTAACCCTTAGGGGCTATTTTTAGATCCAACCTCTTTGAATAAATCTACCGAAAATGAGCATTAATTAGAGAAAGGGATTTATTTTAGAATTTTGTAGTTTGAAACAATTGTGATAAATAGAGCATTTGCTCCTATTGGAGCAAATTCTCTATTTATCACAATTGTTTCAACAGGTAACTTTTGCAGAGGCGTCAAAAGGCGTCAATATGAGGGAATGGGTTAAAGCCTCGGTTGGTACTATTTTGAACATCCGGTTTAGAGGTCTCTACTGTTAAAGAATGAAGTGTTGAAACTTCCTGGTTTTTGTTGTTAATTTAGTGGTACCATAATTCACAATAGACGCGTTGTGCAGTCGTATATGTCAGAGAAGTAAAATGGAGAAAAATCAACATAAAATTAAATATGTTTTACTGGTTTCAATGATTAATAAAGGTAAAATATGTACATGTATGTCTGTCTGCCTGCCTGCCTGTCTGTCTGTCTATCTGTCTTTCTTTCTTTCTTTTTGCCTGTCTATCGGTCGGTCGGTCGGTCGGTTTGTCTTTAAGTGTATATGTCTGTCTGTCTGTCGATCAGTCGGTCAGACGGTCTGTCTGTCTGTCTGTATGTCTGTCGGTCGGTCGGTCGGTCGGTCGGCCGGCCGGCCGATCGGTTTGTCTGTCTGTATAGGTCTGTTTATTTGATTCGTGCTTTTTCGTCCTGTCACTGCGAGTTGAATTGCTCTGTTGCGTGGTATCGTCTTAGTTGACAATCGTTTTCTTCATTGGATGCAAAGGTTGAGTTGAAATAAGCTTTAAGGATAGAGATAATGGATAGGTCGTTGTTTACATACCGGCTGCACGGAGTGATCCGCGCTAGGTTAAGTTTAAACATCATTGTGATAAATAGAGCATTTGCTCTTTTGTAGCTAATGCTCTATTTATCACAATGATTAAAAAAATGACTTTTACAGAGACGTCAAAAGGCGTCAATATGAGGGTTAATGGTAGAATCAATTCAGTATACAACTTTATTCTTTTTTGGTGAATTCTGGGTAAAACCAGATCAGGTCTTGCGCAGTCTTTCTGTATTACTTTTACCCTGCATTAAGCAACCATCTGCTTTTTAAAATTATGATCAATAAATGGATAGTCGCTTAACCCTTTCCCCTATGTAAACGCATTTGACGCATCTGCAAACAGAGTAGACCCAGAGCGGATGGCTCCTATAGGAGCCGTCTGATCAAGGTCTTCTCTGTTTTCTTATAATGTAATATAGATATGGTTCTACAGCTTCTGTCTGAGCCAAAATGCCATGTGTTCAAATGCCATTATAAAAATAGTCTTATTAGTATTCATGACGTCATTATTTCCTACATCAATATTCATCAGGGAATGGGTTAAGACAAGTTCCACTGTATATGAATAAAGTGGTTAAGTCTAATTCTATAGTTCGATTTCGACCCGTGAGCTGTGACCTTTAGGACGTATCCCCCAGAAGATGTAAAACGCGTCACAGACTATGTACTTGTTCCGGAGTTACCTACCTTTCACGGTATAATAAGGCTAGTGTGCCTTCTGTGTCGAAATTAAATCGATAACCCAGTCATCCATAAAATAGAATGGTTGCAGCTTCTATAAATAGAAAAGTGCAGTCACGGCTCAGCGCTCGAAATGGACTATACTGTTCCTATCTCTGTAGCACTACATCGTTCGTATTTTCCAAACAAGCACTGATTTGTGAATGCTTTCAGCATTGAGCGCTACGACGTTCTCTGGAACAGACCCATATTCCACTGTAGCAGTGTCTGGTGAAGAAGATGGTTGCTGTTGTGATGGAAATCCTAATGGCTGGTAAGAATATTGCGCTTGGAATAATTCTAACTTGAGGACTTATTATGAGTTACATGTATGGGTCCAAGTATATTAGACAAGTGTTCGCTACTTGTGTACTGTATAAGTTATGATACAATTCAATCTACAGTTGAACTTCGGTATCTCGTGCTCGGATAACTCGAACTTTGGGATAATGGGAACAAAATGTTCAGTCCTTCCGAAGCTTTCAATATAGATTTGTTCTAAAATGTATCACTTCATAGATCTAGAAACACACATTGCAGCTAGTAGTAGGGAGGTTTGTCATGGCATATAGATGACCCCTATTATATAGATGACCCCTATTATATAGATGACCCCTATTATATAGATGACCCCTATTATATAGATGACCCCTATTGTATAGATGACCCCTATTATATAGATGACCCCTATTGATTTTTAGGCCATTTGGTCAAAGGTTAATGTCACAGTGATCTTCAGCTCAAAAATCTCGTCTACTCAATAACTTGATAATTATTGGGTGTACTGTTTTCATACTTAGTTGCGAGGTTGGTCATGGCAAGTAGATGACCCCTAATGATTTTGATGCCATTCGGTCAAAGGTCACAGTGACCTTCACTAAAACAATACATGACTGCTCAATAACTTGATAACTATTAGGTGTGCTGTCTTAATATTTAGTAGGAATATTGGTCATGGCCAGTAGATGACCCATATCAATTTTGAGGTCAGTCGGTCAAAGGTTAAGGTCACTCCGGCACATGGAGCTCTTGTTATATACAGTTGAACTTCGATATCTCGAACTCGGAAAACGTGAACTTCCTGATAACTCAAAGTAAAAGTGTTCGATCCTTCCAACATTTGCAATACAGAATTGTTGTTATATGTATCACTACGCATATCTAGAAACACATGTGACAGCTTAATACAGATCGAACATGATACAGAAAGCTCCAACAGAAGCTATCATCATTATTTTAGAAATGTATTAAGCTGTAAAATTGAAAAAGTGTGTAGATTAGAAATCGGATGACTCGGACCTATCTTGAAGTAAGCTATATGGTCCCTTGATGTCCGAGATATTGAGATTTAACCCATTACCTCATAGGCTATTTTTAGACCCAACCTTTTTGAACAAATCTACCGAAAAGGAACGTTTACTAGAGAAAAGGAAAACTTTAAAATTGTGTAGTTATGAAACCATTGTGATAAATAGAGCATTTGCTCCATAGGAGCAAATGCTTTATTTATCACAATGATTTCAAAAAGTGCCTATTACAGAGGCGTCAAAAGGCGTCAATATGAGGGAATGGGTCAATTAACTGTACATGTTTCTTATTTTAGTGATGATGACTCTGATAAAGGAGATGTGATTGTCCCAATCCTTATCGCAGCTGGAATCTTCCTTACATTGCTTGTTTGCTACGTCCTTTTTTGGTTGTTCAAGAATTATTATGGTAATTAGTTTAAATACAAAAACAACTATTTCTAAGATGACCATAAATCCTTTACTTCATAGAGACGACTATTGGTACACTTGCGAAAAGAGTAGACACAGATCAGATGGCTCCTTTTGGATGCGTCTGATCAGGATTTGTTCATTTGTTCATTTGGCATATGATAAATAAAGATGTTTCTAATATGACTGTACAGAAGTCCAGATAAGATGCGTACATTAAAACATTTTCAATAATAACGTTTTTATTTCTCAACTAAACCCTACGCTGTGACCACACTTTCAAATATATACTCTCTGAGAAGATTCTAAATAGTGATCACAACGAAGGGTTTGGTGGAGAAATTGGTTTTAGCACTTGAGTACCACGAGTATCAGTTTCTCTGTCAGACATAAATTCCATAGGCAATAGAGCAATAATAAAAAAAAAACAACAGCTATAGTAATCAACAGTCAAGCAAAGCAGTCTTACTTCTGATATAGATATTCATGAAGTAAAGGGTCAATGAGTGTAAATACAATATGTATACACTGACCATTAAATATACATGTTAGATTCAAGACATATGTAAGCCTAATGCCTACAAATAAAATGTTGAAAGCTCCTCAGCTTTCCCTTGTTAAATATTCATGGAAGAAATAACGACATCATACATATTTTAATAGCTGATTTTTATAATGGCATAAATACGCAGAATTTCTGTGATATTGCTAGACACTGTACAATCAGATCTGTTATGATTTTGTTATCAAACAGGATAGATCCTGATCAGTCTGCTCCTATAGGAGCCGTCTGATCTGGGTCTACTCTGTTTGCAAAGGCGTGAAAATCCGTTAATATGAAGGAAAGTGTTAGGTGTTTGAATAACCAGTATTGTACCTTAACATTCTATAGTATATCTGATAGAGATGCTTTTTGACGTCATTGCACACAGAGAAGATCCCTGATGAATATTTACGGAGGAAATAACGACGTTATGAATATTAATAAGATAAGTTTTATAATGGAATATGAACACAGGACATTTTGGCTCAGGCAGAAGCTGTAGAATCAGATCTATATTACACCATAAGCAAACAGAGCAGACCCTGATCAGACGGCTCCTATAGGAGTCGTCTGATCTGGGTCTACTCTGTATGCATATGCGTAAAAATACGCGTACATAAGGGAAATGGTTAAAATGAAAGCTCCTAAAGTAATTACATATTTTCAATACCATCATCAAACTTTGTATTTGTTATGTTCAATCATTATTAAAAGGACTGTCAATTTGAACTTATTTATAGAATACTGCCCTTGTACTACAAAATAAATCATTTTCACCGATACTTATGATTTTTGCTCTACAACAAAATATTATAGGCCTTGGTCAACCAGTTACCGGAACTAAAACTGGAGCCGAATATAGTGCTCCCTCTCTACAACGACACCCTTTGGGATACGAAGATTGTATGTGTTGTTCAGAGGGAGTTGTTACAGGGAGGGAAAATCAAACATAACTACCTTGTTTGTAGATCTCCAGATAAGGTGTATTTCGAGAACTAAAACCGTTATGGCTCAATCAATCCTATGTTGTGACCACTCTTTAGAATCGTCACAAAGTGACGATTCTAAAGAGTGGTTACAACATAGGGTTTGGTGGAGGCATAAAGAAAATACGATGGAAAAAGGTTGTTTCTGGAGCCTTATTGTTTCGTAAACGGTGACATGCGTTGTTGTGAGGAGGGAATCGTTATTGAGAGGGCCGTTGTAGGGAGGGGGCACTGTACTTATGCATCGGGTTTTCGATATCAAACAGTTTTTCTTCTTCAGCGGTAATTCGACTAGTTTTTTGCGATATATTTCTTTTCAGCATATAAACAAAAAATTCATGTAATTTTAGGCGTTTTAAAAATACGTTTAAACTTTAAACTTGTGCTCGAATTATTACATTTTTTTATATAGAATTTAACCCTCTGTATAGTGTCCATATACCGCTGTTCCAATATAGTTTTTACTCCTGTTTGTATTTCAGTATACGTTGATCGTGGTCTACACGTAATTAAGCGATACTATGGAGCCGTTGGCGTGTCAACCAACGACGATAGGAATAGTCTGCTGATTTAGTTAGAATTCGGATGAAAGTTCTCGATAGAAACAATGGCAATGAAAGACAGCTACACAGTTGCACTCACGTTAGAATAGACTAGACACTAGTCGGTTGATAGTTTTACTTCATTTGGTAATTTGCATCAGCCATTATGGTGCGGAACACGATTCAATATTTGACCTTTTGCAAACAGTGTAGACCTTGATGAGAGGGTTCCTAGAGGAACTCTCTCATCAGGGTATGCGCTGTTTGTCATGTTACACTATTCTTTAGAAAAATCCCTAACTATTCATTATAAATGTGACCTTTTTAATTTTGGAATCGTCCATTTGAAAATTTAGCGTTGTAATGTTTTCATGGCGTTCCTCTGTAAAAGTAACTTTTTGAAACCATTGTGATAAATAGAGCATTTGCTCCTTTGGAGCAAATGCTCTATTTATCACAATGGTTTCAATACTACACAATTCTAAAATTGTCCTTTACTCTAGAAAATGCTCCTTTTCGGTAGATTTCTTCATAGAGGATGGGTCTAAAAATAACTTATAAAGGAATGGGTTAAACATTATCCTGTTTATCTTTTTGTTGCATTTGCTAATAGCTTGTACTTTGATGAGACGTCAAGTAATTCGGCGTTTCCTCAGGATCCAGGCTGTTTGACACTCGATCAAAAGTTACTCAAAATATTGTGACATGACGCTTGGTCAGTTCTTACTCAAACGATTGGCCAAAATTAAACAGATCCTAATAAGAGCTGATATTGTTGTTGTTAGTTTTTTTTGTTTATTTATTGGGGTTTTTTTTTGGCAGGTTTTTTGTTGTTGTTTTTTTGTTGTTGTTGTTGTTGTTGTTTTTTTGTTTTTTTTTGGGGGGGGGGGCTCACAGAGAATACGTTTTTCTACAAGAATACGTTTTCTACGCCTTTAGGAGCCGTCTTATCAGGGTCTGCTCTGTTTACTTTGTATGGATATGATTCTAAAGATTATACGATAGCCAAACATTCCTGTACCAATGTGGCGTTATCAAAACTAATCTATTTGATATTCATGACGTCATCATTTCTTTCATAAATGTTCATGAAGTAAAGGGTTAAGATGAAAATGTTTACTTTTTAGTAATCAAAATGTGATAAAAAATATTTATAACCTCTTAGTCCATTAGCTAGGCTATCAAAACGTCAAAAAAGTTATTTCTTCTTAGCCTTTTAGTGCCTAGGCTACAAAAACAGTCACCTCAAGGAAGTTACTCAACTAAATATTTGAAACTTTCACCCGGTAAAACTAGGTTCCAACTACCGATCAGATCAACTCGATCAGGCCCGATCAAATGATTGGGGACTGGCCTGGCTCGCTCGGCAGGAGTGGTCGGGAGTGATCGGGGAGGTCTACCTTGGTCGACATTGCTCGGACTCCCTACCTGATTTTTTTGTTTGGACACATCCAAACAAATCGGGTAGAGATCGAGTAGCCGAGTGCTGGAGACGCGATCGGGAAGCGGCCGGGTATTGATCGAGTAATTGGTCGAGTTGATCGGGAGACACTCGTGTAGAGATCTATTGCGGTCGGGATGAAAACATTTACCCCACCTGTACCCAATCATCTCGACCTCTACTCGAGTAATACCCGATCGACCCAAGTACGACCATGCCGATCTGGTCGGGTAGAGACAGCAGAGGCCCAGCCGGTCGGATAGAGATCGTGTAGGGATCGGCTGGGTCGAGATGATCAAGCAGAGATCGGAGTAGTTGTTGAGTTGACGTTGCGGAGGAGTCGTAAATGATCGCGAGGGGGTCGTGTATGATCGAGAAGAGGTCGAGAAGAACTCGTGTACATGCCTTCGGTCGAGCTTGGTTGGGGAATATGGGTGATCGGGATGATCGAGTTTATCTGATCGGCAGTCGGAACCTACCTTAACGTGATTATATTTCACTCAGGGGAATGTATACATTTATATCTAAGAGACTTTGTACCATGGTTACCTCCCTTTAACTGGCTCTCCGTCATTAATATACTAGTATAGTAAAACCTCTCTATAACGACCACTAAATTACATCAAGTATTTTGTGTTAAAGGCAGGTGGATGCTTAAAGCAAGGTGAAAGTAAAACAGAACGCTCCTATAGGAGCGTTCTGTTTCACTTTCACCTTGCTTTAAGCAACCACCTGTCCAAAATACCAACTAATTAACACAATTTAGTGGTCGTTATAGAGAGGTTTTACTGTATAGTTAAACGTTCGCGAATTCGAACGTTCAAATAAGTACCTGCAGGATGGATACCACGCAGAAAGCTCTGCCGGGATTTTTCTCAATAAATTTTACACTACATCCAGCCGCTACCTGTCTAAAATGTTTCCAAAACTTCTTAAGTGGTAGTCCGTACAATAACCGCATATTTCAGTTATTGATTTTTTAAGCCAAGAGTGGGCAGAAACGGACACTAACCAACACAAATAAACATTCTTATGGAGAATGTCATTTTGAGCTTATGTCGAAAAAAAGACCCCCTGATAAACCGTTTTTTGTCGTTAGTAACATACTCAAAACCTTCTTAGATTAATTTCAACATCTATAAACATTTTCCAACTTATAATGCGCTCTCTCTCTTTCTCTCTTTTATTTGTGTTGGTTAATGTCCGTTTCTGCCCACTCTTGGCTAAAAATTAAAAATGTTTGGCGAGCTTGAATGTCTAGCTCGCCAAACAACATTCGTTTTTGTATAGTGAAACTGAATGTCGAGCTGGAATGTCTAGCTCGCTCATCGCCATTCGTTTTTATATAAGGAAACTGAATGTCGAGCTGGAATGTTTAGCTCGGCTATCAACGTTCGTCTTTATATAAGGAAATTGAATGTTGTGCTGGAATGCCTAGCTAGCCCATCGGCATTCGTTTTTATATAAGGAAACTGAATGTCTAGCTGGAATGTCGAGCTCGCCAATAAACATTCGTCTTTATATAAGGAACTAAATGTCTAGCTGGAATGTCGAGCTCGCCCATCAACACTCGCCATTATAGAGAGAAACTTAATATCAAGCTGGAATGTTTAGCTCGTCCATCAACATTCGTCTTTATACATGTATAAGGTAAATTGAATATTGTGCTGGAATGCCTGGCTCGCTCATCAGCATTGGTCTTTCTTTACATAAGGAAACTGAATGTCTAGCTTGAATGTTCAGCTCGCCCATGAACATTCGCCATTTTACATAGAAACTGAATGTCGAGCTGGAATGTTTAGCTCGTCCATCGACATTCGTCTTTTTATAGGGAATTTGAATGATGTGCTGGAATGTCTAGCTCGCCAATCTGCATTGGACTTTATATAAGGAAACTGAATGTCGTGATGGAATGTCGAGCTCGCCCATTGACATTCGTCTTTATATAAGGAAACTGAATGTCTAGCTGGAATATCGAGCTCGCCCATCGATATTTGTCTTTATATAAGGACATTGCATGTCTAGCTGGAATGTCGAGCTCGTTAATAAACATTCGTCTTTATATAGGGAAACTGAATGTCGAGCTCGTCCATCAACATTCATTTGTTTATCAGGAAACCGAATGTCGAGCTGGAATGTCTAGCGTGCCAATCGACATTCGTCTTTATATAGGGAAACTGAATATTGAGCTGGAATGTCTAGCTCGCCCATCACCATTTGTTGTTATATAAGGAATCTGAATGTCGAGCTTGAATGTGGAGCTCGCCCATCAACAGTCGTCTTTATATAGGGAAAATGAAT
Organism: Azorinus chamasolen; assembly: GCA_963576725.1. NCBI lineage: Eukaryota > Metazoa > Mollusca > Bivalvia > Cardiida > Solecurtidae > Azorinus > Azorinus chamasolen. Next base: position 28,804,095 of record OY755240.1, read on the forward strand.
GTCTGGCTGGAATGTCTAGCTCGTCCATCAACATTCGTCTTTTTATAGGGACTATGAATGATGTGCTGGAATGTCTAGCTCGCCAATCGGAATTGGACTTTATATAAGGAAACTGAATGTCGTGATGGAATGTCGAGCTCGCCCATTGACATTCGTCTTTATATAAGAAAACTGAATGTCTAGCTGGAATATCGAGCTGGCCCATCAACATTCGTCTTTATATAGGGAAAATGAATGTCTAGCTGGAATGTCTAGCTCGCCCATTAACATTCGTTTTTATATAAGGAAACTAAATGTCAAGCTGGAATGTCGAGCTTGCCCGTCAACATTCGCCATTATATAAAGAAACTGAATGTCGAGCTTGAATGTTTAGCTCGTTCATCAACATTCGTTTTTATATTTAAGGAAGTTGAATCTTGTCCTGGAATTCCTTGTTCGTCTGTCGGCATTCGTCTTTATATCGGGAAACTGGATACCGAGATTGAATGTCTAGTTCGCCCATCAACATTCGTTTTTATATAAGGCGACTGAATGTCTAGCTGGAATGTCGAGATCGCCCATCAATATTCGCCATTATATAGAGAAACTGAATGTCGGGCTGGAATGTTTAGCTCGTCCATCAACATTCGTCTTTATATAAGGTAATTGAATGTTGTCTTGGAATGCCTAGCTCGCCCATTGGCATTGGTCTTTATATGAGGAAACTGCATGTCATGCTTGAATGTCTAGCTCGCCCATCAACATTCGTTTGTATATAAGGAAACTGAATGTCGAGCTGCAATGTCTAGCTCGCCCATCAACTTTCGTTTCTATATAAGGAAATTGAATGTCGAGCTAGAATGTCTAGCTTGTCCATCAACATTGGCAATTATAGAGAGAAACTGAATATCGAGCTGGAATGTTTAGCTCGGCCATCAACATTCGTCTTTATATAAGGAAATTGAACGTTGTGCTGGAATGCCTAGCTCGCCCATCGGTATTCGTCTTTATATAAGGAAACTGAATGTCTAGCCGAAATGTCGAGCTCGCCCATCAACATTCGCCATAATAGAGAAAAACTGAATACATAAGGAAATTGGATGTTCGAATGCTCGAATGTCTAGCTGAATACATAAGGAAATTGAATGTCGAGCTAGAATGTCTAGCTTTCCAATCAACATTGGCAATTATAGAGAGAAACTGAATTTCGAGCTTGCATGTTTAGCTCGGCTATCAACATTCGTCTTTATATAAGGAAACTGAGTCGTGCTGGAATGTCGAGCTCGCCCATCGATATTCGTCTTTATATAGGGAAACCGAATGTCGAGCTGGAATGTCGAGCTCACCCATGGGCATTCGTCTTTATATACAAAACTGAACGTCTAGCTGGAATGTCGAGCTCGCCCATCAACATTCTTTATTATAAAGAGAAACTGAATGTCGAGCTGGAATGTCGAACTCGCCCATCACCATTCGATTTTATGTAAGGAAACTTAATGTTGTATTCCAGCTCTATATTAGTTTCTCTATATAATGTCGAGCTCGCCCATCAACATTCGCCATTATATACAGAAACTGAATGTCGAGCTGGAATGTCGAGCTCGCCCATCACCATTCGATTTTATGTAAGGAAACTTAATGTTGTGCTGGAATGTCGAGCTCGCCCATCGACAAGAGTGTATTTTCAAAATATATAGATTTATGGCTACACGTAAGTGTGAGCATTATGATTGTTTTACATGTTGGCTTATCTTCATTATATATAGTTTTCTGTGCTTTTTCTCATGCTTGTATTTTAAATAGAGATGTATCCATTTTTCGCAAACAAAGTCACCCTGGTGTTCCATTGTCATCGTGACTGCTACTGGTATTTGCTGGGCTGACTTTCCTTGTATTTTCTTAACATTCACACTAAGTCTCCTAAAACATCAAACAGTTTCTGAAATATGACTCCGGACAGACGAAATAAATGTTTTTTTATAAGGTGATATTACTCTGGTGTTCAAAAGTCAATTTAAGTGATACTTACAGGGTCACATCTTATTTTAATAAACATTTACGAACAAATTGATCAGTCCGTAAAGACAAAAATGTTAACTTTTTCGCAAACAGTATGTCATACCTATTGTCGAAGAAAATTCCCGAACCGCAATAGCATGTTAAAAATTGGCTTAATCGTTATTTTCATTTTGTAAGCCATTCTTGGGCCGGCAACTGCGTTCCTGTGCTTACTTGTGTGCGTTTTCGGAAATGTATATAAACAGTTGGTGGCCGTTCCAAGAAATTTCTGGATGGGGACCGAGCAGGGGAGGGTACGGGAGGAGTGTCCTTCCGGGTATTCGAAAAAATGTTTGGTATGCCGCATCGAATGGTGCTATATTCTGTTATCTAAATCACTATTTCATGATATAATAATAATGTTATGTTTTATTTTAAGAAAATCAGACCCTTTTACACCAAGGTTTCGGTGTATAGACTTAAAGCAGTGTGAATGATCACCAAGGTTTCAATGTATGCACTTCATACAAATTATCCTAACACAAAAGTTGTGATCAAGGCTAACGATTGTGCCATTGACAGACAGACAGATAGACGGGCATTTAAATATGAAATTGTTTTCCATTGACATACATATATGTGATTTTGGTTAACGTTTTTTTGCCATTGACAGACAGGCATGTGATCATGACTGAAGTTTATTGCCATTGGCAGACAGACATATGATCAAGTTTGAAGTTTTTTGCCATGGACAGACTCAGCATTCTTCATCTCAGAACTAGCATCTGCTTATATCTTAATTTAAGGACATGTATGTTGATCTACCAAGATTGGCAAGAACACAATTAAAAGTAATAAAGAAAACAGTTGTTGGAATTTTTTTTTATCATTTATCAAAAATTGTCAAGAAATAACACGTAAAGGCTATGGCATAACATTTGAAAGCAGAGTTATTTGAATATAATTTCATCTAATTAATATTCCATGTGGAATAAAATAATCAAATTTATTTACTTTTAAAAGAAATGGTCATTCTTTCATCCATTGATCGCATATCAAAATCCCTTTGAATCTTCAAATTTGACTTTATGCAACATGACTAAAAACTAATATTTTCAAGATTGGCTAGAGGTAAAAAGAAATAGAGGATCTGTTGCGAGTTGTCTCTTAAGATCACATGTTCCTAAACGAGCCTTAGAAAATGTCATGAAGTGAGCCTTGGCGAGCTTAATAACATTTTCTTTGTGAGTTTAGGAACATGTGATCTTAAAAGACAACGAGCATCAGATTCTTTTTCTCACATATCAAAAAAGTGTATTTTCGCCGTTTAAATGACATGTAAACATAGGTTTCCATGGTTTGACGTCATATATGACGTATGACGTCATATATGTTCTAAAGTGATCTTACACGTGTTACAGATAACGGAATCTTAACCTGTTGTTCTAACTCGGAGATAAGGGAAGGTATGTGAGAAAAACGATTTTCTGTAAGAATAAATAACTGAAAATGCAAATACATAGATTATTTTGTTTTTCTATATAAAAAAGCAAAATATCAAAATACAGTAGAACCCCTCAAATGCAACGACTTCATGAATAAACAAGGGAGCTTTATAAGCAGGTGGTTGCTTAATGCAGGACAAAAGTAATGCAGAAAACACATCTAAGAGCTTTCTGCATTACTTTTGTCCTGCATTAAGCTACAACCTGCCTCTACCAACCAGAATTATATCGCTTTTAGGTGGTCACATTAGAGGAGTTTTAGTAAAAATACACTGAACTAACCATAACATCACAATAGTTATTTCTTCTAAACGTTAAAACAACCCTGATCAAAACTACAAATATTCGTTTAACCCTTTCCCTGTTTATTCCAATTTTCAATACCTACTGAATATCCATAGACGAAATTGCTATAATGAAATATGAAACATTGTATCCATTTTAAACAGCCAAGAAACAAATATTTCAAATTCTATTAGCAAACAGAGTAGACTCTGATCAGACCGATCCTATAGGCGCCATCTCATCTGGGTCTACTTTGTTTGAAAACATGTTTATATTAGGGAAAGGGTTAACAAGAGGGCCATGGTGACCTTTAATCCTCACCGTGTTATACACCGTTGTATAAAATATTTATGTATGTAATGAATTCATGTAACATGTGACAGGGCCATTTTTTGACAAGGTGTCATAATTTGAACAATCCTGATAAAGAACCATTAACCCTTTCCTTGTTCTATGTTTATTTCAGATTTCAATAAATACATGTACTGCATATTCATGAACAAAATATGGAAGTCGGAACATTGTAGCCAGTTTAGAGACTAAAGAAAGAGATCTATCAAATTCCATAAGCAAACAGAGCAGACCCTGGTCAGACAGCTCCTATAGGAGCAGTCTGATCTGGGTCTACTCTGTTTGCAATTACGTGAAAACATGTTTATATCCGGGTAACGGTTAAAGGATGCTACATATCAAATATCAAAATTAGCACACAGTATAGATTCTGATCTGATGCATATGTAACTTTTAAAGAAAACTTAAAAAACTTTCAAAAATACTTTTAACTCATTCTCTCCTAGGCTATTTTTAGACCCAACCTCTTTGAATAAATCTACCAAAAAGGAGCATTTACTAGAGAAAGGGAAAACTTTAGAATTTGGTAGTTCTGAAACCATTGTGGTAAATAGAGCATTTGCTTCCATGGAGCAAATGCTCTATTTATCACAATGGTTTCAAAATGTGACTTTTATTGAGGCGCAAAAATGCTAGGAGGTTATGTGTTAAAGTTATTTCCATAATCAAACTTTCCCTGTTCAGTATTCCTGTAAGAAATAATGACAACATGAATATTTATTAGCTCAATTCTTATAATGTAAACTTTCAAGAGAATTGTTTGCCTTTCCTTATCTTTAGAATCAGAATTATATTATGACAAAAGCAAACAGGGTAGACCCTGATCAGACTGCTCCTATAGGAACATTGTAGAAGGTGGAACATTGTAGCCAGTTTAGAAAACTAAAGAAATTAGATCTATCAAATTCCATAAGCAAACAGAGCAGACCCTGGTCTGACAGCTGCTATAGGAGCCTCCGATCTGGGTATACTCTGTTTGAAAATGTGTGAAAACACGTATGTGTGAGGAAAAGGGTTAAACAAGCAGACAACAATTCTGAAGCAGACAACATTACAGTAACAAAAGAACGCTACAGTATATGCCCCCTACAACTATGACAATACATTTGGAAGAGCCATCTTCCTTGGATTCTTCCTGGAAAAGTCCCGCACAACCTGGCTAATGTCAACGTCCATCTCCCTGTGGATGGATAGCAGGCACAATGATGACAATCTATCTTGACCCATACAAGACCTAAGCTTTGTTTTCGCAAGACCTAAAGCACTGATGCTCCTTTCACACACACATTATGTCATCGGAAAGACACAGGATATGGCCTGTACTGTGAGTGGTGGGCTACAACTGTGCGTCACAACACTGGAGGGAGTCCTGAAGAGTGGAAGGGCGCTCACTAACATCTATCCACCTAGCCTGCCACAAGTGTAACTCAGCAGTTAGAGCCTGGGGGTGTGGAAGGTCCTCATGAAACCAACCCAAGTCACTGGTAGTAGCAGATACATTACACATAGTGTCTGGAATTAGTTTAAGACACATTAACGCTTTGGATTGAAGTTCACTGAACCTAGTGTTCATCTCACTAACAAATGTGTCTACAAAGGGAATTGTGATATTGCGTATGTAGTACTCCAGTGGAGTTGTTGCATCAATGTTGTCTCTTTTACTCTGACGACCACATGTTCTCGGCTTTGTGGGCTGCATATCTAAACTAGCAGCGATAGATGAAGCCTCTTCGAACCATTGCTGGTGGTAGTTATCAATGTTGACTCGGACGTCTTGAAGTTCTTGCTAAACAACACTGAAATCCGACATAGCCTTCACAGACATCAACAGATCGACCCTGGAGAGAGACCGTACGAGGCTTGATGTAGGCAAGACAGCGGGCCACAATCACAAGGACTGCAACGAACTGGAACCCAGTAATAGCCATCAGGAACCCAGAGATCTCTGTAGAGGTGGTAGACCTGGTTTCTTTTTCCATCAGCTGATACATAGCGTCAACCATGGCTGGAGGGAAGTCAATGAAGATTCCAAGGGCATCGTGACGTTCTACCCAGCGAGATCGACAGAGAGGCTTGACATTCTGGCGTTTGGAGTCGTTGACCTCCAGATCAGAGCGGTATTCCTCAAGACAGATTTGGCGCTTTGGCGAAAAGTTGAAGGGTGTAGCGATTTGAAAATATAGAAGTACTCATTGATAACAAGGGTCCCAGTGCGCACAATATACGCCCGTCTAGGCCTAGTCAGGAAGTGAACATTATACGCTTAAAAGGGGCATAACTCCATAACGGGTCAAGGTAAAACAGTGATTTTTTAGTTACGCACTACAGATCGAAAACCATTTTCGGGCTCAAGGTCATAGCTGTCTGATATGAGTCTAATCTGTTTGAAAATGCCTGAAAAAGCGTTTGTATGAGGGAAAATTATGTCAAAATATACCTTTCCATGGAATGATTAGGTACTAATTGTATCTATTACTGAGTATTACAGAAAATTGGCAGACTGATGTTGTCAAATTCTCTCTCATAATGATCTTTCTAAAATTGCAGTATCTAACTCTACTAAAATCATTTAAACTCACCCTGTCAACTGTACCCATCATGTTTCGTACCAGTGTGCTGTCGGGTGCATGTAGTACACAACGAATAGGCTGGTGGGCAGTACACCAAAACGGAAGAGCTGTGGGGTAGTGGCGTTGGATCCTAGGACCAACACCTTTTGTCTTACCAGTCATGTTTCCTGAAATATATACTTAGTTGCAGTTCATAATACTTACTATAACATACATTGTCAAATAAATAGTGCAGATCATGATGAGACGGCTCATCTGGATAATCACTATTTTCCAAGCCTTTAATACTGCCTCTGGGGTTGAAAGCGTTAAGTATTTTGCAACAAACAGACAGAATGACTGACGGGTCAAAAACCAGATGCCCCTGAATTTTGATTTAAGATCTGGAATAATGATTGAAATGCTCAATTCGATAGACAATGGGACACAATCGAACTGATCTTTGCTATAGATACAGTAAGTCTAATAATGATTTACACCGATAAATTACACATTAGTCGTACCGGTATCATCAAAGCACTGTCCCCGCATCAAGAAAGGATCTAAGCCGACGTCTGTGAGTACATCAAGAATAACCTGAGACAGGGCCTCACCACTGGTGTCTGGGCTGGCATCAACAAAGCGAAAAGAAACTCCTCCCGGACTGTGCCCGAATATTACAAATTACGTATTATACGCCAATGTTAAGTAAATGAATATATCAAGAGTGTTCCAAATTGAAACTCGTTTGGGAACCTCTATTTATTATGTGGGGAAATTTATATACAAATTCAGTTTTATACCGAGAACTGTTTGAGACTCAGCCAGGAACAAGGTAGGCAAGTCTGTGCTGGACTTCTGCAATTTCCTTTTGAATGGTCATATAATCAATGTGACGAATTGGAGCTAAAATGCATCGATTCATGCACAATTTATCAAACTTACAAAAATTTAAAGGGGAATTCTTGCCTTAATTAACCCTCTCTTTGTTTAATATTCATGCAAGAAATAATTACATCATGATAATTAATTAGATTATTTTCTAGAATGACACATGGACACGGAAAATATTTGGCCGCACTAGGAAATGTAGAATCATATCTACATCATATCATAAGCAAACAGAGCAGACTCTAATCAGAATGCTCCCAGGGTAACAGATAAGGTTTTGATGCAATTGGGTATTTACTCCTTGATTTTTTACAAAATTGGGTATTTGCAATTTTTATTGGGTATTGGCAATTTTCGTAATTGGGTATTATTCATATTCTCATTAGGTATTCTTTTTTTTTTTTGCTTTTTGCTGTATTTATTTGCTTTGTGTTACTCATTTTTTTTAAAAAAAAACAGTTGCTTTTTCCACAATTTTAATTGGGTAAATACCCCAAGACTCCCCTTATCTGTAACCCCGGCTCCTATATATAGAAGCCGTCTGGTATGGGTCTACTCTGTTTGCAGAGGAGTAGAAAAGTGTATATATTGAGTAAAGTGTTAATTAAATAACACTACGGTCAACAAATAGACATCGGATGTAAACCAGATTCAGTCGAATTATTCTTTGGTATATTTACATTTTCATTGTTTGTTTCATATATAGTAGAACCCAGAGGGACAGACAGACAGAGACTGGTGTCATATCGATTTTGCAATTGGCAATGTCCATTGACTGTACATGTATTTACATTAACCATACTTCATTGGCTAAACTTATCGAAAATAAGAAATGAGCATTGCACTTACCGGCTATGTCAGTAAAACGAATACAAACTGCCAACTACTCAATATTGGACAAGTCACGGACTTCGTCAGCTGACACACAAAAGAATACATCCCCACTTTTGATGTCAGTCACGGTTATGCTCTCTACTGATTTTCCCATTATTTCTAACAATTCATTCTGAATTTTTGGACTTCTGTATGTAGCGCTGTATGTAGCGTTTTCCCCACAGTTCTTAAAGTTTTCCTTGAGAATGGTATCCCAAGAATCTACACGAAACTCCAGTAGAGCCTGGAAGTTCCCACACTCTTGTCATCAAAACGCTTCGAATCACCCTTGTCACCACGGACGGCACGGAGAGCTAGATTTTGACGTGCACACAATTAAACTGTTTTGGCGATTGATTCAAGAACCACAGAGTTATTTTTCACACAATATGCACCGTCTTCTTGTACACTGTATACAAGTCCTGGATATTTCTTCAACCAAGTTGACTGGAACGAGCGATTCTTTGGCCCCGATTTCTTAAATATTTGATTTGCTGGTGGACTCCAGTCATGAGTAAGCAGTTTGTGTTTGTCTTCATAGGAGAGTATACCATGGCGTCTAGCGTAAGACTTATGTCTTCTGCGCATGGAGAATACGATAATCTGGAAATAGATAAAACAATTTAGATCAGATAAAAAGTAAACATGATTGGCAAAAGAAAAATACAAAATTATGGAAACAAAATAGTCGCAGATATGTGTTTTAGGGGACATTTATGATCTAAATCATGATTTTGTTTACCTTATAACAGAAGGTTCATTTTCAATTGGTTGAGAGTCAAAATTATAAGGGTTTTTTTTCCATAGAGAAGCAAGTGTTGCCTGTGAACGCTTCATTTTGGCAATGATTGAAAATAACAGAAAATGATGTTTGCGTCATTTTCGTTTTTAATTGAGTTTCTAAAATGTATCATTTTTATCAATATCAAAACAAATCGGTACCCAAACAAATGGATTAGCATTACATTGTTACTGTTTTCAGTTAATTGACAATAATGTGTCCCCTTATAGGAATTAAAAAGATTTAAAAAAATAATCATAGATACATCAAAGACACTTACCGCCTGAAATTAATGATGATTATCCATTCAAATTCTTTAATTGCTAAAATTCGAATTTGTATTTCACAAAAGTTGCTAACTGTCAGCCATTTGTAAATAATCACCATACCTCTTGTATCAGTCAATGTCATTAGCTAGTCGTTTCTCCAATAGCCAATCAAATAGCGCGTTACACGAACTAGCGATAAGTGAAGCATGCATAATGTACACAGTGCATATCAATATTGCCCCCTAGCCTCCCGCCTGGGTACGTGCATATCTGTTATTAGTAGGTACGATCTATATAATTATTAGTGGAGTGACTTTTCATCCTTTCAGAGGATTTCCTGCCTTTGTGCTAGAGATCCAAATTGCAAAGGTTGTCACATGCAGACAATCTTCCTGCTAATACTCTGGCAACAATTTTAGAGTCGAGGTTTAGGAGAGAAATTGGGCGCTAATTTTCAATATTTACCGGACCACCCTTTTTATATATAAGAGCAATAATACCAGTCCAGGACTTTTATTAGGTTTCATATTATTAACAGCATCATAATATTCATTAACGGAAATAGGTCATTCACAAAGAGCTCATTCTCGCTTAAAACATAGTTCAGATAAGTATCATTAGGATATTGACCAATATTTATCGAGTCTGTTTCGGATTTGTAGAGATTTGTCAAAACATTACTTCTTCTCAAAGAATGGCATGTTTTTCGATAATTCGTTTCTTATTAATGAGCAATGAACTGATAGTTTTTCTGTTTTGTCTGGACTTTTCAAGATTTAGAAAATTCATATTATATTGATCACCATGTTAGAGGAATTGTATCCGAGATCTTATCTGTGCACCTATTGCCTTTGCTTCACAGATATGTTTTTGTTCTATTTCTCTTTTAATATCGTCATTAATCATTTTATCCTGTGTATTAAAGTTTCTTAATTGTGATTCAATGTAGTTTAATCTATTATGTTGTGTCATTGATTTTGATTTTGCATATTTAATAGAATATTGTTTTATTTCATACTTACATATTTCCCGTTTTACATTATTGCTAACAGTGTCTAGTGATTTGCAGTCATGAATTATTGTTGAGATGTTTAGGCAATATATTTCGTCAGCAAGATGTGAGTTATTTAATTTCTAGAAGTCTGTGCCCCTTTGAAACGGACTTTTAACTTGAAGTGAGACTGCTTGGTGATCAGTGCTCTGTGTTGCTGGCCTAATATCTGTTGAGAGCACTAATGGTGTTACATTGTGTTCGATAAGGTAGAAATCGATTCGGTTATTTTCTGTACCATTTTTCCTGCGCCAAGTAAACTGACATTTTGTTTGATTAAGATCTCTCCATATAGCCGTATTTTTGTGTAATTTTACTATAGCTTTAAGGCTGTCATTTTAAATCTTAAAGTCGGATATATTGAGCGTCTGTCCGCTTTTTCTAAAATAACATTAAAGTCGCCTGCCATAATGTTTACTCCTTTTAATTTGTCTGACATAACATTCGAAACTGTTTCAAAGAAGCGATTTCGTGACTGTATATCATTAGGTGCGTATACGTTTAGTATTTAATAAACATTATTACATGTATCAATATTTCAATATATATCTTGCATTATTATCAATGTCTTTTTCCAATTTTTTAAAATTTAACTTCTTATTTATGAAAATAGAACACCCTCTGCTATTTCTGTCTCCTTGAGAATGGAGAAAGATCCATTCTCTAAATTCATTATCAATGATTGTATCAAGAACATCAGTGAACTGTGTTTCTTAAACAAAGCGCTATATCTGTCTTATGTTGGAGTCGTGCACGTTTTTGTCCTTGGACATTTAGGGATGTAATATGAAAATGATCAGACATGGCTACTAGCACTAAGAATCGCTTGAGGGTCATATTTGGGAACGTTATTAATATAGCGTTGTTCGTGTCAATTTGACCTTGTATTGATTGCAAAACACATTAAAGTTATTTTTTATTTATTTTGATAGTCAAGTGATTCCGGAGAAGACGAGGGAGTGGGCCAATGAAATGGGGCAATGTTCTTGTTACTAATCAAAGAAGAAGACTGGAACACTATAAATCCGAAAACGGAAATATATAATAGTGGAAGGCAAGTAAAAAGAATACAAAACAACTGGACAGACTTGTTAAGCACAGGGGTAAATAAAATCCAGAACTGGTGTGTGCTTTCATTCGACAGACATTCAGTTAAGGCCGCCAATATTCGTAAAGCAGGTGGAATGTTTTAAAGCCTATTGCGTTGGTAACAAATGCCATGTAAACGTAAGTGTTTTCTATTAAGAATTAGCCTGTCACATCAAATTCCTTTATAGTCAATTATGAAGTTCAGGGTCGGATTCAACACTCAATAGAAGAGGTAAACAGACGAAACATGTCAGGAATAACACGGCAAAATGTAGCAAACGAACGCAACAAAAAACTAAACTGCCAAGATATTATATGAAAACAAGTGCCAGCGAAGAACAAATGATACCAGGAAATTACACTTCGATGCCGAAACCGACGGTCCTTAGGAAAATAGTATCCGACATTACTAAGAAAGACGTGCTACACTCACATGTAATGGATGAATTAGTTGTGCTAAAAGAATGTACGGACAAAACAGACGAGTATGTCAGAGATATCGCTTTGAATCCATTTTCTGCAATATTTTTTCCGACAATCAAATCAAATTCTTGAAGGAAAATTCCCCCTGCAATCTATACATAGATGCGACGGGGTCTGTCATTTGAAGGATTCCAGGACAAAAACGCCAATATCTATACTCTGTCGTAATTAAACCAAACACATTACTCCCAGCTGTTTCGGTGGCAGACATGCTGTCACGCCAATACACTATTCCAAAAATCGAGTATTTCCAGGCTACTGTTAAGCGTGCAGTAAATGCCAGAGGGCGAAAAATGGACATTATGAAAATAGAGACGGACTTGTGTCCCCCCCCCCCCCTCATCCAATCCTGTTTGCACACATTTAACATCTGTACATTGAAATCATATCTTGTAAAGATATATAAAGCTGTGCGTTTTGGAACAATCACTGCAGACCTATATATTCACCATCTCTGTGCTGCACACTTGATCAAAACTTTATCCAGGAATCTGCCAAAACAAAAACAAAACTTCAACGCAATTCCAGACGGTTTTATATAAACGCTTTACATCGCTTCAGAATTCATCCACCTTTCAAGAAATGAAAACTATTTTTCAGGATTTGTATGTGGCATGTTTAAGCAAGACAGAAACAGAAAGTGTAATTGTTGCTTCCGAAAGGCTGACAAAACTATCGCACACATGTGAAGACATCAACGAGGAAGAAGATGCGTACGAGGAGCCAAACATATTTGATGTTTTGGACGAGCTAAACAATACGATTAAACAAGCGTCGCCGTTTGCTAGGCATTAAGATAAAATAGAGAAAAGTGTCAGAGCCCAGGCGAATGATGAATGTGTTGTTACCTTGAATATTTTGTACTGTCCAGATGTTATAAAAATATGCAGGACAAGTTCCTATCCTTGTACCCCTTATGGATAGGCTTTATGCTGGAAGATTCGACAAGGGATACAACAGCAACAGTAGAGAGCTGGTTCAAGCTCCTGAAGAATGACCTTGGTATCAAAAGGCAAGAGAGACCATATACATTTGCGCTACAGTTGAAAGAAGTCATAGATGGGAGACTAAAGGAACAGAGATACCAAGGGACATGGAAGCCAAAAGACAAAACGGAAAGGTGGTGAAAAAGATTCAGATATAAATGAAGCGCTCACGTCGTTACAAAATGATTATGTCGAGTCCAAAGGCAGCCTAAACGTGTAATTTACCCAACGTTCATGCAATTGGGCGGAAATGTCGAAAATGTAAGGCTTGACAATACGTGCACAATAGATAACATTTTAACGTGTATTCATTTAAAGGCATGTGAGGACCCGCCGTTCATCGACATACTAAGAAACAAGAGAGTCGTCACGGGTGACAAATGCCCCCAAAGTGTTTGACACCGAAATGCATTTTGGCGGAAAAACAATACAATGTAATGCAGGTGTAACATGAAATTTTGATGCTGTTAAAAATGACACAGGAGTCAGTTCTTAACATTAGAAACAGAACCTTTGACGATTATGATAGCTAAGAAAAGAGCCAAGCGTCAAAACTTAGTTAAAAAGGACCCTAAGTCATTCTCAACGTTAAAAAGGACCCTGGGTTGATTGTCAACGTTTAAGGTATAGGAGATATGCTCTGGACAAGCTTTTTGTATCTGGTAAGATATAGGAGATATGCTCCGGACTGTAAAATTGAGGTCAAAGGTCAAGGTCAAGGTCAGTGATCTGAAAATGGTACACGACTCTCCGCCATCCCAAGATGAACTCACAAACCAAATTTGGAATCTGTAGCTGGTAAGGTATAGGAAAAATGCTCCGGACAAGCTTTGTGTAAAATCTAGGTCAAAGGTCAAGGTCACAGTGACCTGAAAATGGTATGCGACACACCGCCATCCCAAGATAAACTCACACATTAAATTTGGAATCCGTAGCTGGTAAGGTATAGGAGATATTCTCTGGACAACCTTTTTTGTAAAATCGAGGTCGAAGGTCAAGGTCAAGGTCACAGTGACCTGAAAATGGTACGCGACACTCCGCCATCTGAAGGTGATCTCACACACCAAATTTGGAATCCGTATCTGGTAAGGTATAGGAGATATGCTCTGGACAAGCTTTTTGTAAAATCGGTCAAGGTCAAGGTCAAGGTTAAGGTCATAGCGACCTGGAAATTGTACATGACACTCCGCCATCCCAAGATGAACTCACACACCAAATTTGGAATCTGTAGCTGGTAAGGTAAAGGAGAATGATATGCTCCGGACAAGCTTTTTGTAAAATCGGTCAAAGGTCATGGTCAAGGTCACAGTGATCTGAAAATGGTACGCGACACTCCTCCATCCCAAGATGAACTCACACACCAAATTTGGAATCCTTAGCTGGTAAGGAATAGGAGATATACTCCGGACAAGCTTTTTGTAGCTGGTAAGGTATAAGCGGTTTTTAAAATCGAGGTCAAAGGTCAAGGTCAAGGTCACAGTGACCTGGAAATGGTACGCGACACTCCGCCATCCCAAGATGAACTCACACAGCAAATTTGGAATCTGTAGCTGGTAAGGTAAAGGAGATATGCTCCGGACAAGCTTTTTGTAAAATCGGTCAAAGGTCATGGTCAAGGTCACAGTGATCTGAAAATGGTACGCGACACTCCTCCATCCCAAGATGAACTCACACACCAAATTTGGAATCCTTAGCTGGTAAGGTATAGGAGATATACTCCGGACAAGCTTTTTGTAGCTGGTAAGGCATAAGCTTTTTTTAAAATCGAGGTCAAAGGTCAAGGTCAAGGTCACAGTGACCTGGAAATGGTACGCGACACTCCGCCATCCCAAGATGAACTCACACACCAAATTTGGAATCTGTAGCTGGTAAGGTAAAGGAGATATGCTCCGGACAAGCTTTTTGTAAAATCAAGGTCAAAGGTCAAGGTCAAGGTCACAGTGACATGAAAATGGTACGCGACACTCCCCCATCCCAAGATGAACTCACACACCAAAATTGGTATCCATAGCTGATGTGACAAAGGAAATATACTCCGGACAAAATGTACACACACCCACACACACACACACCCACCCACCCACCCACCCACACACCCACACACACACACACCCACCCACACACGCACGGTGCGATCACTATATGCCGCCAAAGCCTAGCTTTGGGGGCATAAAAAGCAAGAAGAGGTATACAAAACATTGTTGACATCTTTAACACTAAGGAACGAGCGTATGTTTGGCGAGGCAAAAATGACACGGATCACCGGTACAGATCATCGACCAACCTCATGGGAGACGAGTTGACCTGGTTGTTGAATTCTCCGACAAACAATGGCAACCTTATACCATATGCGAATGTTGTGCGATCGACTGTCCACGACCGCACAGAGGGCCAAAGAACGAACATGGCATACACATAGCGTAAGTTGTATTTCTTTTTTAAGTTGTACTTGGTTGCTCAACTTAGCACATGACTTGGAGCACACGACGCCTAAAAGTCGACTATATAGTTCGACGCTTTTTGAAAGAACCATTGACTATCAAACAAACTGCCTAGACCTTTTATGTGTAACATTATCTCATGGTCCTCTACGAAGGTTATTCATATTATGACACCAAGGGTCAAAAATGTGTCCCAGAGCTTAGATATTTGGTGTATAGATTTTACTTAGTATACCTTTATGAAGTTTGTTAATATTATAGTTCTAAGTTAAAAAAAAAAATGGCCCTGCCCTATGGGATTTACTCTGAAATAGACTTTTTCACATTAGAAACTATAGTTAAAAAGTTTTCCCTTAGCTGGGCAGTGGGTGTTATGCCACTGACCCCTAACCTCAGTAGTCAGTACAGTAGAAATTGTGTTTAGAGAAACAAGTAACCAACATTCGTTTCATATTGAGAAAATTAAGTGGTTGAATTATTTTTGAAAGTTGTTTTAACTTTCTGTAATAGTTACATATGCTTTAGATCAGAATCAAAAATGTGTCTAATTTCAATCAAGTCATGCTCAGCAGTGATGGGGTTCACACTGATTTCTGTAATTAGTTTGAAATGTTGTCTGCTGAATAGTGAACAGTCTCAATATATCATTGTAAACTCTATAAAATCAGTAAAACAGTGGACCAAAGGCCCTTTTTCATTGGAAAATCTTTAAAAAAAAATATCTGAAACTGTAAGGCATAGATCTTTGATATTTGACTGACGTCTTCTGACGCCTTCAATTTTATCAACAAACGGTATTATGACAATTGCTTTGTTTTTGCATATATATTTGAGAAATATCGCGTTATGAGACTATTTCTTAGGAGGCTCTGTCAGGATTGGACAGTGAAAAGGGCTCGGCCAGTACTTATAACTTGCAATGAATAGAAATGTGGAGTTGCTCCGCGATTTGCAAGCACCGAGTCGCTCTATAACTTTTGTTTAAAACTGTTTATTGTTGCCACTGAATAAGTATCATTGCTGACGAAATTGATTGGGCTGTTCGGTATAATAAAATAAATATCACATCCTATGGAGAGCGAAAGCACGTATTGTCAACCCTCGGCTCCTTACCTAGACTGTTCAAAATAAGACACCTTGGCAAAAAAATGGTCCGGTCCCAGGTAACATATTAAATTCATTGTATTCATCCAGCTGTTATAGCCAGGTGAGCGATTAGGGGCCAGCATGGCCCTCTTGTTTTTTTTAAATGGCTTCTCCTTCTTAATGACTGGATGGATTTTAATTAAACTTCACAGAAATGTACCTTAGGTGGTCCTCTATCAAGTTTGTTCAAATAACGACCTCCGGGCTAAAATTGGTCCCGCCCGCGGTGTGACTATAAACTAATATCCCTCAATAAGGATTTTTAAACCGAGGGAGCTATGTAATAGTTTGCGGTTATAAGAAGAATGTAATGATTAAGAAGTGACCATAGCGAGCGTCAGTTTCCCCTCTTAATAAACAGTGGCTAGAGTTTTGCACAACATATCATTACGTCACAATGCCATATTTGAAAGCCCATGCTATTATGACCTCCAAATATAGACTGCGTTAGCAGTGTTTCGTTTTGTTCCCTTTGTTTATAATGCATTGGAACAGTCAATCGTGGTTATTTTAATTGCAGTAGTTTAGAATTAAATTACTATTTAGAAAAAAATTGATGATAGTTTTACAGAAATTGAACCCGCTTTCGGCGATCAGTTATTTGATAATCACTACTCAGAGCGACTTCACTTGGATCTATAGTTCGAACAATAGTTACCACAGTTTGATATGAACGGCGATAGTCGCGACTAAAGTTACGTCATATGACCTTTCACCCGAACTATAGTCGAACCACGCCACAGGGCTTGGTCGATGTAGTTCCAAGATGGCGGCAAACGATAAACTGAAAGTTGGTATCTTAAGTTTTGATTTGAATTAAGAGATTATTCAAAATTATGCGTTATTTTGATCTTGACAAAATTTAAGATTGGTCATATGTACTATTCGGTAATGTACGGTAATGTATTACATATTATTTTCGTCGTTAAAAAGATCAAGAATAGTGTTGTTTTTGTTTGTTTACATTTTTTGACAATAGTTTCGCTACCCATGTCCACTTGCCACATTTATTGCGCATGTCTGCAACTTCTATATTTAGCATTTAGCGGCATCTATGGTTGGAACTATAGACCCAAGTGAAGTCGCTCTCAGAATCTGATAAAACACCATACTGAACGCTTGGACAAACCGGTATAAGATGATGCTAAATTGAAAAAATCACTGGAGTTACAATACTACAGATTGAGATTTATATAATCTGCCGATAGCTGTATTTTTTATTTGAGAATACGCACAGTTGTGTCACCTCCTTTAGTCATGCCTTTTCCCTCGTCATATTTTATAAACACAGTGTTATAACTTTATACATAACTTTTTATGCATTACACGGGGGTAAAGAAGTCAAATTTCATTGGAGTCACGTGATCGGAATGTCGTCGATAGAGCTTCGATAAGCTCTCGCATTTTTTCTAAAGTTCTGCGAAATAAAATGTTAGGAGACACTTTTGATTAATTGTGCATTACTGTGAATATGATAGATTAATATATTAGTACTTGGAAAGTGACAAACTGTGATATTTAGTGAGTTGTTGGAGGAATATCATTTCGCGCGTTAAAGTCCATTGTGTCTATTGTGTCTATCGGTTAACCATTGACCATTGTTTATATCACGGGAAAGACGGGTAGCTCTGAACTTTTGGTGAGTTGATATTTATTTCTGTGTACGTGGGGAATGGCCGATACTAGTTACAATAACAGTGTCAATATGGATGATGAAGCTTCAGATCTCATTTCTGGCCTTAGTAATTCTTTGCCCAGGAATACCCCAAGTCGCCTCCTTTTAGAATTTTTATGATAATAAATTCTGAAGGGTGGTGATCCCCCGAAAGCAAAAATTGCAACACAAAAAGAGAAAATTGCAGACTCGGTTTTATTGAGTCTGTTCATGAGCAGTAATTGAAAGTGCAACACTGCTCACGCCCCCTAGCACCGGCTTAAGCGGTATTCAATTTTCAGAACAAGAAGTACTGAAATTCATGATCTCGAAGGATCAGAAGGTATAACAACACTGAGAATGAAAACTTAATCAACAATGAACATTTTAAGTGGATGCCTTTTCACATCTAATATGGAAAAATAGTCAAACAGGGAGAGCCACATACGAAATGACACCTCACCAAACACCATCAAACAAGAAACGGTATAGCCTCAAGACAAACATAACAGGACGCATATCAAGACGAAAAACATTAAATATTAAGCATATTAAACAACAAAGTTGACCATAGGCTGAAAGCAGGAGTACCACCTTGGAACGGCCAGTAACCAAAATCAGCTACTGGGGGGGGGCTTAATTCTGGTTTACGGGTATATCCCACTTTCACCAAAGTCAAAATGTAAATAAAAGTCCCCCTCCAGACAACTTCACAACATGAATAACGATGTCAGGCAAAATGAAATGACTTTAAAATAAACGGTAGAGGTAAACAAGCGACGTCGTCATCATTTAAATGACGTCATAATTTAAAAGTACGGGAAAAATAAATGAAACACTTCTACACCGACATTTTATAAAAAATAAATCGCAAGAAGATACAAATACTAGTGGATACTAAATATGTACAACTGTTTTGTTTGAAAAAGAATAAACTTGACATCGTAGACATGTACTTGATGACTATTCAGAGGTCAGAGTAGCTGTGGAGAAGTCATTTGGGGTACAACTGGCAAAAAACAAATATCTAATTTCTTCCCTCCGTAAACGGGTTTAAGAGGAAATCTTCATAGAGTATGAAGTCTTTTCCGTCGTCGCACAAGCAAAGAGGAAAGCATAATGACCAACTGTAAAGGGGTCGACCACCAAGCATGTAGTGTGCTGCAGTATAGAGGGGTCATATCCCTTTTTAATGAATTGTTTTATACGTTTGACAAACAAAGTATCAAAATATGTGTGTCCAATAATTTTTCGAAGTTTGTAAATGACATTACCGTAAAACTCCGGATGTGAAATACCTAACTTTAGAAAAGTACGTAAATTACAATTGTATTTGCTCATGAATAGAACATTACGCTGGTAAAATTTTGAAAATAAGTTTGTCATATCTGTAGCCCTGTTTTAGTAGTGTTACGATTGTTAAAATCATCAACAGAAGAACAAGCTCTAGCAAAACGAATAAGCTGCGAAATGTATACACCATAACATGTAGCACGGGGAACATTCCCATCCAAATGAGGAGAGTTATCTATTTTAAAATTAAAGCCATCCCTTTTGTCATAAATTCCAGAAGAAATTGTTCCATTGTTTATAGATAAATTTAAATCTAAAAAGTCTGCAGATATGTCAGAGCTATTTGCTTTATTAAGCTTGAGCTCTCTAGGGTAAATTGAGCTTATCATAGAATCAAAATATGGGTTATCAATATTAAATATGTCGTCTAAATAACGTGCTGTATTGTTAAAAGCATTGATGACATCCGCCTGTGAATCGGTTTTAAAGTTAAGCATAAAATCCCGTTCATAACAATACAAAAACAAGTCTGCAATTAAAGGAGCACGGTTGGTTCCCATGGGAATACCAATGACCTGACGATATACAGAATTACCAAAACGAACGAATATATTGTCTAACAGAAACGTAATTGCGTCACAATATGACTGTGTCTTAGCGAGTTCTTGTTCTAAAACATCCACATAATAAAGTCGTCAAACGATAATTACATTGTTTGACGCTTTATCAGCGGGAACAAACACGTATTTAGAGTGAAATTCTTGTATACTATTTTTTTAAGAAGCGAACTGAAGTCTTAGGTTTAGGTGGAAGAAGGTGAATGTGAGATTTGTAAAACGCGATACGTGTATCCATTATATTTGAAATTTGTTTTATCCATTTTGTAAGGGCACTATTATCTGCATGTTCTCGGCGACACCATTTTACACTGAAAGTACAAAAATGAGTCATGCAGGAAATACCACATACAGAACAAACACTCGCCCGAACAGCAACACAAGGAAACAGCAAATGTACATGGGTAGAAAAAACAACAAGAGACGCACAAAGACAAAACAAACATTCAATAGGAGGAAGATGGAAGTACCGCCTTGGAACGGTCAGTGACAAAAGTCACCGGGGGTTTAAACCGGTTTATGGGCGCTGTCTAACAAAGATTCTATAATTTTGCTACGGCAGATTTCGAAATCTATCAAAGAAGGTAGTCTGTATTTAGGTCCCTTAGTTAATAAAGAACGGAGACGCTTGTTTTCGATAATGTCAAAATTGCCTGTAATAACATGACCAACCTCGGCGTAACAGAACTTAGAGGAATTACAATTTCAACTAACAGGAGTATTATTTAAGGTCAGATACAATTTTATTATAATTAAAAATAGTATTCCTAATAGGTATTTTGTACTTATAGCAGATAATTGGAGATTCTATTTTTTAAATAGGCTGGGACGGTATTAGTTACGTTTTTATCGCTATATAATTAAAAATAGTATTCCTAATAGGTATTTTGTACTTATAGCAGATAATTGGAGATTCTAAATTTTATAAATAGGCTGGGATGGTATTAATTACGTTTTTATCGTTATTTGAATCAACGTGTGGTCGAAGAACACGCCGAGTGTAGGTCTGAATGAAAGAAGCTGTATTATACAAAGGATCTGTTCATGAGATCACTTGGTCTGCTTCTATGTCAATGTCTCTTATGGAAGAAATAGATAAAATAAAACATAGACGAGGGAACATAGTATGTTTACCAGATTGTAGACGTATGTTGTGTAAATCTGAAACAGACGTTTTAAGTCGAGCTGTGCGTTTGATATTGCCGTTTTTACGTAAACCATGTGATCTGGTTTTCCGTTTTCTAATTGAGTAAATGGAAAATATATCAATGTTAGGGTCTTTAGAAATATTTCCGGTTGAATATATGTTATCGTTTAGGCCTAAAGGGAAAGGTGTCTGTAATTTTTTTATCCATTTGAGTTCTGCCATAAATCTAGCTTTAGATTTGATGCTGTTTGTAGAATTATTATCATAAACAAGATGTTCAACTGGCTGAACTGTACTATCTTTAAATGAATGACCCGATTTACGAAAATGCTGGTATAGAAAAAAAATATTTTATTTTTACGGCATTGATATGTATGCTCACGAAATCTAGTTTTTAATGAGCGTCCTGTTTGTCCAACATATTGTATTCCACAACGTGGTGCATTTCATGTTAAAACGTAAATTACATGAGAAGTTTTACAGTTAATGTAAATTTGGTGGTAAACCCCTCTACCATTAATTGTAGATTTAATGGTAGAATAACAAGATAGATGCTTGCAGCACATACACCTCTTAGCATTGCACTTATCAATGGTTGGATACATTCTACGTCTTCCATGCAAAATCCGTTTATTTTGAATACTGTGTTCAACGATACATGGGTATCCAGATGGATAGAGCGAGTTCGGCTCTTAGGCACTGCGATTTTAAATTGGTCATATAGTGCATTGAGGTGAGCAAGTTTAGGCTCTTTAGCACTGCGAACCTAAATAGGTCAAATAGTGAAAACTATATGAATTAGATTTTGTATTTTTACTGCGACAATAAATAGGTCAAATAGCGCATAATATATAGATGGAAAGGCAGTCAGAGTGAGCAGGTAGGGCTCTATGGCACTGCGACACTAATTAGGTAATAATACATTACAATTGGTATAGAAAACTAGATGAATGGGTGAGTAATTTTGGTTCTATGGCATTACGACACTAAATAAGTTAAACAATCAAATATTCAGATGGAAATCGACCCAAAATATCGCTGAAAATAGAATCTACCATGTGGTGCATAGGGTGATAATGAATATGTGAGGATGAAATAACGTAAGTAACACCCTCTCTAAGGGGAGAAATAACAATATCGATTGTATGTATGGGGAGACGTTTTACGGCCGCCACACGGCACACACAACACTATTGTGTCAGTAAATATGGAAAAATAGTCAAACAGGGTGAGCCACATACGAAATGACACCGCACCAAACACCATCAAACAAGAAACGGTATAGCCACAAGACAAAACATAACAGGACGCATATCAAGACGAAACTCATTAA
The DNA here is from genome assembly GCA_963576725.1 of Azorinus chamasolen. Taxonomy (NCBI): domain Eukaryota; kingdom Metazoa; phylum Mollusca; class Bivalvia; order Cardiida; family Solecurtidae; genus Azorinus; species Azorinus chamasolen. The sequence goes on from OY755240.1 coordinate 28,826,816, forward strand.
ACATTCAGCATATTAAACAAACTCATTAAACATTAAGCATATTAAACAACAAAGTTGACCATATAGTGGGTGTAGTTTTGCATGAATATTGAACAGGAAATGAGTTCGTGATCAACAATTGAATTGTTCTGATATCTGGAAACTATGCATATTTGACTAAAAGAAGAAAAAGAATATTATGAAGGTATCAAACACCGAACGAAAACGATGAACAAAATATTGCCAACACTTCAGTATGAATATAGCAGGTCACCTATCAGGTTTCATCTATGCCTTAGATATAATTCTTAATTAGTGATTTCAAGAAAATCAATTATTCGTCATTGTTGTATCCCAGAAAACCAACATCAGCAGCTAACATGTTGTTACTTACTTAGTGTAAGTTTTGATATTTGAAATGTGAACATGATTATAGCAATGTTAATGTCAGTTATTGGAAAGTGTACAAACATTAAATGGCATACAAGTGAATTTCTTGCTTGGTTCTTTTTTATCTGAATTTTGGCTGTCAGTTCTGAGAATGTTAAAAAAAATCTTAAGTTGTATGGAAACCATATTAAGAAATGTTTACATTTGGCCAACTTGTAGGCAAAATCTGATTTACACAAAGTGTGGTTAGACTTTTGCTATTATACCACTAGATTATTTTTGAATCCTCGCTATTAACTTTCACAATGAAGAAAATATTCCAAAAAAAGGGAATTAATATAATATATAAATACTTGCTCTGATAAAAAGTACATATATTTATGTAGTCCTTCAAAAAAGACTCATTTATCGTGTTTTCATTTTCCGGCATACGCGAGGTCTTTCACTTTCTTTGCAAATACACATAGCAGTTTCCGCCCATGAATTTGGGCGGGACATTTGGCATGTAAATGGTTTAATTGGATGTAGAGGCATGCTAAACGCTTATTATTTGGTTAACTAAAGTATTTATGTATCGTTAAATGCATGCACTAGCTCTCTAGACCCACCTCTTTAGGTTATAATATAATTTTGTATCACCCTCTCACGTTTGCACTTTTCCAATGCATCCATATTATTAAACAGCGAACAATGTCGAGGATATCCAAATGACAACCGTGGAACAAATTTTTGAAATTTTAATTAAACGAAATAAACTCGAATTCAGGACCAAAATGCTTTAGACAACAGATACTAAATGTTTAATTTACGACACCTGTATTGGTCAATAACAGCTGTTATGACGATTGTGAAGCAGCATGGTGCACATGTTCATGTGCAGCTAAATGTTGTAAGGTGCAAGTGATACAACGATTCATAAAATAACATTAATGGGATTTGTTCATCAAAGTCATCGTAGTGAGGGGCCTAGCGACGAGAAGCGTCGCGAATCGACCAGAAGCGACAATTAGAAGTTAGAGAAGTTATAGGGAATAGAATATAAACTGCAGTTATTATGTAAAATATCTAACTTGATGGATTGAATATAATTAACGGTAAATATCAAGATAGTATCATGATGTGACTATTTTAGCTACGATAATGAATCGTCAAAATATCTGTCACCCCGGGTGCATATGGTAAACAATTGAAACAAGCATGTGTCTGAATTTCAGTAGACTCCTCAAAAGCAATCTACATTAGAATTTAGAATTAGCGACTGGAGGAAAAAACATACTACACTAGAAAACTACATCGGTCCTAATTTAGCGTCGCGAGAGTGGATGAATGGAGCCGATGCAGAAATAACGACTTCAAAATTGTACATGAGCCGTCTGATCTGGGTCTACAAAGGAAGTGGCAGCCTGCAGTATAAGCTTCGTAACAATTAGAAACAGAGCAGACAAAGATCAGATTATAGAGCTTATAGAGTATCAACTTATAGAAATGTACGAAGATATTTGTAAGTCATTAGAAGAGAGAAAGCATTGTTGTTTAATTTTTTGCGATATATCGAAGGCTTTTGATAGAGTTTGGCACAGGGGTCTTTTTAAAAAATTACAGTGTAACGGTTACAAAGGAGGCTTTCTCCAATGGATTATCAGTTATCTCTCCAACAGGCGACAACAGGTCTTAGTAAACAATCGTAAATCCGCTATGGGTAATATTTCTGCGGGTGTTCCTCAAGGCTCTGTATTAGGTCCATTATTATTTTTACTATATATTACATGTAATGATATTGCAGATAATTTGGATAGCCTGACCCGATTATTTTCAGATGTTATTTTTGGGGGGTTTTGCGTGTCTTTGAAAGCAGAACATCAGTCAGACAATCGCAATGTACACCGGATATGGATATTAGCTCACATTTATACCTTTTCCCCACTCACTCACTCGCCAATGCCTTGAACCAACAGCTTATGTAGAGAGATGTGTTAGCAGTCTCCTGGAAGCGGGCGTGCCCGATTCCGATAGTTGCGAAAATTACCAAAGTACTCAAAGCACTCCGATTAAAAAAAACAACAACAACAAACAAGCCCAAACAACAATAAGCATAGCAATACACTGTCGAGATCTCGCATATTAGAAACATCTATCCTTCCTAAAATACGAAGTTTTCGGATCTAAACTGTTTAAGAGTAGGCATACGAGTACTGACATAGCAGATCCAGACAAAAAATCCTCACTGTTAAAGGTTAAAGGCTTGGCATTTGATTTCGATCTAAACTGTTTAAGAGTAACATAGCAGAACCATACTAACGATCCTCACTGTTAAAGGTTTGGCATTTGATTTGGATCTAAACTGTTTACGAGTAACATAGGAGATCCAGACCAAAGATCGACACTGTTTAAGGCTTGGCATTTGATTTCGATCTAAACTGTTTAAGAGTAACATAGCAGAACCATACTAACGATCCTCACTGCTAAAGGTTTGGCATTTGATTTGGATCTAAACTGTTTACGAGTAACATAGGAGATCCAGACCAAAGATCGACACTGTTTAAGGCTTGACATTTGATTTCGATGTAAACCGTTTCACGGTAACAGAACTGATCCGCTCTGTTAAACGTTTAGCATTTGATTTGTATCTAAACTGCTTAAAAATAGGCTAGAATCCCAGATCCGGACACCAGACCATTTGGATCAAATCTGTTTTAGAATAACATAGAGGATCCTTATCCAAGATTCGCTTAAATACACTCAACTGCGCCTTTGCCAACAGAGTAGACCTAGATCAGACGACTCCTTTAGGTTTGTTCTAGTACTGCCAGTACTTTGATCAATATTTCAGGCGATTTCGTTAAAAAAATTGATTTTTTTATTTACCCGTTCTATTATGGCGAACGTTTTGAATGACATCCGTACATTGGGTTGTATTTTTGGAATTTTGTCAGTCGGACAAGGTAGTTGAAAGAAACAAGTGCTTTTTTATACGTAGACCAAATCATTTCATTTTGTTATACCGCAATTTAAGCCAAAATCCTACTACGCGTTTCAATAGCGCAGATTCTAAGTTTTGCTACGTGAAAATAAAGCTTTATGTTTAGACGTAGCTTGTGCTGTGAAGCCGAGAGGATAAATGTATCAATATATCAAATGAATAACAAGATAGGCATACAATACAGGAAATGCAAGTATAAACTTACCTGGCTGGATAAGCGTGGCTTCTCCGTACAGGCGTTCAGATAGAAGAGGAGCTACGACGCCGCCTGGCGGACGTTCTAAAATTGTCCTTTCGGCCCCTGTCTATTTGGCCCATGTGGATGTGGCGTCCCCGCATCACTCCTCCCCCACTTTGTTTTTTAGTAATTAGTGATATTATGTCTCCCCCCATATTTATATGGGGGAGACATATTGTTTTTGTGAGAGTTGTCTGTCTGTCCGTCTGTCTGTCACACTTTCTTGTCCGGACGATAACTCCTATATGCCTCATACCAGTTGGTTGAAACTTCATATATGGATAGAGCATAATGAGAGGAAGTGTCATGCACAAGGTCCATAACTCTGGCTTCAATAATATTACAGTTATTGCCCCTTGTAAAACAATTTCGTACTTTCTTGTCCGGACGATAACTCCTATATGCCTCATGCCAGTTGGTTGAAACTTCATATATGGAAAGAGCATATTGAGAGGAAGTGTCATGCACAAGGTCCATAACTCTGGCTTCAATAATATTACAGTTATTGCCCATTGTAAAAAAAATCACACTTTCTTGTCCGGACGATAACTCCTATATGCCTCATGCCAGTTGTTGAAACTTCATATATGGAAAGAGCATAGTGAGAGGAAGTGTCATGCACAAGGTCCATAACTCTGGCTTCAATAATATTACAGTTATTGCCCCTTGTAAAAAAAATTCACACTTTCTTGTCCGGACGATAACTCCTATATGCCTCATGCCAGTTGGTTGAAACTTCATATATGGAAAGAACATAATGAGAGGAAGTGTCATGCACAAGGTCCATAACTCTGGCTTCAATAATATTACAGTTATTGCCCCTTGTAAAAAAAATTCGTACTTTCTTGTCCGGACGATAACTCCTATATGCCTCATGCCAGTTGGTTGAAACTTAATATATGAAAAGAGCAGAGTGAGAGGAAGTGTCATGCACAAGGTCCATAACTCTGGTTTCAATAATATTACAGTTATTGCCCCTTGTAAAAAAAAATCACACTTTCTTGTCCGGACGATAACTCCTATATGCCTCATGCCAGTTGGTTTAAACTTCATATATGAAAAGAGCAGAGTGAGAGGAAGTGTCATGCACAAGGTCCATAAATCTGGCTTCAATAATATTACAGTTATTGCCCCTTGTAAAAAATTTCACACTTGTCCGGACGATAACTCCTATATGCCTCATGCCAGTTGGTTGAAACTTCATATATGGAAAGAACATAATGAGAGGAAGTGTCATGCACAAGGTCCATAACTCTGGCTTCAATAATATTAGTTATTGCCCCTTGTTACGGTTTCTAATCAATAACTGATAAATGGCCTGGTGTAGGATCTTCAAACTTGCTATGGTGGTTAGTCATGACTTTTAGATGATCCCTGTCATTTTTTAGGTTAGCGGTCAAGGTCACCATGACCTTGAATGGTGAAATAGTTTCTGATAAATAACTGCTCATGGGTTAAACATAGGATTTTCAAACTAGAGAGAGAGAGGGGGAGAGAGAGAGAGAGAGAGAAGGGGGAGGGGAGAGAGATTATCCATCCAGTGTCTGCTGTCTGTGTATGGTCTCTTACCTTTTGCTATTTCACATCTAGGACCTATTCAGTCTGGCTTGCATTGGCAGGTACCAGAAACGGTGTCGCACACACCATCATTATCACAGTTCATACATATAGGATCTTACATGAGTGTTCTTGATTATTGGATTTATTAAATCAGTCTTTTTAAAACGATAAAAAATGAGCTTTAGTCAGTTTTTTATCGTTTTAAAAAGACAAATTTAATAAATCCAATAATCATGAACACGAATGCAAGATTCTATTTATAACATAACAAACACAAACGTTTTTTTGCAGCCAATATTTCAGCAGTAACGTGGATTGTTATAGATTCTCCTTACATATAGAAATGATGAATGAAAGGTGTTATTAGGTTCGCTAAGTAACTGGGACAAAGTAGGTCCAAAATTTCCAACTGTTTTTTGACTTACTGTCATAACAATCAGGATCTAATTTAGACCTCTCTGATATTCAATTTAACTGGTAGTTTATGATAACAAAAACCTACAGAAACACATCAAAATAATTTTTGAGTTACAGTTTCGACATACAAACACGTCACATTATGACGTCACTGTACACAACATGTGTAAAGTGCACCATTTGCTAATAGTTTAAATGAAGAGGGCTACATGTCTGACACATCTCTGTCAATGGGATTCAAATTGCGCCTTCGTTTTGGTATATTAAGCCCTTCATCAGTGTTGTATACAGATGGACATGGAAATTTCCGCCGCGAAAAAGTTGATTGAACTGGACAAAAGATTCAGTAGGATCTGCGAACTGCTGCATAAAATGTGTTGGAACAGGAGGAAGATTTTCGCGATCAGCTGATTTGGAGTATAACATATTTGAAATATGTTTGTGCTGTGCTGGATTCAGATGACTATAGTTGTTGATTGACAAGCTATTTTTATGAGTAGAAATCTGCATAAACAAAAGGACATGCGGTGAAGAAAATGTAAAGTTGTGCAGGCAATATTTTTGATGGATGGTTTGGGTCAGAGTAGCTGGTACATTTTGTAGATATTTACCGTCAGCGATTACAATTTGTATTATTTTATCGAAATTAAGGCGCAAGTGCCAACAGTTCTTTGCCATCTATCGGGACTCAATCGTTGACAGGTAGGTTTTGGCAGCGCGTATGAATACAGTTAGGTCGTTTGAATGTTATTCACTAGTGAATATATGCCCGTGAATATCAAAATATATATGATAGTGTTATGTCACGATGAAGCCACGAGTTATGTGATAAAAAATATTTATATCAACATTGCACCAATATATATTGAAGCATTTCAGATTATTATTAACCTTTTCCTTCATATCAACACTTTTTCATCCATTTCAAAACAGACTAGACCCAGGTCAAATAGTTTCTTTAGGAGCTGTCTGATCAGGCTCTGCTGTTTTGCTAGTGTAACTTGATAGATTTGTTTATTTTCTAAAACAGCTACAATATTCCACCTTCAAATTTTATTATAACTAATTTGTCCATAAACATTCAGTAGGTACTGAAAATGGGGATTAACATAGAACATGGAAAGTTTATACTTCTTATTGAAAACTTATCTATAGCCTTTTGATGTATTTCATAACATTTAAGCCTTTTCCTAATAGAAACCATTTTTCAGGCCTTTGCAAGCAGAGCAGACCCAGATCGCAGGGCTCCTGTAGGAACTCTGATCAAGGTATGCTCTGTTTGCTTATGAAACAAAACAGGTCTGATTCTACAATTTCTGCCACAGTAAACAAATCCCTTTTAACCCTTTACTCCATGTATGTTTATGTAAAAAAAAAGATGACCTCAATAATATTAATAACATTGTTTTATAAAGGAACATGCACACAGATAGTTTTGACCATGGCAGAAACTGAAGAATCAGATCTATATAATTCCATAAGCAAACTGAGCAAATCCCAAACAGACTGGTGCCTTCTGATCCCAGTCTATTCTGTTTGCAGAGGCATTAGACAGGCGCATTTATGGAGTAAAGGGTTAACCCTTTGTATGCCTTTGCAAACGGATAAAGCCCAGATCAGACGGCTCCTATAGGAGCCCTTTGACCAGGGTCTGCTCTGTTTGCTTATGATATAATATAGATCAAAATATTCAGTTTATGAAATAGCCAAAAGTTCCTATGCCCATGTACTATTATGAAAAATAATCTAATTCATAATGACTTATTTTTTACATGAATATTCATGGAGGAAAGGGTTAAGTAAAGCTGTTTTAAAAAAATAAGCTAGTTAATATTCGTATGGCCATTAATTCTTACATGTATATTGAACAGGTGAATAGTGGAATATTTTTTTTGTTTTACAGATGTGTACATAATGTAGTATAGAGGTACGAATAAGTTTAGTCCTGCATGTAAAACTATTTTGTTTTAAATGCAAGACAAAGTGACTTAAATGTCATTAACATAACATAACAGTAACATTTACAAACAGATTGGATCAAGTTGAGATACTGCATTATCGTCATGATTTAAATTTTGTTCACACTCTATAAACTATATATCTACCAAGAAACAGAAGAAAGTGTAAGACCTTTACAAATGGTGTAGACCCAGATCAGAGGCCTGCTCTGTTTGCCATTAAAATAATTTTCTTCTAGGATTAATGTCGGTACAATATCTTGTTTCATTATTATTTCAGATAGGGAGGAGCTAATTTTAATTATTTAGCAGGTTACAAGCTAGCCCATTCCCTCATATATTATTTTTAGACCTATCCTCTTTGAATAAATCTACCGAAATGGAGCTTTTACTAGCCAAAAGGAAACATTAAGTTTGGAAATTACTGAAATTTGTACTTTTGAAATTACTGATAAAGCATTTGCTCCTATGGACCAGATGCTCTATTTATCACAATGGTCTCAAAAAGTGACTTTTACAGAGGCGTCAAAAGGTGTCAATATGAGGGTATGGGTTAATGCAGGAGCTGTCTTATCAGGATCAACTGTATTTGCTTTGAGAATTAGTAGATCTGATTTTACACTATGGCTCTTACATTATCATTGCAATCACAATCATTACGACCGTCATACTAGCAGACTTTCTAAATGGATTCCTGTATGTTCATGCTAACGTAGGTAATATCATGACAACTGTAGTATGTGGGCACAACTCCAGAACCAGCAACAGTAATATTTTCACATATATATGATCCAGCAGTGTTTGTCTCCTTGTTGTTGGTGTGGACACCACTTGTTGATATTGGGAGAATAAATCTTGCAATCTTGTACTTGAAGGATTGGAAAAGTTTACATTGAAGTCTCCGGCCACAATCACAGCAGATGTTGTAACAGTTTGAAGTAAAGTGCCTAGCTGTTCACAGAATGTTGCCAGAGGAAAGTTAGGTGGACGGTATACATTCAAAACAGTCAATGAAGGTGACTTTACAGTAACACCAATACACTCTATATTAACTGCTGAAGTGTCAAGCCAGCTGTATTCAAAGTCTTGGTGAACAAGTAGAGCTACACCACCTCTACTATAGATGTTATCTGCTGTATTACATCGATGTTTGACCTCAATGCAATAGTTAGGCAATGCACTTTGTATCTGCATATTAGCCGATGTCCAAGTTTCCTGTAGGGCAATAATGTCAGTTTTCTGAAGAAAAGAATTTCCAGCAATGTCATGGAAATGTGGATGGTAGCCTCCACAGTTGTGACTGGCAATAATTAGATTTTCAGGTGTAGTGGTGACCTCTGCTGCACCATGGACAGCTTTCCAATGTGGGAGAGATTCTGCACCAGGCATAGTGGCCAGCTGTGTACACACATTTTTGTCACAATAAATCACGGATGTATCAAAATCAGTGTCAAGGAGGTATAGTCCGCTACCTGATGTGACTCTGGACAGTGCTACATACGCCATACCTGCCTTAAACGTTCTCTTCAGCAAAACTACAGCTTTGTCAGTTGTTAAACCTTGTATTTTGTGAATAGTCACTGCCCAGGCCAATATGAAAGGAAATTGATTACGAGTCACCTGTGGTGTCTTTTGTATGATTTCTGTGCTTGACTTTACAACAGTTGACATTTCATTTACACCAGGAGGTGCTTTAGTTTTTGTCCTTGAACTTGTACCAACTTTTGGGTTATCAAACAATACACAGATTGCAGCGGGCAGACCAAGTGACATTCGACCTTTAATGATTGCCGTTACTGTACCTATGACTCCATTAGTAAGTCCATCATGGACATCAAGGTTCTGTGTTAACATCACTCTTGCACCAACACATACTGACAATATAGGTGGTAGAACTGTTTTGACTTTTCTGTTTTGTTCAATAGGTTCAATTTTCTTGTAAATTTTCTGTGTTCTTCTGTCATGACATAAATCAGCTGCTTTTATTTCCAGTATAGTTTCTGTAGCTGAAAGCTTGTTCAAGTGCTGGTCATTTATGATGTCTAACTGCTTATGAGTAGGAGCTAAATGTAGCACATCAGCAGGATAGTCTGAACTCTCTTTACTCACAATGCAGCTTTTGAGAAAGGCCAGATCATTTACTTTTAGTGGTTCATCTTTTGACTTAACTCTTACTCTGTTCAGTAGTTCACTGAACTCAGTGTCCCCTTTTTGCCTTACAACATCTGTTAGGGTCCATTGTGAGAACAGACCCCACAAATCAGTCAAGGTGTTGTTCACCGATATCAACGACTTTCCATAGATGGGTGGTATTTGGAAAAAGTCACCAACTGCTAGAACAGACACATTTCCAAAAAAGGTATTTGGCAGTGAAGGTCTTTTTATCTGCTGAAGCCGACAGTGAATTTTGTTCAGAAGCTCTGTGGAGACCATAGATACCTCATCAATAATTAACAGGTGCAGATCCTGTAGTCGGGCACGCAGTGTATTGGCTGTCTCTTCTCCGAGTACTTGGCACTGGTTAATATTGAATGCTGAGTGAATGGTTTGTCCGTTAATATTATAAGCTGCAGTTCCTGTATAAGCAACCATTAAGACAACAGGAGAATCAGCATTTTCACTTTTTCTTGTTATTGTTCTGTCTACCGCATTCAGAATACATCGGATTGTGTGGGATTTTCCTGTTCCGGCTCCACCTGTCAGGAAGATATAAAAAGGGTCTGCATCACCATATTCTTTTCTCTCAGCCCAATTTTTTATGAACATGAACAGTTTTGATTGGTTCTGATTTAATGATCGCACCATCTGTAAATGAGCATTTGGAGAACATCTGTGAGTGTGGTGATCAGAAGAGGACTGACATCTGGTTGATCCAGTATTGTTTTCCAGGTCTGGAATGTCAGCTGGATCAACTTCTTCTATGTCCTGTAAGGCCTTTCTTCTTAGTTCTTCTAGTTCTTCTCGGTCTTCGATGTTGTTTACCTCCTAGTTTGAGGCTATGTTAGCCCAAATGTCATCTTGGGTACCTACCTCTTGTAGCCGCTGCCATGCTTCATTTAGCTCCTCAGACAGTTTCTCAAATGGCTCCATATTTTGCAGTACAACATGAGAAAAGTGGTGAAACATTTGTTCATAGGTTTCAATGTCCTGTGGTTTGAAGTCTCTATCTCTGTGTGGATAATACAATGAGAGCAGACAGAAGTAATATTCTTCAGGTTGTTTATCCTTACTGTGCCTTGTGTGTCTTATGACAGCCGGCTTCTTTCTTTTAGCAACAGATCCTTTATTGTGAAGGAGTCTGTACACTTTGCTGGGGTTCCCTTTTGATTTAGTGTTCTCTGGTTCACCTTTTCTCTCTGTAATTCTGTAATGACTTGCAAAGTGAGCAAGACACATATCCTCAAACTCTGAAATCTGAGGTCTGGCTAAGTACCTGTCCACAATGTTTGCCATCCAAATGTCATCACTGAATTCATCTATCTGTTTCAATGCTTCAATTGGCTTAGTTAACCTGGTTGAATTTTGACTTGTTGGGACAAACACTACTTCTCTAGAACTTTGCTTTAGATTCATTCCACACACTCGGTAGATTGCTTCCATTATACTAATTTCCCTGGAATGTAGGTATATGTTACCAAGTTTTCTTAGCTGTTGAACTGGTTCAAGATGACCTTCCTCAGCCTCCTCTTGTGCCTTTTTCAGCAAATCTCCGAGTTCTCTTTCCGCCTTTGAAATATAGCTGACGATGTACATTATGCAGCTGTATGCGTCGAGGACTGGTTGTATATCCATATTTGCACCCCATGCTTTTAACAGGGTGATATTGTATGGATTTATGAACAGTTCTTGCAGTTCCCTCTTGAAAATAACAGTGTTCCTAGATGATAGAGCACAATGGGATTCTTCGTAGGCTGTCTGTGAGATTCAGTGAGTTCAGAACTTCCTTTGCAGTGTATTCACTACTTTCAAATGTCTCCACAGCCTCACATACTGAAGCTAAAGTGTTAGTAGCTTGTTTCTTAAAATCTGCTTCGAGGACATTTTCTGGTGGCACTGTAGGTGTGGCAATAAATGTCCTAGTTGAGATTGGTCTGGGAAAATTGAACCTACACACTTTAGAGCCTTTCTTGCATGACTTTGAGTGATTTTTTGAATGCATTTGTACACTGCTGACAAGTTCAAACAATTCAGCATCTTCTTCTTTGTCTGGCAATGTGCAAGTTACATATCGGTCTATGAAATCAATGAAGTTTTCTCTCTTTGGTTCAGAACAGTTGAAGGAAGGTTAGTCTTCACACCAGAAGAGGCAATGAATATGTGGCCATCCTCGGCTTTGAAATTCAGTTCTGTAGAAAAAATCCACAACTTTTCCCACGGGGTTGGCAGGTGAAAGAATGACATCAGAGATGAATGCCAGCACTCTATTTTCAAACATGCGACAAGCTGTGACAGGATTTGAACTGATGAGGTGGCAGTACTCAGTCCAGTCAGGGTTTTCGGGTACTGGTATTCCTTGCTGGCAACAGATTGCTTCCAGTATTTCAGGCCATCTTCTGTCTGCAGCTGAAAAACTGCAGAACCAGGTGGGGATCCCTAACTGTTTTACCATGGCAAAGAGGTCTCTGAGACACTTCTCCCAGTACGCTGGTGAACCTCTGATAGTTTTTAGAAACTGATATCCTTTATCAGTGTTCAATAATCTGCGTCGCAGACTGTCATCAGTTATCATGCTTGCATTTAATTTCGTCCCATCAACAGACTTTGTTGCACCCTTCCGTATTGCTATGCTTGTTGAACTATTGATATTGTTTAACTCACTTATGTACTGACAGAAGAAAATGTATTGGGGATCACTGGCGAATCTGCCATCTTTGTTAAACAGTCTACTATTGAAATATCTGCCAAGTCCCAATTTAGTTTCACGTTCATGCTGAAATCCATGTTTTCCATCTGGAAATAAATACGGGAATGCCTTCATTTCTTGATAAACAGTACAGGGTCTCTGTCCCTCAGCTGGGGCAATAGCAATATGGTCCTCTGGACACTGCTGGGATACAGTTGTTGGCTGGAAATATTCTGGTTGCAGACAGGAAGTCATAGGTGCTGATGTTTGAGTAACATCTGAAAGAAACCATGAATAGAAATATGAAATATTTAGTTATGGAACATTATGATCCAAGGTTACCTGAATCTATACAATATGCTTATGCATTACCTGTTTGTCACCTGCCCAGCAGCCAGTTTGGCAATTTTAAGTGTGACCGTGTCCTTGACCTTACCCAAATACACAAATACATGTTGCAGCTTTATCTGATAAGTGCATGTGTCAAATATAAAGTGAATCATTAAAGGTTTCAAAAGATACAGCAAAATGAAAAAGACAGACAGACAGATTGATGGACAGACAGGAAGACAGACAACAGAAAAGTGATCCCTAAGTGTCGCCCTGCCAGAGACAGGTGACAAAAATTGACGTTTGACCTTTAAGCATGAGACTGAACTTGACATGAAGCCAATAAAACATCAGCTCTATGAAATGAGTTTGTATGCTAAATATGAAGTCTTGATCTTTAATTCTGCTATTTAACCCATTTCCTCATACGATATTTTTAGATCCAACCACTTTGAATAAATCAACTGAAATGGAGCATTAACTAGAGAAAAAGAAAATTTTAGAATTTTGTAGTTTGAAACTATTGTGATAAAGAGAGCATTTGCTTCTATATATAGGAGCAAATGCTCTATTTATCACAATGGTATCAACAGGTGACCTTTACAGAGGCGTAGAAAGGCGTTTTTATGGAGGAAAGGTTTAACTGGTATATTAAAAGTTGGACCTTGATGAATGACATTGGCCTCCATGATTTACACTTATCTCTAAACCAGCATGAAAGTCTACTCAACCTTTAAAAACGATCAGTCCTGCATATCAATCAAATTTAAATCCATTAGAAGCATTATTCAAGAATTTCATTACTCTGACAGGATGGTTGGTATCATCTTTATTTGTGTCCAGCAAAAATTTATACTACTAAATATGAACATATAAGTTGAGACAGCTCTTATAGGAGCTGTTACAGGAGTTGTCCCATCTGAGTTTACTCTGTTAGTACTGTCCATTATTTGGAGTAAATGGAGTAACTGAATAAAGAGGACTGCATGCCTGTTTCAGGTTTTCTGTTTGTAGCATCACATTCTGGTCCATCATCTGTACTAGAACCAGGAACACCACTGGTCTCATTTCCAGGTTGTGATGAGGGTGGTATGTTTGTAGTATCACACACATAGGTACCATCTGAATCTGGGACACGATTAGCACTGGTCTCATGTGCAGCAGGTTCAGGAACAACCAGTCCAGGCTCATCCTCTATGTCAATGACTCCTAGGTCCACTGTGATATCTAAAAGGTACAGAAGAAACAATGGAATTATGAAGATGGAATGGTCATGATAGGCCTATAATGCTCAGGAAATCTTGATAAAATAGATATGTTTATGATGCAGCTAAGTGCCTGACGGTTTGAGAGCTCTTCAGTTACATGTGAACAAGCCAGCCACATACAGCAGGTCTCACCTTTGCTAGTAGGGACACAAGTTACAAAGATGATTTTTAAAACACCATGCCTCAAACAGCTTTCTATACAAATTTGACCTTTGAAACTAAACTTTCAACTAATTTGCCTGTTATGTGATTAACAGGATATTTAATTTGTGCTTGTGCCTTATCAGATTTATTTCACTCGTTGGATGAAACTAATATTTTGCTCAGCAAGCCTTGCAAAATATCAATTTATCTGACTCATGCAGTAGATATGATAAGAAACAAGCACTCGTCCAATATCCTCTATAAGTTAACTTGGCCATAAGCATTTAGGCAAGAGGCAGCATTCATTGAAAACCCAACATTATATGTGTCAATATAAAGTATAAAGTCTTTCTACAAACTTGAGAAATGAGGGTTGGATTCTTGAAGGAACTGGAGGGCTTCTCTTAACTTCTGCATGGATACTTGCTGGAACTGGTGATGTCCTTTATATTGAAGTTTTCTTTTCAATTTGACCTTGACTAATGTATTATCACATAGCTGTCTGGGCAGAATCTCACAAGTTGAGGGTATGTCCGATGGCACACAAACTACTGGACCATGTACTCCTTTTTGTTGGCCTTTAGGTAAGGGAATGATCTTCATAAATGGTATAACTGGTGAAACAAGGTGCTTCTCAAGTTGATTAAGTTGTGAAAGACATTCTGGTTGTGGTTGTATTGAAATATCATTTGTCAGAGCTTGATTTGGCACCTTTCCACTTACAAGGTTTTGATCACAAGTAATACAGATCCATTTAGCACATTCACTGCAAGTATCTGAACAAGTGGATAATGGTTGATGTAGACCACCGAGATTAATACATGAGTTTATCACATTTTCAGCTTCTACTGAATATCTTGGAATTCTAATTACCTTGACTTGTTTCCTAAACATAATTCTTGAACATATTGCACATGTGTGAGAAGGCATTTTTTTACATGCAGCATGAAATTTTAGTATAACATTGTCACCCATTTTGAGCATGTCCTTCTTTTTTTTCCTGTACTGAATCTGTTTCTTTTGGTAACTTTTCTGCACAGATTTACTTTTCCTTTGAATTTGTCTATATTCTTTGTCCTTTTGTTGCTGTTTAAATCTCACTTTTGTGTCTTTTCTCACTGTTTGCCTATATTGTTTATCCTTCACTTTCTCTTTATCTCTTACTTTAGAGTCTTTTCTCACTGTCTGTCTATACACTTTTTCCTTCACTTTCTCGCTGTCTCTTACTTTTGTGTCTTTTCTCAGTGTCTGCCTATGCTGTTTATCCTTCACTTTCTCTTTATCTCTCACTTTAGAGTCTTTTCTCACTGTCTGTCTATACACTTTTTCCTTCACTTTCTCATTGTCTCTCACTTTGGAGTCTTTTCTCACAGTCTGTCTATACATTTTTTCCTTCAGTTTCTCTTTGTCTCTTACTATTGTGTCTTTTCTCACTGTTTGCCTATATTGTCGATCCTTCACTTTTTCTTTATCTCTCACTTTGGAATCTTTTCTTGCTGTCTGTCTATACATATTTTCCTTCAGCTTCTCGTTGTCTCTCACTCTTGTGTCTTTTCTCACTGTTTGCCTATATTGTTTATCCTTCACTTTTTCTTTATCTCTCACTTTGGAGTCTTTTCTCACTGTCTGTCTATACATTTTTTCCTTCAGTTTCTCGTTGTCTCTCACTTTTGTGTCGTTTCTCACTGTTTGCCTATATTGTTTATCCTTCACTTTTTCTTTATCTCTCACTTTGGAGTCTTTTCTCACTGTCTGTCTATACATTTTTTCCTTCAGTTTCTCGTTGTCTCTCACTTTTGTGTCGTTTCTCACTGTTTGCCTATATTGTTTATCCTTCACTTTTTCTTTATCTCTCACTTTGGAGTCTTTTCTCACTGTCTGTCTATACATTTTTTCCTTCAGTTTCTCGTTGTCTCTCACTTTTGTGTCGTTTCTCACTGCCTGTCTATAGTGTCTATCCTTCACTTTCTCTTTGTCTCTTATTGCTGTTTGCTCTCTTACATTTGATCTGCAAACTCGATTGTCATCTCTTTCTTGCTGTTTCTTTAGTAGATTTTGTCTTTGTTTCTGCTTCCTGATTATAGCTTCTGTTGCCTTATATTGTTTTTCGTCATTGTTACCTTCCTGCATTTGCACATTTTTTCTTTTTGCCGCTACACATGTTTTCTTAGCTGATATATCAAGCAAGCTATTTGCACTTTCAGCTTTTCTTTTTTTCTCATAGTTCTTCCTCACTTGATCTTCAAAATAGGTTGAGAGCATATCATCTGTAGAACGCTTGCTGAATGTGGTTTCATGAACTACTACAGTTTGTGTAGATTCTATTGATCCATGAATGACAGGAAATGGCTGAATTGTACCAGTGGCTATGCAAGTTCTTAAATGCTCTCTTGCCCTTGATAGGTCATATGTCACCATTGAAGGATCAATTCCAAGGAATACAGATGTTGCAAAAGCTACTGCCATGACACCACATATTGGTAGAAAGCTTTGTTGCTGTACATTTGCATATATAAAATTGTATGCCTTGTCACCATATATCACTTTCAGTTGCTCAAAAATTTCAATAAAATGAGTTTGGCTTTGCAGAGAATCATAAACAAACACTCTTTGCAGTTGTTTCTTATACAATGAAGTGACCCAGTGTCCTTGCAGAGGATGTATTAGCAAGCAATTTTTATCTAACGGAATATGCTGTTCTTCTAGACACGTTGGATCATTCACAAACAAATGAATTTGTGCTGGTGAATAGTAAGATATGCAAAGATCAGATTGAAGTGGACAGTGAGCTTGCAAAATGCTCATGAAAGCATTGATAACGTCGTCTGTCAGCTCAGTATTGTCATCTCCTACCAAATTCAGTAGACGATTCGTAGCCTGTGGAAATAATAATGAGACTGATAGAAAACAATAATGGGGGAAAAAGTCAATTTTTGTGTCTACTGCCAAGAGGCAGTGTGTCACTTAGGGATCACTTTTCTGTCTGTCTGTCTGTCTGTCCATCTGTCCATCTGTCTGTCTGTCTGTCTGTCTGTCCATCACACTTTCTTTTTTTGGCTGTCATTTCTAAACTTAATCATTCAAATTTCACAGATGGAACAAGCATTATGAGAGGAAGTGTCATGCACAAGGGCCACAACTCTAGCATCAATATTTTTTTAATTATTCCCCTTTTTCATATTAACAATAAGTTTTTGTGTCGGCTGCGAGCAGGTGACACATGTGTTCCTCCGAACACTCTTGTTCTATTTTAACTAATCCTTGTTTGATTTTAGACTCCTTACTAGCTTTCTTATTATCATTAAACATGAACAAGTGTAATTTGAATAATTACAGTTACTGGGTGCATCTCATTTTGTCTTGCACTCCTTTTCCGCTCTCTCTCCTTCTGTCTTTGTCGTCTGGTCATATTTACAAATGCACAAGCTGAAATTAATCCAAATGATCGATTATCTACATAGAAGAGAGTATGTAACACACTCAGCAGAAAACTAATATTTTAAAGGATCTGAAGCAGTTACTGAGCATGTTTGCTAAATAACTATTTCATCACCAAAATAATATCAGCTAGTTAGAAACTGGTATCTTTTTAAAACTATCAAGTGTCAAAATAGTTCTGATTATGGACCAAGTTTTCAAATGCCAGATTTTGATGCTCTGGTTGAAGTTCTCTGGTGAGTATGTAATTCACAAAACTGTGGTCTTCAGCCATCATTTAAAACTTTCAGACACATGAGGGTTTCATTCATATTCAACACAAAAGATGAGAGGTGAAACAACCGATTTACAAGTGATTTCAACCATTGATTTGCATAGGTAATCACTTACTAATGAAAACCCTGTAAATTGAAAGTGTTAAATGAAGTTAACAGGCACCACCACGTGAAGGTAGACCACAACTATCAAAGCAGGCACATACACACAGCACAAGTCTAGCTACAGCTACAGGTGATAGGCATGCTATATTTGACTATATGATTATTAGATGAAATATGTATCACTATTACTGAATGAATATATATATTGCATACAGAAGGTAAACAAGTGATAATATATGCCCACACACCGTGTATCTATAAAAGCATTGACAGTGCACTGTGTGAAGATGCATGCAATGATATATGTGCCCAATGTCAAGATTGTTTATAATGTTTTCCTAGCGACCAGTGCAATTTAAACACTAGATGCAATGTTGTTTTTGGTACAAAAACTGATGTCTCCCCAAGCGCATGGACAAAATTTTCCAAAGTCCAATAACTCTGCAGAAAACCATCGACACGGAAAAGAAATAAACTATGCACAACTAGGCATGGTGCTGATCAATCTTATGAAGATTCATGAAAATCCGACCAAAGATTTTGGAGAAACCCCGCGGACAAATTTTTCCATGTAATAATTGCAAAGGCCCATAATTATCTCTGCAGAAAATCATCAAACAAGAATAAGACATATGCATCTAGACATGGTGCTGATCAATCCTATGAAGTTTCATTAAAATTCAATCAAATGTGTTTGAGAAACTGCGCAGACAAAATTTTCCATGTAAAAATTTCAAAGTCCCATAACTCGGCTGAAAATCAGGGGCAATAACTCCAATATTATTGAAGCCAGAGTTATAAAACTTATCGTCGGGACAAGAAAGTGTGAATAATTTACCTTGAATTGTGACCTTGACCTTTGACCCACGTGCCTGAATCCTGCTGTCTGCACATTGGCTTGTTAAGGAGAACATTTGTGTCACAGCATTTAGGAATCCTTCCTAGGTTTATACAGATGTGGAGCAGACATGAAAATTAAGGCTAAAAACATTTGACCTTGAATTGTGACCTTGACCTTTGAAGAATGTGCCTGGACCTTAGAAGAATGTGCCTCAATCATGCTGTCTGCACATTGGCTTGATATGGAGAACTTTTGTGCCTCAGCATTTGAAATCATTCCAAGGGTTTAAGAGATATGAAGCAGACGCAAATGGTGTGACTAAAAACATTTGACCTTGATATGTGACCTTGACCTTTGATCCAAATGCCTGAATAGAATGCTCTGCACATCGTCTTGTTGAGTCGATTATTTGTGCCCAACCATTCTGAAATCCTTCCATATTTGTGAGAAATATGGAGTGGACACAAGTGTGACAGACTTAAAAAATGAATTGAATTTTTTTGACGTTTAAGCGAAATAAACGACAGCAAATGATCAGCAAATTACATGAATCGCACTAGCGATTCATGGTTAATTTGCTGATCATTTTCTGTCGTTTATTTCGCTTAAACGTAAAAAAATTCAATTCATTTCTTATATTTACATTATAGTTCCTGTAATTTCTAGCATTGATAAGTAGCTTATTGGTATGCAAATGTGTTTAATTCTTACTTGATGTTGTTAACACGAATATTACATGTGCTTACAGGAATAGCCATAACCGCATAACTGAAGTGGTATACTATTCGAACGCAACAAAATAAGTTCCAATATAAACAATCAACGTCATCAACTTGACACTTTGGCATAAAAAATACCGAGTTGACGTCAATTCGATGTGACGTCATCTTGACCTTAGGATAAAAAAGCTTTGATCGCTGTTGATATAGTCTACATGTAAATACGAATAAATGCTTTTTATAAAATGCTGCACTTATCTATAAAGTTGTCGCGTATTAGTAAAGAAGAATTTTAGATAAGAAGATCATAAAGATTTACACTAATAGGAACGCAGACGGTTAGTTATGAAAATTCCGCCAAATGTCTGCTGTCTGAATTCGAAAATTAATTCGCGGAGGAAAGGTCCGTAAGCCTCGCCTTCGCTGAAAATGAAGTTTACAACAATTGAACGTCAATTTTTACAATGGAAAGGGATGGGGTGAATGTAAATATAGACAGATGGACAGGCGGACAGACAGACAGACAACTCGACCAAAAACAATATGTCTCCCCTTTATAAATGGGGGAGACATAATTAAACTGGAGAGATGTTACAAGAGATCAACATTTACAAAAGTAACATTTCTCTGGACAAGCAAATATTAATATTATGGTAGCTATAGTAAAGGAAATGTTTGCTCAAAGAATGTTATAAACAATATTAACTGCATCTTTATTAGATTTATAACATGAAGAATAAGCAAGAGGACCATGAGGCCCTGAAGCGCTCACCTGAGATAACCCCTGCGGTGGGGCTGTTTTTGACGAAGACGTCATCATTTGTAGAGAACCATAATGCAATGCTGTATGCCATTAATTAGAGATCTAAGCCTTAAAGTTTGGGAGAAAAAGAATATTTTATATTTTCCCCATGAAAAACTGATAAGCCCCAGGGCAGGGTCATGTTTTGCACAGGGTTCGTAATGTGAACATTCTTGTCAGAAGACCACAAGGCAGTCATACCAAATATGGAAGGTATAGGCCTTATGTTTTCAGGGATTAAGATTGTTTATGGTTTTATTTAAGTAAATCTATGAAAAATTAATATGCCCCAAAAGTTTTCCTATATAAATTCTGAAAATGGGTGATCCTTCAAAAGCAAAAGTAGACATGCAAAAAGAGAAAATTGCAGACTCAGTTTTATTGAGTCTGTTCATGAGTAGTAATTAAAAGTGCAACACTACTCCACCCCCTAGCACCGGCTCAAATAATAAGTCTATGTAAAACTGATCAGAACCGATGTGGGGCCATTTTGGCCTTGGGGACATAATGTGAACAATCTAGGTAGAGAACTGTCAGATAATGAAACATACCAAGTATCAAAGGTTTGGGCATTTTAGCTCAGAGAAGAAGATTTTTTAACAATTTCCTCTGTAAAATTGATAAGCCCCTGGGTTGGGCAATTATTGGCCCGAGAGTCATAGTTTGAACAACCTTAGTAGAGGACCATTAGCTATCAGAATAATGATACATACCAAATATCAAAGGTCTGGGCATTTTATTTTCAGAGAAGAAGAATTATAAAGCTTTCCCTATGAAAACTGATAAGCCCCATGGTAGGGCCATTTTTGGCCCTAAGGTCATAATTTGAACAATCTTGGTAGAGAACCATTAGATAATGATACATACCAAATGTCAAATGTTTGGGCATTTTAATTTCCGAAAAGATTTTTTTTAAAGATTTTCCTATGTAAAACTGGTAACTGGACTGGGCCATTTCTGGCACGGGAGTCATAATTTGAAAAATCTTGGTAGAGGACCATTAGTTAATGATACATACCAAAATTAAAGGTCTGGGCATTTTAGTTTCAGAGAAGAAGATTTTAAATAATTGTCCGATGAAAAACTGATCAGCCTCTGGGTTGGGCCATTTTTGGCCTGGGGGACATTATTTGAACAATCTTTGTAGAGGACCATTAGATCATGCTACATACCAAATATCATAGGTCTATGCCTTACAGTTTTGGAGAAGAGGATTTTTAAAGATTTTCCTATGAAAAACTGATAAGCGGGACCACTTTTGGCCCGCAGATCATAATTTGAACAATCTTGGTAGAAAACCAATAGATGATACTACATACCAAATATCAAAGTTCTATGTTTACAGTTTCTGTGATTTTCCTATGAAAAACTGATAAGCCCTGGGGTGGGGCCATTTTTGGTCCTGGGTCTTAAATTAAATAATCTTTGTAGAGGACCATAAGTTCATGCTACATACCAAATATTAAAGGTCTTGGCCAGACTCTATGAAGAAGATTTTTAAAGATTTTACTATGAACAAGAGTGCCAGTGGGCACAATATACGCCCGTCGAGGTCTTGTTCAACATAAACTGGGTTTAACGTATTTGCTAAACTCAAATTCTAAGTCCAATTAAGTGACATTGACCTTGGATATATACGAACCGGGACTTGGCAGAATACTGTAGCATGTCTTGATAAACATTGTGTTTAAATTTGGGAAGGATCCACCAAGTGGAATTTGAGTTAGAGATGTTACAGACAGACAGGTAGGTTAACATTTTTGCTAAACGCATATTCTAAGTCCAATTTGCGACCTTGACCTTGGATAAACGAACCGGGACTTGGCAGGCTACTGTAGCATGTCTAGATAAACATTGTGGTTAAATTTGGGAAGGCTCCACCAAGCGGAACTTGAGTTAGAGGTGCTACAGACAGACGGGTAGGTTAACATTTTTGATAAACGCAAAAAGTCCAATTGTGCGACCTTGACCTTGGATAAACAAACCGGGACTTGGCAGGCTACTGTAGCATGTCTAGATAAATATTGTGGTTAAATTTGGGAAGGATCCACTAAGCGGAACTTGAGTTACAGATGTTACAGACAGACGGACGGGTAGGTTAACATTTTTGCTAAATGCTAAAGGCTCCACCAAGCGGAACTTGAGTTAGAGGTGCTACAGACAGACGGGTAGGTTAACATTTTTGATAAACGCAAAAAGTCCAATTGTGCGACCTTGACCTTGGATAAACGAACCGGGACTTGGCAGAATACTGTAGCATGTCTAGATAAACATTGTGGTTAAATTTGGGAAGGATCCACCAAGCGGAACTTGAGTTACAGATGTTACAGACAGACGGGATTTAACATTTTTGTTAAACGCAAATTCTAAGTCCAATTGTGTGACCTTGACCTTCGATAAACTAACCGGGACTTGGCAGGCTACTGTAGCATGTGTAGATAAACATTATTGTTAAATTTGGGAAGGATCCACCATGTGGAATTTGAGTTAGAGATGTTACAGACAGACGGGTAGGTTAACATTTTTGCTAAACCCAAATTCAAAGCCCAATTGTGTGACCTTGACCTTGGATTGACAAACCGGGACTTGGCAGGCTACTGTAGCATGTCTAGATAGATATTGTGGTTAAATTTGGGAAAGATCCACTAAGCGGAACTTGAGTTACAGATGTTACAGACGGACGGGTAGGTTAACATTTCTGCTAAACGCAAATTCTAAGTCCAATTGTGTGACCTTGACCTTCGATAAACGAACCGGGACTTGGCAGAATACTGTAGCATGTCTAGATAAACATTGTGGTCAGATTTGGGAAGGATCCACCAAGCGGAACTTGAGTTAGAGATGTTACAGACAGAGGGGATTTAACATTTTTGTTAAACGCAAATTCTAAGTCCAATTGTGTGACCTTGACCTTGGATAAACTAACCGGGACTTGGCAGGCTACTGTAGCATGTCTAGATAAACATTGTGGTTAAATTTGGGAAGGATCCACCAAGGGGAACTTGAGTTAGAAATGTTACGGACGGACAGACAGATAGCGCCATTCCATAATATGTCCCGTTTTTTCAAACGGGCGTATAAAAACTGATCAGCTCCGGGCGGGTCCATTAAATTATTTCTTGGGGGTGATAATTTGAAGAATCTTTGTAGAGAACCAAAAGTTCATGCTACATACCAAATATCAAAGCTCTAGGCCTTACTGTTTCAGAGAAAAAGATTTTCCTATGAAAAACTGATAAGCCCCATGGCGGGGCCATTTTTGACCCTAGGGTCATAATTTAAACAATGTTGATAGAGGACCATTAGATAATGATTTAAATTATACATACCAAATATCAACGGTCTGGGCATTTTAGCTTCAGAGAAGAACATTTTTTCTATGAATTAAATGTCATCTATACGGTCATGTCAGAAAAACTGGCCCCACAGCAAGGGGAGTAACTTTGAACAATATTTTGTTCCCCCCAGCTGCTGATGCTTCTGACAAGGTTTGGTTAAAATTGGGTCAGGGGTTTCAGAGGAGATGTCGTTTGAAAATGTGGATGGACGGAGAGTGGTCATAATAGCTCATCCTGAGCCTTAGGCTCAGGTGAGCTAAAAAGGAAGTACTAAAATCAAAACAACTGCATGATTTAGTCAATATGCATGTTCACAACATAAATGTTCTATTGATAGTCATAAGTATTCAAAACAACTGCATGATTCAGTCAATATTGATGACTTATATGTTTTATTCTATCTTCTGCTTCTTGCTCATGTGTCCATCTGTACATTGCTCTCCTGGAGCATCAGCTTCATGTGGTGTTGACTGGAATATAGGGCTGTGAGGTGTGGCTGACAGGTTTGACTGGACATCAGGGCTGTGAGGTGTGGCTGTCAGGCTTGTGTCAAAGCTCTCATCAGTATACTCTTCGAGAGTCTTACTCATTACTTCCAGCTCTTTTGATCTCTCAGTCAGCTTCTTAGTCAGAATAGAATTGTACCCGACTAATTCCTTGATTTTGTCATCTTTCTTCTTCAGAAGATCATTCATAATTTGCTGATTCTTTCTCAGCTCACACAACATTGAATTAGTTAATTCAGAAACTTCAGTTGTCAGTACTTCTTTTGTCATATGTCCTTTTTCATAACGAGTATGTACTCCAACCATGGCATTGCCATACAGATTGCACAGTTTCATTGAATGCATTTTATCCTGAAGGAGACAAAAATACAACAAATTGGACATTGTTCTTGTATCTCTGGTGTGCCTCTTTAGCCATTAGGCAATCCCCATATATATTATGGATGATATAAAAATTAATGGTTATATGTGAAAGTAAATGTAGGTGACTGTGTACTAGTATAGCATGCAACTACAGTGCACTATGGTATACTATGCCACCACCATTGATTAAGCCATTACCAGATAAAGAAATGCTCATTATAATAGTAGATTATAATTCAAAACAGTTCATTGAAAGTTGGATCAAGGCTAATGTCTACATGTCAGTATCTGCTAATAGTAATAAAACTAGAACTACCACTAAAGGTGATTAATACTCCCACTAGCACATTTGACATAGAGATGGGGTTTAAGAAATAAAGCTCCTGACCGCTAAATTTTCATTCACATTCGAAAAACATTCAACTTACCGCAGTTAAAACGGTGCTGGCTATTTGTAGTCTGCTATGAGACGCCAGTTTTCTTTCTCCTACTTTCGTTTTGAACGGGGGTGGCCAAATCGCTGTGGCCCGGATATTTGCATATCGAATAGTTTATGAGCCGGGTCACAGCAAAATGGTCGCATCCGTTCAAAAGGAAAGTTGGAGAAAGAAAGCTGGCGCCTCGTAGCTGACTGGAAATAGTAAGCACCGTTTTAATTGCGGTGAGTTTAATGTTTTTAGATAGTGTTTAACCATAATTTGCGTTTTTGTTGAAAAGATTAACGAATACAGATCCCCCTATATACGTCTATGCATCCTGGCGGGAGTCACATCGTTTCGCTCTAGCGTTTTTTCAAATTAGCGGTCTTGCAGCGACAAGACGGAGCAATATTTAAGAAAAGCACTAATAGTGCCGCTTAGCATATGAAATTTGGAACGGATCAAGACCAAACTGATTAAAATCGGTGTTGAATTGGCTTTGCTGTAAGACTTTGAAAAACATGACTGTTGTATTTTCCGCCGCTGATCTGTCGTAGTTAGATACCTTTCAATACATATATAGACCCGATAGGAAAAAATTTTTCCGGGTCGTGCTTTTCTTGTTTTTCGGAGTGGTTTAACCCTTTACCCAATAGCCAAACCTCCAAACCCTTATCTTACACCGATATAGGTAAGCCTTATCCGATAATCAATAACCAATATCCATGTGGTAAGCGTAACACACTCTCACCAATACAGTTTATTGGAAATATTGGAAAATTAGTTTGAATCTGACACCTGTTCTTTTCAATCCCATATAAATGCATTTATGTTTACCATTATCATTATAGTGTAAATAAAAAGTTTTTAGGGAATTAAATTCTCTTTTTGATGGTGTATTTTTCATGCAATTTGAAGTATATATAAGCAAAATACACGGGGATAAAACGAGGCAAGTCAATATATTATCAGAACTTTATTATAATTGACCTTAAAATCTCAGCTAAATATGTTCGGAACAGTAACCTATCGCCTGCTATTCAAAATAAAATATCATTTCAAAACAGGCTTGATCCAGATCAGAGCAGAGTAATAATTCCTATATTCATTCAGCGCGGACCCAGATCATACAGCGAGTAACTCAGCGCCGGTACGGGATCCACGCTTGGATCGATATCAGACGCCGAGAGACTCATTTCAGCCATTAAGGTTAGATCCAGATCAGTAGTTGAGTATGATGTCTGATCTGGATCTAGATCCAAACATTGATTTAGATCAGATATTGAGTAACTCGGCTCCGGACCTGGGTCCAACATTTATCTAAATTAGATTCTGGGTAACTGTATGTCTGATCTGAATCAAATTGTAGATCCAGATTAGATGTTGAGTTATCTGGTGCCTGATCTGGATCTTAAGTATTGAACCCGTCCAGGTTAGGGCCTGGCTCCAAAACGAATGGCGCCACCTGAAAAAATAATAATCGGAAGACAAATTTCATCTGCATGTTCACTGAACTAAATGAAATCATGAAATTCCGACACATAATAATGCACTATAATACATATATTTTTAATACATGAATTAAAGAATATTCATTATCATGGAGTTTTTCATGTAAATAGTTTTTATAATGCATTTGAGTCGGGCACAAGGAAAGTGGAGAATGCGTTGCATTTCAAACAGTGTAGACTCAGATCAGCTGCATCACACACGCAGCATCTGCTTCACACTGTTTGAAAATCACCAGAATATATGCATTATTTGTGTGGCCCAGCAAACAGTGTAGATCCTGATCAGATGCCGCATGGGAAAAGCGGCTGCTGATCTGGGACTACACTGTTTACAACCTCCCAACCCACTTTTCCTGATATCTGTCTTATTTGCATTCATTATGCATTAATCGAGATTTAGAATAGTTCCTGATCTGAGTCTACACAAATTCAGGTTTTTTGCATTATGGTATCTATATTTATTAAATTAATTTTGATGTAGATGAGACGCCACGTAGCTTGTCATTTCATCCAGATCTAAACTGAATGGCGCTTATGAACGAATTATTCGTTTATATCAATTCAGACAGTTTGGATCTCGATAAAAAATATCGGCGTCCACACGAGATCCTAACTGTTTGACAGTTATGAATGAATTCCCAGACATGATTCGTTTGAATGGTTAAATTGGTTGATTAGCTAAGTTATTTGATTGATATTGCTATCTACCCTCTAATCGGATTATACTTACGAAAGTTTTATTGCCCAATTTCCGCCGGTGTGTTTTGAGGTTGACAACGGGTTCCCCATGTGTTATTTTAGCCCCAAGGCAAGTCGCGCGTGATTTATGGAGTTCCGAATAGTCATTGGTCAATTATATTTAACATATTTATATTTAGAATTTGACCTTGGCGACAGTGGAAAATTTTCGTGTAATCATTTATCGGCAAAGTTCGTACTTTCCGAATAATGACGAATAGTATTATACCCATGTCTTACGATGATCACCGAACATATAAAAAGAATATACCACTCTACTTCAGCCTCGTTTTTTGCGATATTTTTCTGTAGTAACACTATTATTAGATTTGTGATTTCAGAAGATATATTATCACACTTTAAATGTGTAGACATCCAGATAAAGAAATTTAACAAGCAAATTGAGATATTAGCAGGTAAACATTGGACTCGCTCAAACCCGCTTATACACGATAATGGATAGACCCGCGCTTAGCCGCTTCTATCAGGGAATAAGCAAAGTCGCGTTATCTCGCTTCTATCAGGTGATAAGCAAACTCGCGCGTATAAGGTAAAGGGTTAAGGTTCAAATAGATAGTTTTAGGCTAGTTTAACATACTTCGATCACAATTTTTTTTTTTTTTTGGGGGGGGGGGGTTCCATGGGTGAGTGAATCCAAGCATGCGTCAAGCACCTTTGGTGCACTGCACTTGTTGTCAAATGTGTTCTATCTGTATGTGAAGTTTGAAGTCAATAGCTTTTATACTTTGAAAGTTATGATCCGGACAAGCCAAATTTTGGAGAAAAATAATAAAGGTCAATAACTCCAAAAATACTGCAGACAGAGTTACAAACCGTCTGCATTGCACTTGCGGTCAATGTGATCTATCTGTATATGAAGATTGAAGTCAATAGCTTTTATACTTTGGAAGTTATGATGGACGAACGAATGAACAGACAGACGGACATAGTGACTCCAGTTTACCCTCCAAAAAACCTTCTTTTGTGGGTGTATAATGAATAGCAAAGGGGGAATTACATAATGTTTCCAACACCACCACGTTGAGGCGGGGCACAAGGGACAGCTTGCAATATTTTTCATGAAGTATGATTTATAAAAGATGTACTTCAAGAAAAGCAAACTATCCCCAAGTGCTGTATGGAAGGAAGCAACAATGCACATTACAGCCAAAAGCAAGCAAGGCACTTTTGAGCAAAATATTGTACTGTAAACTTCAATGGTATCGGTATGTGGTAGGTGACTCGGTCAATTGGCCCGACGGTCAAGTTGCTTTGGGTCTCGGGTTCCAATGATATCGTGATGACAAACAGATGTCATTTTATGCACCCCCCCCCCCCAATGGTGGGCATATAGTAATTGCATTGTCCATCCATCCGTCTGTCCTTCAATCTGTCTGTCCTTCCCAAATTTCGTGTCCCTTCTATAACTTTTATCTGTGAATGGATTTCAAAATAACCTGGCACAAAATTAATGTTCACCACACAAAGACGACATCTCACGTTCAACTCCCTGGTACATGGGTCAAAGGTCAAGGTCACAGGGTACAACTATGGGAGCATTTATCATGTGACTGACAGCTCTTGTTTGAGTGCGTTATTTTTAGATGGAGACTTGATATTTGGCATGCAAGTTGTACATTTTGAGTTGTGACACGTCAAGGTCAAGGTCATCCTTCAGGGTCAAATGTCAGATGTTTGTTTGTTTGTCAGCAACTTTAACATTGGGCATAACTTTTAAATCTGTAGGCCAGATAGAGACTTGATATTTGGCATGCGTGTGTATCTCATAAAGCTGCACATTTTGAGGGGTCACATGTCAAGGTCAAGGTCATCCTTCAGGGTCAAAGGTCACTGACTTTAACATTGGCCTTAACTTTAGAACCAGTAGAGATAGAGACTTGATATTTGGCATGCATGTATATCTCATGAAGCTGCACATTTTGATGTCATCATGCAGGGTCAAAGGTCAAATTTAGCAGGGGCATCTTGTTTTCTAGAAAACAAGAGATTTTTGTAAAACATGTGTACCCCACAGACCCCCTGACCTTATCAGCTACACATAAATAGCATGTTAACCCTTTCCTCCATAAATACGCCTTTCTACGCCTCTGTAAAAGTCACTTTTTGAAACCATTGTGATAAGCATTTGGTCCTAAGGAGCAAATGCTCTATTTATCACAATGGTTTCAGAACTACAAATTTCTAAAACTTTCCTTTTCTGTAGTTAAATACACCTTTTCGGTAGATTTATTCAAAGAGGTTGCATCTTAAAATAGCCTATGAGGGAAAGGGTTAAAACTAAAGGATATGATTGTGGCATCTTTGCAATGTATCAAATGATAGGTTCATTGATAAATTTAGGCGTTGTAGTCATCGGTATAGGCCTACATAGCTCTTTGGACAGGACAGCCTACATCTAAAAAAAACCTGATAGCATCTATGGCTGTCATATTCAACTGCCTAGAATTAAAAAGAGTGGATACTATCTACCCTGAGTAGCAGGAATAATACGTAAGAAGGAAATCCACACTAATAATAAATTGCATTTCAATACAACTACTACACAGGACTGGATGTGAACAGGGAGACTTACATGAATTTCTGCCATGCCATGCGCTGACCATGTGCTTTTCCCACCAATTTTCATTGGACAGAACCTCTTGACCAGTACTGTACGACTAACCAAGATTACACACAGCTCTACCTGAGGTAATTAGAAGCCAGTCACCTGTGACTAATTATCATACAGGTAGATACACTGATACCTTCTGCAGGTGTGTTCCCACTTTCCCCACTTTTTTTAATTGGTAAAGTAATTGGGGTGTTTGGTGTGGAGAATTGGGGAATCTATTGTGAAGGGTAACAATAGACTAAAAGGTGTTATTGGAAGTTTAAAGGTGTATCACAAATTTTGTCTTATTTTTGTCAGATTGTGGAGTATGAAGATGAAATGTTTTACTATAAATTTTGTAAAATTAGAAAATGGCCATTGTATTTTCCTATTTTTTCTTATTTGTGTCAGATTATGGAGTATGAAGAAAAGTGTTTTACTTTAAAATTTAGTACCAGAATTTAAGAAAATTAGGAAAATATAATGACCATATTCTGATTTGTGAAAATTTATTTCACAAATTAGAAAATGGTTATTGTATTTCCGTAATTTACTTAATTATTCTGTAACAAAATCTTTAACTCAGATTCTGAAAATACAGATCATGTAAATGCAATATATTAAGAGATCTGATATAATGTTTTTCCGGAATTATTAAGGAAAATAACATGACAGTTATCTAATTTGTGAAATAAAATGAATAATTTTCACTTTAACTCTTTCCCCTGTTCTATGTTTATTATACCTACCAAATATTCATGGACAAATTAGCAAACAGAGCAGACCCTGATCAGATGGCTCCTATAGGAGTCGTCTGATCTGGGTCTACTCTGTTTGCAACTGCGTGAAAACACATTTATATGAGGGAAAGGGTTAAATAAATGGACATGTTAACATTGAAGATTATTTAAAAATTTCACAGATGAAAAAAATTGTCTTGTTTCTAAATTATAAATGCATGTATAACGAAACACAATACAATTTTGATATTATTCATTAACATACAATGAAATATTAGCAAATTTTAATTTTTATTATAAAGCAAAACAGTGATGTAGTAAATACATAATGTATATAAAGATCATTAATCAGCAAATCTGCACATCTAGTGTTCTGAAATTGTTACATTATAAGTATTCAGCTTATAATACATGGCCCACGTTTATATTGACCCTTTACTGCATAACTATGCCTGTATGCACCTTTGCAAACACAGAAGACCCAGATCATATGGTTCCTATTGGGGCAGTCTGATCATGACCGAGTCTGCTCTGCTCGCTTTTGAAATACAGATCCGAATCTACAGTTTATGACATGTCAGTATTACTTATTGTTTGATTATTCATGGAGTAAAGGGTTAAATGACATTGCATTGCAAGTATATTAATATTTAAACTTTATGCAAACAGAAGAGAAGCAGATTAGATGGCTCCTGTGAGAGCCGTCTGATCAAGGTCTGCTGTTTCTTATATGCCGTATTATGTTTATTAGTTTTATTACAATTGCTATAACTATATTAAATTCTATAACTACATTCCGCTTTCTAAAACTATAAAGCAATATATGCATTTCTTTAATTATCACAATGTTGATAATTTTTTCTTCTTTTTTTCTTCTTTTTTCAGTGTTTTGCTATTGTAACCATGTTACTTGCACATATTGAAATAAATAAATCTTTATACTATTTAATAGTGAAATAATGAAAATTTAGCATTATGTTCGGTAGGCTACCTTTAATTTTTATACAGGTAATGTCTCATTTTGCAGCACTTGCTAATTGGACCCAATTACCCTAATAGGTGTGAATTTAGAAATGTGAGGAAAGTGAGAACAAACCCAAAACCCTTCTGCAGTATGTAGATGCAAACTTAACCATAAACTCTATACCCAAACTGACCATAAACTTGATACCCAAACTGACAATACTTGACAGGACTGTAGCAGTTCATGTGACCTTGACCTTTGACCTAGTGACCTCAAATACAATAGCGGTCATCTAGTGGTCATGAGTAATCACTACAGCAAGATTGAAGATCCTAAGCCAAACCCATGAGCAGTTATTGATCGGAAACCATTTCACTAGTGAGGGTCATGGTGACCTTGACCTTAGACCTCAAAAAATCTAGTTTTCAACATGTATTTGTTGTTTCACTTCTTAGAAGAATATGTTATGCCTACACACTTTGTTAGAGTGAAGCGTGATCAGAATTTTGGTAGATCCTGAGCTAAACTGAGTTCTCATGTTCAGAAAAGTAATGCAGTGTATGTCTGGTGGGGGGGGGGAGACATCTGTTTTTGTGACAAAAAACCCTCTCTAGTTATTAGTTGTCCTCTTAGTATAAAGAATATTAAGTTTTTGTTTCTATTAAACGGGTATTATTTTCAAACCCGTGGGTTCCTTCTACCTGAAGGTCTGGACCTGAAAACTTAATAACTATGATAATCATAATAAGGAAGAGAGAAAAGATAGCTTAATGGGGTACAAAATCATAATAAATGTAATTATAGCAAAAGTCTATACCAGCTGCCAAAAACAATCAATATAATATAGACCAGAAAGAAACATACTAATACTCTAGGCAGCTGGACACATTTGGAATGACTGCCATTAAATATGCTGTCTCAATTTAACTGATGAGAGTGCAAAACAGAGGTTTGTCTCCCTCTTGTTCATTCCTCCTTCACAATTCAAACCATTCCAGCAGATGCTTTCCCCCCAGCCAAAAAGAAAAATTGATTGAGAAGAACAATACTGACTTATCATAAACCGACCGGCTAGATGAAA
Organism: Azorinus chamasolen; assembly: GCA_963576725.1. Lineage (NCBI taxonomy): Eukaryota > Metazoa > Mollusca > Bivalvia > Cardiida > Solecurtidae > Azorinus > Azorinus chamasolen. Next base: position 28,859,374 of record OY755240.1, read on the forward strand.
TCATCAGTACCATAATGAAAACCCCAAATTCGAATTTCAAGAATGACAGTAATGAGCTGTAGTCGGGTTTTAACAACGACTACCAATTCAAGTTTAACAATTTAGCCAAATTTGAGTTGCTGCTACGAATCAGCTCGGGGAAAACAGCCTGTATCACTAGACCTACCCTCCAAGGACCATGACCTCTGTCACCAGGGAAGGGCAGGTAAGGTGAATCGGTCTCAAAGAGCAGTTTACGATGACTTGCCAGCATTAAAGTTTCCCTAGTGCTAGAATCCACTGTGGATTGTCGAGAGAGACTGAAAAAACAATTAGGAAGGGTACTGCTCCAATAATCAAATTCTTTAGAGTCTCCAACAAAACAATGCCTTTGGATTTTTAGATGAGTTAGATTTAGAGAAACTAACATTTGGAGAACTCCTTTAGCTGCAGTACCGTCATTCTTGTCCCTACAATGAATAACCACAGGCTTGTCAAGCCGGTCCGCTAGTTAAAGTGCTTTTTTGAGAAATTGGTGCTGGGCCTCAACCTTACCCTTGACGCACTCTTGCCTGTTATGGGCACTTGAGCAGCGACATGTAGTAGTAAAGTCAAGTCCAACTTCCCCAACAGCAACTGCCTCTGGATATTGCTGAAACTGGCGCTCCAGCTTGGCAAACATGTGATCTACATTATTTCTGTAAAGGAGATGTGGGTGTATTCCTAAGGTGAAGCTGATCCTATTGTCTGAAGCATTTAATTTAGGAATAGTACCCCGACCGGCTGGATGACTGAGGGTAAGACATATAGCACAAGACGCACTTTACCCATCAATTATAATAAACCGACCGGCTGGACAATTGATGGATAAATGTAGAAAAATTTGACCTATTAACTTGTTGTTCAGTCGGGCAAGCGGGCAGGCAATCTAATTTTCCGACCACCCCTGGAAGTTGGAGTTAAAGGCTCAGGTGTTGGAGAAGAAGGAGCCGTTTCCACCTCCAAATCAGAGTCGGACAGAGAATCCTCGATCAGCTCGGGCTGCGATTGGCTATCCAAGTCATCTGGAAGCATGTATGGCAATGTCTGATCTAGGTCTATCTCCATATCTGGTTCCTGTTCGTCTGTTAGCTGTTCGTCCAAGGTCTGATTCATGTCTGAGAAGTCATGTCATTCCGGATCTAAATCCAAAATCACATGTCTTCTCTTTTTGAGCCATAGAGGCAGATCAGAATCTCGGCAGAGTTTGAGCCGATCATGATGTACAACAAAAAACTTCTTGTTGGACTCTAACCTATATAAGGGGTGGTTTTGGGAACAGACAATGAACGGTCCTGTCCAAGGGGTCTTAGTTTTGAGCTAACGCCCACCTTTGTTGAAGTATCTCTTAGATACACTGATCACCTGGGCTAAATGACCGCTCTTTCAGTCTCAGGTCATAGTCACGTTTTTGTCTCAGCTGAGTTTGACCAATTTTGTCTCGAGCTAAGACATGGATTTCAGACATCCTGGAGATGAGACTTTTCACCCAGTCATCTGCTTCAAACGGAGAAAAGTCAATTTGACCCAACAAAAGATCCAACGGCTGGATTGTTTCCCTCCCAGGCATCATCATGTTTGCCGAGAAACCACTGGTATGGTTTTTCATTGAATGCAAAGCCATGGCGATCAAGGGGAGAAAACCATCCCAATCCTTCAGACCTTTAGAGATGAAACTTTGAATCATTTGAAGAATAACCCTGTTAAAAACCTCACACTGTCCGTTTGAACAAGGCTTATATGGGGTCGTCCTAGTTTTTGAAATTTCTAGAAGTTTACAAAGTGCCTGAAACAAATTACTTTCAAAATTTGATCTGAATGAATTATGAGCGGGCAACCAAAGGTGCTAATGAAACGGTCAAGGAATGCTTTGACAGTAACTTGAGCATTCTGCTCGGGGATAGCAGCCAGTTCCACCCACTTTGTGAACTGGTCTACCATGACCAAAATGTACCTATTTCCTTTGCTACTTTTATGAAATGGGCCCAATATATCAATGTGAACCCTTTCCATAGGATAAGCTGAGTGGTATAAACTTTGACCTGCCCTAGGGGTTCTATTGCCCTTCTTGTTCCTATTGCATATTCTGCACCCAGAAACATACAACTCCGTATCCCGGGTCATGCCGTACCAAAAATACTTATTTTTAAGTCTATTTGTTGTTTTGGCAATTCCAAGATGACCCGATGACCTACAGTCATGACATCCTTGCAACACTTGCTGTCTCAAGGTCCGCGGGATTACGATGCATGACCTTGTGCCTAATTCAGGGTGTTCAGACCATTCATAAAATAGGATGCCATTGGACATTGAAATACAATCACGGCATGACCACAGATACCTAGTTTCAGGACTTGTCAACATCAGTTCCCGTCTGGATGGCTCATAACTGTGTTCGAGCCAGTGCATAACCAGACCTTTGTTGGGATCTTGCCATTGAGAATCCCGTAATTGTCTAGAAGTCAGTCCTTCAACCCAATTGGATGTTCCAGCTTCTTGTGAATCGCTAACCTGTGCAATATTCATGACTGCCAGTGGCACCACATCGTCGACATCTTCGGCGAAGCGAGACCACTGGTTTTGAGCACGAGTACAATACGAACATCCGCCTTATGGGAGATCCCTCAGATCCGCTCCTGCATAATAGCAATCACATGATCGGAGGGTATCCCCAATGCGGCTCAAAGAATCTGCATTTACGTGCTCACAGCCTTTTCTATGGACAATAGTCATATTATATTGCGACAGCTCTTCAAGCCATCGCGCTAATTGCCCTTCTATATGCTTGAATCTGGTGAGCCAAACTAAACTATTATGGCCAGTACGAACCAGAAATGGATGTCCCAGTAGGTAATGTCTGTAAGTCCTGCAGAATCTAACTTAACTTAAAAGTTCTTTACGTGTCGTGCAGTACTTACGTTGAGCGGGCAGTTGAGTGTATCTACCAAAACTAATAGGTTTAACCACTCCGTCCTGAATCTGGGACAATGCCCCACCAATCTGTCTATTACTGGCGTCAACGTCCAGAATGAATGTGCCTTTAGGTGAAGGATGGTAAAGTAATGGGGACTTAACCGCTAATTCTTTCAATTGAGTAAAAGCATGTTCATGTTCTTGAGACTGCATAAACTGTCTGGCATTAGACAATGCATATAAGCTCTCAGCGACCCTTGCAAATCCCTCAATATGACTTCTATGATAATTCATAAAACCCTAGAAGGACTGCAAGCCTTTCGCATTTGTAGATCTAGGCCAGTTCTTTAAAATTTCCATTTTTCCTGGAGAAATTGAAACACCATGTTCACTTACAAGCTTTCCCAAGAACTCCACTTCCTTTTTAAAGAAAATGCATTCCTTGGGCTTAAGCTTCAAGTTATTTTCCTTGAATCTGGTGAAAACCTTGCGAAGGATAGAAAGAGTATTGTCAAAATCAGTACCAAGAATGATTAGATCATCAAGATACACGACAAGCTCTTCCCATGTCAAACCTCTGAGAACTAACTGCATGGCCCTTTGGAAAGTCGCGGGGCTGTTACAAAGCCCCATGGGGAGACGCGTCCATTGAAATGTGCCAAACCGGCTAGTAAAACTGGTTTTACTTTTAGAATTTTCTGCCAAAGGTATTTGGTAATAACCACTACAAAGGTCGAGGACACAGAAAAGTTTCTTCCCTTGCAATGAGTCTAGACAATCTTCAATTATAGGGAGATTGTAATTATCTTTGACCGTTTTATTGTTGAGGGCCCTATAGTCTAGACAATAACGTAAATCTCCTGACTTTTTGCGGACAAGAACTGGAGCAGAAGACCAGTCAGAAGAAGAAGGTTCAATGACACCTTGTTGCAAGAGTTTGTCAACGTATTCTTTGTCTTGTTGTTGGAATTCCAATGGAGTGCGCCTAAATGTTTCCTTAACAGGGATTTCGTCAGTCGTTACAATTTTGTGCTCTACATCTTTGAGACAGCCAAGGTCAAAATCGTCTTTTGAAAACACTGATTGGAATTCAATCAAAAGATTTCTGAACTTTGTTTTCTGAACTTGGTTTAGGTCGGAACTTGATTTTTCAAACATGCTAGCCAAATGTTCAGGCAAAGAACCAGTATTGGGTGTAGAGCTTTTAACAGACTCGTCACATGTATTGTCAGACTCAATGAGAGTCACTGGTTCAGCCTGCCCTAAGAAAATGTCACGTTTGAAAAGTCTATACGAGTTTGAATCATTTATGACCTTCAGTTTAACATTTTGTGTCTTCTCACCATACACTGACGCAACCAGACAACTTTTGAACTTTGAAGGTTCAACTACAAAACTAGATGGCAAAAGTTTTTCAGTTTTTGCTTCCAAAAAACCAATTGAATTTGGCGGGATAACTACCCTTCTTACATTGTACACTCTGCAGCCATGATCATTGTGGTAAATTTTCAAAGGGAATTTTTCATTGTCAATGGACATTGTGCTGTTGCCAAAATCAATAATAGCTCCCAAGGGTTTGAGAATATCTAGACCTAAAATGCACGGAGTATTAATTGGGGCTATGCACACTGTGTGTAAAACCGTGCGATTACAGATTGTCAATGGTACATTATCTATTATTGAACCTTTCACTGGATCAGGACCAATGCCCTGATGTATGCAAGGTGCAATAATTTCGTGATTCTCTAGCATACCTTTGAACTTTTCTTCTTGTAAAATTGTAATCATGGCTCCACTGTCTATCAATGCCACGACTGGCGTGGAGTCAATCAAAATATCACGAAAAACCGCGTGCCCTTCAGTGAGCTTGACAGAAAATGATTCTATGTCACGACCCTTCTTATCGGGTGGGGCTAGTTGTGGGTCGCTTTCGGAACCAGCCCTTCCAAGTTTAAACACTTGGATTTCTCCTCATTAGGCAAGGGGCTAGCAGATCTTGCATGGTAATCGTGACGGGGTTGACCAATGGCACGATCCGGAAATCGGCGTGGGGATTCTCTGTATCCCCTATCTGAACTTCGGTAACGATCCCTTGGAGGGGATCTATACCGATCCTCGCGCCGATCCCAGTCCCTATTTCTCCTAGGGTCGAAACCACTCCTATTCGGACTTGGTGACCGCGAATAGGGTCCTGGGGAATATGGCCTACTGGAATAATGGTCTGAACGGTCTGGTGACCTACGATATGAATCCCTATCTGACCGTTCATACCTAAAGTTGGGTCGCCCCCTATCGTACTCTCTGTGAGTGCGACTAGGACTGGAACCTCGGTCCCTGTATCTGTCATGGGGGCTTGGGTAGCGCTCTCCTGGCGCTTCATAATAAGGGGACGGTGACCTTGACCTCGGGTTTAAATGGGACTTTAAAAGGGACTCCATACCCCGTAATAAAGAGTCACCGAGTTCTTTGAAAGAAGTTTCTGGGGTCACAGAGACAGCCTTTTGTTCAAAGGTCACCTGTTTTGTGACCCCTAGAACTTTGGAGTTTTGCGCAGAAAGCTTTTACAAATTTTAAAGATCTTGCATGCTCTTATGCTTCCGTCCAAGAGCATCCAATGCTGCCTCCTTGTTTTTTAGCCCTCGGAGAAAGGCCTCTGTAGTCAGGCGATTGAGGAATTCATTGTCCCTCTCACCCCTGTAACCATCATTGGCCAGAGCTTGGATTTTCTGAAGAAATTCCTCCTCCGTCTCCAAATCCTGTTTGATGGCGGACAATTTCTGCCTGGCAGCCATCGGCTCATCTCGGTAATCAAACCGGACGGCCATATCTTGAACTAACAGGCTGAAATTGTCAGCAACCGTAGATCTGTTAGCGTATTCTAACGCTTGGTCAGAGAGACAGTCGAAGAAGCGATCTAGTTTCTTCGCTTCATTCCACTGTCTCCTATTAGCCACACAATTGAATTTGGCCAAAAAGACATCAAACTTTACCCCGACAGGCTTGCCGGAGAAAGTCTGCATCCTTGGCACTTGTGGCGAAGTAGACCGATTCCTATGGGTCCTTGATCTTTCCGGACTTGGACTACGAGGACGTGTAGGGAGGAAGTCATTAGAGGCAGGTGGAGGGAGTGGGGGTGGCGGAAAACCATTACCTGCACTTGCGCCCACATAAACACCACCTCTAGTATTGCCTGCAATTGTGCGGCTTATTGTCTGCAATACCACATTAGTGGCCTGACCAGTTTCCTCTTTAACTACCTGAGGTGGGGCTTCTACGTCAGAAGGTTGACCAGGTGGCGATAGAGGCTGAGATGGAGGTGGTATAAATATTGGAGGAGGCAAGTATGGAGCCAATCCAGGAGCACTCACAGGGGACTTGAATCTAGTATCTAGCCTAGATTCCAATCTCCTGAAGTCCTCCTTGAGCTGAGTATCTAAGTAGCTCTGGCGCTCCATAAGCGGCTGGACTCTAGCTTCTAAGCTAGCTTCCAGTCGCTTAAAGTTGTTCGCCAGAGCGTGCTCACTTCTTTCATGTCGCTCTTCCAGCTGATCAAAAAGCTTTTATTCTATTACATTTTGTCTGGCTTCCTGTTTGGTTAGAAACTCAGTCAAAATTCTGTTCTGCTGTTCACAGAAACTCTTCAAGGACGCCTCTTGACTTTCAAGTTGTCCCCGAAGTGCTACCCGTTCTTTTTCAGCAACCTAAAAATTTCTGTTGGACAATTCGTCCGAATTATCAATTCGCTGGAGAATTTGTTCCAGCCTCTCATCGCCTCTTGGTCTGGTAAGGGAAATTTTCCCTTGATCTACCAATGCCTGCCAATTAACTGCTTTGGTAATTTCCACCAACTCATTGACGGTCAAATCCCTCTCCTCATCAATGGCCAGTCTTCTGCTCTGCATTACAGCAGCGGCAGTCTTTTCCCCGACATTTTGGAGAGTTCTCATATCCGCCAATGTGCAGGTGAAAAAGTTCATGGCTTTGTCAGACATTTTTACAATGTAATTTATCAAAACAAATGTCAAAAGAATGAAAGAAAATATTAAAGTAATTAATATTTAATGAATGCTGACTATTATCAACACCCGACAAAATCGGATGGTGACGAAAGAGTACCGATAAGGTAGCACAAAAAGATGTAGTCACCTCGTGGAAATTTTCAAAGAAAATTCTTCACAAAATGCAAAAAATATCAATATAAATGCAAAAACAATGAATATATATTGACAATTATCAACACCCGTTGATATCGGATGGTGACTGATATCGGATGGTGACTAAAGAGTACGGATAAAGGTAACACAAAAGGATGGAGTCACCTCGTGGAAATTTTCAAAGAAAACTTTCACAAAATGCAAAAATATCAATATAAACGGAAAAACAATGAATATATATATATTGACAACTATCAATTATCAACACCCGATGATATCGGATGGTGACTAAATACAATGGATATAAAAAAAATGAAAACAGCGTGGGAGCCTCGTTAAAATTTTCTAAGAAAACTTTCACGAAAAATGCATAAAATAACAATTAAATGCTCTTCCTTTTTGCTCGCAGCGTCACTTGCTGTTTAAGCCGAGAGGATAAATGTATCAATATATCAAATGAATAACAAGATAGGCATACTATACAGGAAATGCAAGTATAAACTTACCTGGCTGGATAAGCGTGGCTTCTCGGTATAGGCGTTCAGATAGAAGAGGAGGAGCTACGACGCCGCCTGGCGGACGTTCTAAAATTGTCCTTTCGGCCCCTGTCTATTTGGCCCATGTGGATGTGGCGTCCCCGCATCACTTGCATGATAATATACCGTTGATAAAAAAGCAAGCGGATGTCTAAAGTTTTTGGACTAATATTTATGTATTAATTTTCATATAATGTTTGCTTCTAAACAGTATGACTTTAACCCTTCCCATGTTTGATATTCATGCAAGACTCCATCTAATATGATGAATTAACTGTTGATTCCATTCTGGTACATAGAACAAAGAATAGTGTTGCTTGAATCACTAGTGCACTAGTGTCAATGGTCAATTTTCTGAAACAGAGAACAAATTTTGCTTGAATAAAATTTGATGTCTATTGCTGATATATTTCACGTATTCCTTGGTCGTTTCGGTCCCAATTGTGACCGAATCGACCAAGGCCGAAACAACCAAGGCCGTAACAGATTGGGTCCGAAACGACCCGGGACCGTGTGTACCCCTCTGGTGTCTTGAAACAAAAAAATCGTACTTTTTATCGAATTATGCGCGATTTACAGTTCTACTGTGCAACAGTGTTCAAATTAAATTTAAGAATACACGCTCCAAGTGAAATAAAAGTAAAACGGTAATTAAAATTTAAACTATTCTTACCTGGTTTATCGATCAGCCATATTTGAAAACACAGTCCGAGATCACGTGATACGTTGCAAATTTTCCCATGACATCACAGTCTCTAACTTTAAACCATTGACGCGAACACTTATGTTTGAAACCATTTCAGATCAGTTTCTTTCAAATGGATGGACTCTCTATACTAAACACACCAAAGGGTAATTTTTTATCTAACATCTTCCAGGGAATTTAATGAAGTTTGCATCTCAAATGTCTCATTTCTATGACCAATTCTATGGATTCGTGGTACCCTATCGATTCCTGCATTGTGTAAAACGTAGTTTTCTCAATCTGTGACCTAGTTTTTGTCAATAGCTTCCTTGAAAATGATGCGTTAATATGGAAAACGCCATTACGCCATTAGTTTTCTTCTATTGCGCTGTATAATTATAAATTTCAAAATAATCATTGTTATGAATTTTTATCGGAACGATTTTAGTCCTGCAAAAACTCCCGCAACGTGAATTTTCTTTCCCGGTTAGAGCACACGAATCAATAGGAATTAGGTCAAAATATCGTCGCAGCCGACTCGTTCGATTTAGCAAGTAAAATTTACACTTTTGATGATTTGTTTCTAAAAAATTATTATTTCAAGATGAATAAATGTTTTAAAATATTACTATACAAATAAAAAAGACTTAAACTGCACAACTGTCATACGTGCATAATATAATTTAAACATGAATCGACAGGAATAGAGCATATAGGCTATTTTTAGACTTGAATTCTGTGAATGAATCTTCTGAGAGTGAAGGTCTTTCAGAACTATCACGCTCATGTCACGCAGTGGGCATTAGCTGTATCCGTGGACAAAAAGCAGATTCTTCCGCAAAATTGTTCTCCCTGCAAATCTCAGAAAAACTTTTCATAGAATAATCATACACTGCCCTACACTATACTTTCGAAGAAACATCCATTGTGAACAAGGTCAGTAGAATTCATTTTCTGTACGAAGACAGAAGAACTATTTCGTCGATGTTAAACTGTTTTCCCCTTGATCGCATAGCATTTTCCACGTTGGCCTAACAATATCAAGGGGCAGCATCTGCCCTTTGATAACAAGAGTGCCAGTGGACACAATATACGCCCGTCGGGGTCTTGTTCAACATTAACTGGGGTTAACGTATTTGCTGAACTCAAATTCTAAGCCCAATTTTGCGACCAAGTTTCAAGGTTGTAAATAGGCATACTTTAACAAAAAACCTTAACCAAAAATTCTAAATTGAAAAGTGCCATAATTGTGTCTAAATGCTTGACAGAGTTGCATTGTATTTACTCTTACCTACAGATGAAGCTTCTGATGGTGAACAAATGATTCAAGTTTAAAAGCTTTATCTGAAAGGGTTATGTTAATAAGTGGACTTTAACCAAAACCTTAACCAAAAATTCCAAGCTAAAAAGCGTCATAATCATGTCAAAATGTTAGGCAGAGTTATGTACTCTTGCCTACAGGTGAAGCTTGTGATGGTGAACAAGTGCTCCAAGTTAGCTTTATCTCAAAGGGTTATGTAAATAAGTGGACTTTAACCAAAACCGTAACAAAAAATTCTAAGTTAAAAAGGGGTATAATTCGGTCAAAATGCTTGACAGAGTTATTTTCTCTTGCCTACTGGTGAAGGTTGTGATGGTGAACTAGTGTTCCAAGTTTAAAACCTTTATCTCAAAGGGTTATGTAAATAAATGGACTTTAACAAAGCCTTAACCAAAAATTCTAAGTTAAAAAGGGGCATAATTCGGTCAAAATGCTTGACAGAGTTATTTACTCTTGCCTACAGGTAAACAAGTGTTCCAAGTTTCAAAGCTTTATCTCAAAGTGTTATGTAAATAAATGGACTTAACAAAGCCTTAACCAAAAATTCTAAGTTAAAAAGGGGCATAATTCAGTCAAAATGCTTGACAGAGTTATTTACTCTTGCCTACAGATGAAGGTTGTGACGGTGAACAAGTGTTCCAAGTTTAAAACCTTTATCTCAAAGGGTTATGTAAACAAGAGATGTTTGTGAAACATTTATACCCCCCAGACCCCCTGACCTTTGATCTAGTGACCTCAACTATAGAGGTCATCTAGCGGTCATGACTAATCACCACAGCAACTTTGAAGATCCTAAGCCACACCACTGATCATTTATTGATCTGAAAACATTTCACATATTAAGGTCATGGTGACCTTGACCTTTGACCTAGTGACCTCAACAACTATAGGGGTCATCTAGTGGTCACGACCAACTACCACAGCAAGTTTGAAGATCCCGACCCAAACCATTGAGCAGTTATTAATTGGAAACCATTTCATCAGTTAAGGTCATGATGACCTTGACCTTTGATCTAGTGACCTCAAAATCAAAAGGGGTCATCTAGTTGTTATGACCAACCACCACAGCAAGTTTGAAGATTCTAAGTCAAACCCTTGAGCAGTTATTGATCACAAAACATTTCAACAGTAAAAGTCATGGTGACCTTGACCTTTGACCTAGTGACCTAAAAAATAATAGGGGTTATCTATTGGTCATGACCAACCACCACAGCAAGTTTGAAGATCCTAAGCCAAACCCTTGAGCAGTTATTGATCGCAAACCATTTCACCAGTTAAGGTCATGGTGACCTTGACCTTTGACCTAGTGACCTAAAACACAACAGGGGTCATCCAGTTGTCATGAACAACCACCTAAGCAAATTTGAAGGTCCTAAGCCAAACTCTTGAGCAGTTATTGATCAGAAACCATTTCATCAGTTAAGGTCATGGTGACCTTGACCTTTGACCTAGTGACCTCAAAATCAATAGGGTCATCCAGTGGTCATGACCAACTACCAAAGCAAATTTGAAGATCCTAAGCCAAACCCTTGAACAGTTATTGATCAGAAACCATTTTACAAGTTAAGGTCATGGTGACCTTGACCTTTGACTTAGTGACCTCAAATACAATAGGGGTCATCCATTTGTCATGACCAACTACCGCAGCAATATTGAAGATTCTAAGCCAAACCATTGAGCAGTTATTGATTGCAAACCATTTCACCAGTTAAGAGCATGGTGACCTTGACCTTTGACCTAGTGACCTAAAAAAACAATAGTGGTCATCTAGTGGTCATTACCAACAACCACAGCAAATTTGAAGGTCCTAAGCCAAACCCTTGAGCAGTTATCGATCAGAAACCATTTTACCAGTTAAGGTCATGGTGACCTTGACCTTTGACCTAGTGACCTCAAAATCAATAGGGGTCATCCAGTGGTCATGACCAACTACCACAGCAAGTTTGAAGATTCTAAGCTAAATCCTTGAGCAGTTATTGATCGGAAACCATTTAACCATTTCAGGACATGGTGACCTTGACCTTTGACCTAGTGACCTTAAAATCAATAGGGGTCATCTAGTGGTCATGACCAACCACCACAGCAAGTTTGAAGATCCCAAGCCAAACCCTTGAGCAGTTATTGATCGGAAACTATTTCACCATTTAAGGTCATGGTGACCTTGACCTTTGACCTAGTGACCTCAAAAACAATAGGGGTCATCTACTTGTCATGACCAACCACCACAGCAAGTTTGAAGATTCTAGGCCAAGTCGTTTATTAGTTATCATTCGGAAACCATCGATCTACCGACCGACCGACAGACCGACCGACCGACCGACATGTGCAAAGCAATATACCCCCATTTTTTCAAAAGGGGGGTATAATAAATGGACTTTAACAAAGCCTTAACCAAAAATTCTAAGTTAAAAAGGGGCATAATTCGGTCAAAATGCTTGACAGAGTTATTTACTCTTGCCTACAGGAGAAGGTTGTGACGGTGAACAAGTGTTCCAAATTTCAAAGCTTTATCTCAAAGTGTTATGTAAATAAATGGACTTTAACAAAGCATTAACCAAAAATTCTAAGTTAAAAAGGGGCATACTTCAGTCAAAATGCTTGACAGAGTTATTTACTCTTGCCTACAGGTGAAGGTTGTGATGGTGAACAAGTGTTCCAAGTTTCAAAGCTTTATCTCAAAGTGTTATATAGATAAGTGGACTTGTTCCACATAAATTGAGGTTAACATTTTTGCTTAACGCAAATGCTAAACGCAAATTCTAAGTCCAATTAAGCGACCTTGACCTTGGATAAACGAGCCGAGACTTGACAGGCTACTGTAGCATGTCTAGATAAACATTATGATTAAATTTGGGAAGGATCCACCAAGCGGAACTTGAGTTAGAGATGTTACAGACAGACAGACCGGTTAAATTTTTTGCTAAACGCAAATTCTAAGTCCAATTGTGTGACCTTGACCTTGGATAAACAAACCGGGACTTGGCAGGCAACTGTAGAATGTCTAGATAAACATTGTGTTAAAATTTGAGAAGGATCCACCAAGTGGAACTTGAGTTAGAGATGTTACAGACAACCAGACAAACAGACAACCAGACAGCGCTATTCCATAATACGTCCCGTTTTTTCAAACGGGCGTATAAAAAGGGAGATAAGTCTGAGGTTTCAAATTACAGACCTGTTTCTCTATTAAGTTGCTGTGGGAAACTTTTTGAACGTATTGTTTTTAGATATGTATATAACGTTTTGCTTGATAATAAATTATTATACAAATACCAGTCTGGCTTTCTACCAAATCCCTCTACAAGCTTTCAACTGATAGATATATATATCATTACATTTGTCAGACAATTGACAACAGACAGCTTTCTTGTATGTTTTTTGTGATACATGTATTTCGAAATCATTTGATAGAGTGTTGCATAGTGGTCTATTGTTTAAATTATCTATCAATGGTATAAGTAGAAACTTTATAAAATGGCTTACGAGTTATATTGAAAATAGATTACAGAGGGTTGTTTTAAATTCATCTGAATCAAAATTTCGGAAGATAAATCCGGGCGTTAATCAAGGGTCCGTTTTCGGGCCAATTTTATTTATCATATATGTTAATGATATTGCAGATATTCTGCTTAGCTTAACTCGCCTTTACGCATACGATAGCTCTATTTACTGTTCTGCTTAAAATATTCAGGATATTAAGGTTATTATGACTTTTACAGCTCTAATAAACACCTTCTTCCACCTAAACCTAGAACTTCTTTTAGACATCTTAAAAAGGGTTTACAGGATTTCCATTCAAAATACGTTTTTGTTCCTGCTGATAAGGCATCGAATAATGTGATTATTATTTGACGATTACATTATATCGATGTCTTGAAGCAGGAAATTATTCATACCAAGTCATACATTTCAGTTACCACTGACGAAAAGACCATCATTTCAGACCATGTCAAAAAGTGTGAACAATTTGGAACCGATATTAAAATTACACAACATAAACTTCCTACAATGTATTGGTTACCAAAACTACATAAAAAACCATATAAAGCGCGTTTCATTGCAAATTCTTGTTCATGTACAACTACTAAATTGTCTATACTTTTGACTTCTTGTTTAACGAGGGTAAAGGAACATGTAAAATTCTACTGTGATAAGACTTATGAAAATTCTGGAATAAATCTCTTCTGGTCTATTAAGAACTCTTCAGAAGTCTTAAACAAACTTAAGAACAAAAGGTATCTTGCATCCACTGTAAGCACGTACGATTTTTCTACTCTGTACACAACTCTTCCTCATATTTTAATTAAGGATAAGCTTACTAACTTAATCCAGAAAATATTTGCACGGGAAAAAACATCATTCTTGGCATGTAATGCTGAAAAAGCTTTCTTTACTGACGAGCAAATGAAATATTACACCAATTGGACTTGCTCAGAAGTTTGCGAAGCACTTACCTTTCTTTTGGATAACATATTTGTACGTTATGGGAATGCTATATACCGTCAGGTAATTGGTATTCCTATGGGTACGAATTTATTCCTATGGGTACGAATTGTGAACCACTTGTCGCAGATTTGTTTTTGTACTGCTATGAGAGAGATTTCATGTTGCGTTTAAATCCTCAATCACAAGAAGATGTTATAAAAGCCTTCAATGAAACTTGTCGATATTTGGATGATAGTTTTAACTTAGATAACCCGTTCTTTGATGCTCTGATTCCTACAATTTATCCTAAAGAACTCAAATTGAATAAAGCTAACCCGTCCGACAATTATGCAGTGTTTCTTGATCTAGACCTTAAAATTAATAATGGAATGATTTCTTCTAGAATATATGACAAAAGAGATGATTTTGATTTTAATATTGTAAATTTTCCTCATCTTGACGGGGATGTTCCCCGTGCTCCATCTTACGGGGTTTATATATCTCAACTTATTCGTTTTGCTAGAGCTTGTTCATCTGTTGACGATTTTAACAGTCGAAATCTCATTTTAACTGAAAAGCTGCTTAAGCAAGGATATAGATACCATAAACTAAGAAAAGCTTTCTCTAAGTTTTACTATCGAAATCTCTCGCTTATTGGCAAGTACCAATGTAATCTCAAGGTGCTTCTGCGACACGGTATTTCACATCCTGAATTTTATGGTGATGTGATTTACAAACTTCGTAAAATTATTGGACATACCCATTTTCTCACTTTGTTCATCAAATGTGTTAAAAAATTCATTAAAAAGGGATATGATCCTATAGTACTACAACATACTGCATGTTTGGTTGTGAACCCTTTTACAGTTGGTAATCACGCTGGCCTCTTTGCATGTACGCCGACAAGAAAGGTTTAGTACTCTATGAAGGCGACCTCTTAAATCCAGAAATGGAAGGAGAACGTCGGATATCTGTACTATTTCATTTTTGTCGTACCCTTTATTACTTTTCTACAGTTACTCTGTTTGCAGCTCAATCATTGAGTACACTAGCGATAGGTGGATACAGTATGTTCAATTAAATGTTTGTTCGTTATACATGCACTTTACCATTGTATTTGCCGTCGCGGTTGTTGTAGATTAGTCGGAGAGGGGATACGTTTATTATGTCTCCCCCCATATTTATATGGGGGAGACATATTGTTTTCGTGAGAGTTGTCTGTCTGTCTGTCTGTCCGTCTGTCCGTCACACTTTTTGTCCGGACGATAACTTCAATATGCCTGATGCCAGTTGATTGAAACTTCATATATGGAAAGAGCATAATGAGAGGAAGTGTCATGCACAAGGTCCATAACTCTGGCTTCACTAATATAGGAGTTATTGCCCCTTGTTAAAAAAAATCACACTTTTTTGTCCGGACGATAACTCCTATATGGCTCATGCCATTGGATTGAAACTTCATATATGGAAAGATCATGACGAGAGGAAGTGTCATGCACAAGGTCCATAACTCTGGCTTCACTAATATTGGAGTTATTGCCCTTTGTAAAAAATATCACAATTTTTTGTCCGGACAATAACTTCAATATGCCTGATGCCAGTTGATTGAAACTTCATATATGGAAAGAGCATAATGAGAGGAAGTGTCATACAGAAGGTACATAACTCTGGCTTCACTAATAGAGGAGTTATTGCCCTTTGTAAAAAAAATCACTTTTTTGTCCGGACGATAACTTCTATATGGCTCATGCCATTGGATTGAAACTTCATATATGGAAAGATCATAACGAGAGGAAGTGTCATGCACAAGGTCCATAACTCTGGCTTCACTAATATTGGAGTTATTGCCCTTTGTAAAAAAATCACAATTTTTTGTCCGGATGATTACTCCTATGTGACACATGTCATTGGAGTGAAACTTCATACATGGAAAGAGCATGATGAGAGAAAGTGTCATGAACAAGGGCCATAATTCTGGCTTCAATACTTTTGGAGTTATTGCCCTTTGTTACATTTTTTGGCCGATCAATAACTCCTGTTCGACTGATGCTATTGGAATGACATTTTATTTTTGGAAAGAGCATGATGAAAGTAAGTGTCATGCACAAGGGCCATACATCTGGTATCAGTATTTTTGGAGTTATTAGCTGTTATCATTTTCTTCTTGAAAAATGTAGTGTGGAAAGCGCATAATGAGGGAAAGTATCATTCATCAAGACCATAACATTTTTAGTGATTTCCCTTTACATATTGTTTTTATTAGAGGGGAGACATCCGTTTTTGTGACAAAAACCTCTAGTTTACACTGTTTGTCTTTTAGGGTGGGGATGGAATAAGAGTGAGGTTGGGCGCCCATAAACCGGTTTAACCCCCCAGTGACTTTTGTCACTGACCGTTCCAAGGCGGTACTTCCATCTTCCTCCTATTGTATGTTTGTTTTGTCTTTGTGCGTCTCTTGTTGTTTTTTCTAGTTATGTACATTTGCTGTTTCCTTGTGTTGCTGTTCGGGCGAGTGTTTGTTCTGTATGTGGTGTTTCCTGCATGACTCATTTTTGTACTTTTAGCAATGCTATCGCATTGGGCTAAAAATTGGCTGGTGAAATTTAACCCGATAAAGCCTGAAGTTTTGTTATTCAATATTAAACAACATAATAGCTTACCAAAACTTCATTTTGATGGTGTAGAGCTAGATTTTGATGATTATCACAAGCACCTCGGCTTAACTCTAAGTAGTGATGGCCAGTGGAAAACACATATAGATGGTATGTTATCGTCAGCATCCAAAATAATTGGTATTATGAGAAAACTGAAATTATGTTTGGGTAGAATCAAATTTGTATTTCGTGTGTGCGTTCTTTACTTGAATATTCATCATTCGTCTGGGGAGGATGTTCAAAACAGGAGTCAGTATCTGTTGAACGATTACGGCATGATGCCGTCAGAATAGTCACTGGGCTTACTAAATCAGTCTCACTAGAAAATTTATATAATGAATGTGGGTGGAAAGTCTCTAGTTCAGAAGAAACTTACAAAAATATTACTTCATGTACAAAGTGAAAGAAACTTACAAAAATATCACTTCACGTACAAAGTGAATACAGAATACTTGCAAAGAAATACAAATTATTTTACTGTGCCTTTTTGCAGAACAGAGGTAATGAAAAAATCGTGTATTCCATCATCTATAGAGCTTTGGAATAATTTAGATAAAAATATTAAATCAGCTGATTGTTTTTCCTCTTTTAACCACAGTTGTATTGCCAATAAAGAGAACAAGGTAACCTCACACTTTCTTCATGGAAAACAGCCTGCAGTTTTTCATGCAATACTTAGAAACAAATGCAGTAATCTGAACAGTGATTTATGTAATAACTATTTGAAAGAAACCCATATTGTATATGTAGTAATGATGAATTAGCGGAGTATGCTGGACGTTATTTTTTAATTGTCCTTTATATAACAAACAAAGAATGAAGTTATTCAATAAAACCAGATCTTTGCATCCTACAAATGTTGATAAATTATTTTTTGGTAGCAAAAACTACAACCTGCAAGAAAATATCAAATTTTTTGATGCACTTCACATGAATATTTGTGAAACAAAGCGTTTCTTGTAATATCTAATGTTATTTGTATTACATTTAAAGCATGCTCCTTATGGTATATGAACTAGTACAAAGCAGGTCAATTCTACTAAAGGAAAATCTCTACCCGTTTCAGTTACCCACATACTTTTGGCATCCACCGCACCCATTCAGCTGTATTTCATTGTTTTTCTGTCTGTTTGTTGTTTGTTTTTTTTATTTGGAGGGGGTAGGTAATTGTGAGGGCTATATCTTTTATGTGCACCATTGTTGGGGGAGGATGTTCTAATGCTGATGAAGTTACCCTGTGGATCCAGATTGGTTATATTGTCTAAAATTGGAGTCAATTATCTTTAATAAATTTTTAGCAAGCCTCTTTGACCAGTACTACAAATCTGCAGTAAATCTGGGTCTACATAATACGGTTTAAGTTTTGTCATATGTAATGTTTTTTTGCATTGAGACAACCCTTCTCTTGCTTCGGTTCACATATCTGCAATTTGCAAGATGTGGGAATGTATACTTAGACGGACTAATTAAAAAAATTAAATTCATTTATGTACTAATACCTGCAACATAGTGAGTTAGTATATATTTCATACTTGCATTATGGGAAGTATATTCACATTTACCCTCTACACTAGAGCAGTGTAGACCCTGACTAGACAGCTCCTCTAGGAGTCGCCAGATCATGACCTACTATATTAGCTTAATATTTACTAAGAGAATAAGTATTATATTTCAATATGTCCTGGCATGGTAAACAATACCTAGTTCATATACCGTTTTAGTATGAAATTATTGGATGTTCAATAGTGTCATTATTTGCTAAATTAGGTTTAGATTTCAGGTAGAGGGGCTGAGAATAGTTGGTACAGCTGTTTGTAACTCGCGTATTCTGTTTCATATGACAAATTTACTGTAGAATTTTATATTGGGGGAGTGGCCGTAACTAATGTTGGTCGAACTTGTGGCCCGACCCTTTATCATGAAAAATGATATATGAAATAAAATATGTTTATACTATAGTCAACTTTCAATACGGAACATGACAGTTTCATACTTTTCAGGGTTTATCATTAAGTTGCTAAATAAACTCATTTTATTTAACTTATTGTCTTCTTCAAATAAATTTAAAACGAAAATTTTCAACACATGTTACAGTAGAACCTGTCCTAAGCGACAATATATTAATTGGACACATGAATCGTAATAAGGAGGTGGTTGCTTAATACAGGGGAAAAGAAATAAACAAAGCTACTATATGAGCCTTCTCTATTACTTGTGGCCTATACTAAGCTACCACCTGCCTTACAGGCCTATAAACAAACATCTTTTTATGTGGTCGCTTAAGACAGGTTCTACTGTATTTTACATTGTGATTAGATGCCAAGTTCGGCATCTTAACGGGATCCATACTATTTGCAATGGCTATCACGGATTATCCTATGCCGGCGAAACAATTAATCATTTCACTCATAGACTACCTATAGACGCAACTTGTTTAAAACATCTACTGAAAAAGGACAATTTACTAGAAAAAAAGAAATATAAATAAGTATGTAGTATAGTTTTCTCATAACTGGGTAAAAATAAGCTTTTTCAAATGCTCTTCTCATCACAATTAAAAACAGGAAGCTTTTACAGAGGAGTCAAAAGGCGTCAATACGAGGGAATGTCGCGTTTGTTTCATAAAGCTTAGTAAACTAATATCAGGACTTCATCAGCGTTTATCAATATGCAAGAACTGGTGGACAACTTTTAGTTACAAGCGTCATCTCCTTGTCACGCAGGAGGTGGATAAGAATAATATTTATATCTTTCTAACAGTGTGGTATATATAGTAACCTCTGCAATCAGTTTTGATACAGATGAATCATATTGTAATTTGGAGTTTCATCAGAAACCAAACTATGTGTTACTGAGCCAATTTATATAATATTATTTTGACAGAAAATGACAGAAATTACAAACATGCAATTTCAGCAGACGACAGTGTTCGCGAAAACATTAATGCTTCTTTTTGGTAATGTCCAACAGAGCAGAATAAAAACCAGTACAAGTATATTACAAACATGTTTATTTTATGAGAGTTCATATCAAAGACATGAATCATCTGTTTTTGATAAAGTACTATGTAAAGCAACAATGGTTGTTGCAAAATTATCAAGCAGAATGAAAGAGTTCGGACGTTTTAGACATTGTTGGCCTAAATTAAAGCTGAATTAGTTTCAAAATATTAGTTACTTGTTGAATGCGTAGATTTATAATAATATGTTAGGCCTTTCAAGCTCAACTGGCACTAAGAGCAAAGGTAAACTATCTGATCGTCCTGTGTTCGTCGTCCACTGTTTTCTTAAAATGACATCTCCTAAACTACGTACTGGATTTGTACCAACCTTGGTAGAGTAGAACTGTTCCTTGGGTCAACCTCTTCCGAAGTTGTTCACAGAATTTGATTCCACGCAGAACCCTGGTTGTCATGGCAACCAATATCCAAAAAGAAATAAAAACTTTAAAAAGCATTCTTGTCAAAAACTCTAAGGCCCAGGGCTACCAAATTCTAGTGAACCTCTACATAGATTGTTCAAATTTTGCCCCTGGAGTCAAATTTTCCCAGCTCCGAGGGTCACAAAAGTACAAAAATGAGTCATGCAGGAAACACCACAAGGAAACACCACATACAGAACTAACAGCCGCCTGAACAGCAACACACGGAAACAGCAAATGTACATAACTATAAAAACATCAAGAGACCCACAGAGACAAAACAAACATACAATAGGGGGAAGATGGAAGTACTGCCTTGGAACAGTCAGTGACAAAAGTCACTGGGGGGTAAACCGGTTTATGGGCGCCCAACCTCACACTTATTCTATCCCCACCCTAAAAGACTAACAGTGTAAATAAATGTATCCCTTCTCCGACTAATCTACAACAACCGCGATGCCAAATACAGTGGTAAAGTGGATGTAAAACGAAATCATTTAAGTGAACAAACTGTATCCACCTATCGCTAGTTTACTCAATGATTGAGCTGCAAACAGAGTAACTGTAGAAAAGTAATAAAGGGTACGACAAAAACTAAATAGTACAGATATCCGACGTTCTCCTTCCGTTTCTGGATTTAAGAGGTCGCCTTCATAGAGTACTAAACCTTTCTTGTCGGCGTACATGCAAAGAGACCAGCGTGATTGCCAACTGTAAAAGGGTTCACAACCAAACATGCAGTATGTTGTAGTACTACAGGATCATATCCCTTTTTAATGAATATTTGATGAACAAAGTGAGAAAATGGGTATGTCCAATAATTTCACATCACCATAAAATTCAGGATGTGAAATACCGTGTCGCAGAAGCGCCTTGAGATTTAGTTTATGGTATCTATATCCTTGCTTAAGCAGGTTTTAAGTTAAAATGAGATTTCGACTGTTAAAATCGTCAATAGATGAACAAGCTCTAGCAAAACGAATAAGTTGAGATATATACACCCCGTAAGATGGAGCACGGGGAACATTCCTCTCAAGATGAGGAAAATTTACAGTACTAAAATCAAAATCATCTCTTTTGTCATATATTTTAGAAGAAATCATTCCATTATCAATTTTTAGGTCTAGATCAAGAAACGCTGCATAATTGTCGGACGGGTTAGCTTTATTCAATTTGAGTTCTTTAGGATAAATTGTAGGAATCAGAGCATCAAAGAACGGGTTATTTAAGTTCAAAATATCATCCAAATATCGACAAGTTTTATTGAAGGCTTTTATAACATCTTATTGTGATTGAGGATTCAAACGCAACATGAAATCTCTCTCATAGCAGTACAAAAGCAAATCTGTGACAAGTGGTGCACAATTCGTACCCATAGGAATACCAATTACCTGACGGTTTATAGCAAGTTTACATTGGATTATATAGTAAAAACATTTGAAAATAATCTTGTCTCAACAGAAAGGCTCAGAATTTATAATCTTCACAACAGCAGGTGTTAAGTGCTTGTGTGGCGGCCGTAAAACGTCGCCCCGTACTTCATTCTCAGTGTTGTTATACCTTCTGATCCTTCGAGATCATGAATTTCAGTACTTCTTGTTCTGAAAATTGAATACCGCTTAAGCCGGTGCTAGGGGGTGTGAGCAGTGTTGCACTTTCAATTACTGCTCATGAACAGACTCAATAAAACCGAGTCTGCAATTTTCTCTTTTTGTGTTGCAATGTTTGCTTTCGGGGGATCACCATCCTTCAGAATTTAGAGCTGTGATACTTGGCATGAAGCATCTTGTTGTGGACCTTTACCAAGATTGCTCAATTTTTGCCCCTGGGGTCAAAATTGTCCCCCACCCTGAGGGCACAAGTTTTCCATCGTAAAAAACTTCAAAAATCGTCCAGTCCGAAACTGAAAGGCTTATACCTGTGACGTTTGGTATGTAGCATCATCTAGTAAACATTTACCCTGGTTGTTCAAATTAAGCCCCTAGGGTCAAAATTGGCTCTGTGTCGGATGTCACACAAATAACACATGTGGCACGTATACTACTCAAGCGAGGTGACATTGTTGCAAAATAAAGACGAGGGGATTGACGTATCAAGTCACCATAGCATATCTACAAAAAGCACACTCTCTTACACCCGGTTGCATTACATATATCTCTGAAGTTTGCTCAGAATGTAGTCCGAAATGAATCTAACCCCCGTACAAAACAGACAGTAAATTGTTTTGTTTGTTACGTTGACAGTTCAACGGAAGAAAAAGCAAAAGGCTGGGATTTCCCAATAAATTGTGTGTCCTTTGGGGTTATGGCAGAATTTCAGTGCCCTCTAAGGAACTGTTTTTTAAATATTGAGCAGACATAATTCCATTTTGTGTGTTTACATTTGTGCAATAATCGAAGCATAAAGCGGCATGAAAATAGGTCATCAAATATTCTCTGAAATTTAACTGTATTATCAGTTGCTTATGTTTCTTATTTTAATAAATAAATGAGGATAAGCTTCACAACACTCTTTTCAGTATTACTTTTAAGTGTGTTCTCGTCAATCTTGGTAGGTCAACATGCATATCCTTAAGTAAAGATCTTGTCGGTTAGCCGGTCAGTCTGTCACACCATGTTTGCCTGTACCAATACATTTTCTTATGTACAGAAATGTAGAGGAATTACGGTTCTTGGCATGGTGACAATTTGTGAGTTACTTTTTGTCTGTAACTGCAAATGTATTTGAGATACAATCATTATGTGTAACACACATGTAAAAGTGTTTAACTGAGGTTTTTTTGTGAATGTATCCTGTGTTTGAAATACGAGATTAGTTTCCTTTGGTTTTTTAAAGAAGAAATTGCAAGGGGATAGCATAAACGTAATATCGACAAATTCTAGTTCAGAGAGTACATTTGTATTGTAATGTAAAAGTTATGAAGTATCAGCTACAAATCTAGAAATAATATGATTAAAAGAGCTTATTTCTTTTGTTACATTGTTTCATGATGTATGAGTATTATTATTGTATACCTAAACCTACTTTTTCTTACCAGAGCATAAATTGCTCAGTTTGAGCTTTTGTGATCGCCTGATGTCGGTCGGCGTGCGTCGTTAGTCGTCAGTCGTCAGTATTTTGAATCAGAAAAAAACTTTTCCTCTGAATACGATTTATATGATAAATCGTATTTATGTTATTGTGTTATGTTATGAATATACAGGAGACTCAGCTTTCATCTTTGGCACGCAGCATCATCTGTAGGTCAGCTACAAAAGTTATTAAAATGTTGTCCATGGTGTAAAAATTGGAACCGCCCGAGGGGCTGCCAGTTGTTTATACAAACATATAGTTAAAAATGTGAAAAAAATTCTCTTAAACTGAAAGGTTCCCAGCTTTCATATTAGGAAAATGGCATCATTTTGAAGTTCGCAGGGGTCAAATAAGTCCCAGCGCCAGGGATAGCCATTTTTCTATAGGAAAGTATAGTGAGAAACCTGATTATTTTCTCCTTTGATTGTCTGGTGAACGATACCAGGGCCATCATGGTTCTTTTGTTATGTAATGCAAAGTTAGTGTTTGACCTATTGATTGTTGGGTATAGGAAAACTAATACTTCTGAAATATCATACTCAAGTAAAGCATATATGTTTGAATTATATGCCCAAAACTATTTGATAGTCATGAAAGTATTAGTATGTAACTGTTGCCTGTTCATTAAAAAGTACACTCAACCGCTTTAAAAACACAACGTTTTCAAACCTATTTTTTTATCGTGATCCTGAAAGGTATTCGAACAGGTAATTAAATATCACCATATGCACGTGCATAGTTTTATTTCCCGCTAATGTGTTCAGAAAGCATTCAAGTGATAAGTGTCACTGGAGCCATAGGCGATATTGAACGATTTCCACGTGGTACTCGGCATAACTTTTAACACCGAATGAACTTTAGTATGTCTCACAGGTGATAAAAACACAGCACATTAAAAACAATATCTGTTTTGACCATGGCACGCCTTTTTGAAAATGAACGTCATCGCGCAATTGGCATGCTGATGGCTGGTATGTCAGCGCGCGCCGTATCAAGGGCATTAAATTGTAATGTGTCGACAATAACGAGACTTCGTCAACGATGGCAAGCTACTGGTGAGGTTCGTGATCATCAACGATCAGGCAGAACAAGGGTAACGTCACGTCGTCAGGACGTCAATATCAGAACGTCACATCTCAGAAATCGATATGTAACAGCCACGGCAACTGCAAGACAGACACGTGGAACACATGGGTAAGTTTCCCGAAAAATAAATCGCTTTTTCTCAATTTGGTCAATAAATGTTTACTGACAAACAATGTGATTGTTTTGGTGCATCACGATATTTTTGATATTGCTAAATTTAATATTCTGACACATAAGTACACTATCAACTTTAGTTGTGCTATTAGCGCAAATTAAGCCAAAAGTTGCGCTATTACTACCGTATCATTTATATCCAGCAACAAGATATAACAGGCGATATCAGAGTGCCAAACATATCAGTAGCGCGGTACATTTACACGTGGTGTTTTTAAAATTACAGAAATCACCGTAAACTTTAGCCGCGAACTTGTCACGCGTAAGCCGCGATTAGCTAGTTTTATGGATAAGATACTCTCTATGTCGGCCACTTGACTAAATTTCTGACATTTAAGATCCAGATCAACGTTTTTGGTTAATATTTAACCCATTTAGTGCCAAGGTTGACATCTCTTACATATGTAACAGTTGGATCCAGATCAAACACCGCGTAACGCGGCATCTGATTAGTATCCAAACTGTTTGACACTCATGTCAATGTTTCTTAAGTTAGAAACGCATAAATTTCTTAAATTTACAAATGAAACTAGTCTTTTTGTATATCTTTCACATGCGCTATATTCATCCAGAGACAGTAAGACGACGTCTACATGCTGCTGGAATCAGAGGACGAAGACCCCATAACGGACCCCCACTTACACGTCAGCATAGACAGGCAAGACTCCGGTGGTCCCATGCACACATGCGAGATACACGCAGGCAGTGGGGATCGGTTGTTTTTACCGACGAATCTAAATTCAACGTAAGTAAAGCGGACGGCAGGGAAAGGATTTGGCGGCGACGTGGCGAACGTTTCGCAGATTGTTGTGTAAGACGTGTGAATAGATGGGGTGGTGGAAGCGTTCATGTCTGGGCTGGAGTCACAACGTTTCATAAGACGGATTTAGTCATTCTCAACAGAAATGTTAACGCACATACCTACGTCGATGATGTCGTACAGCCAGTGGCTTTGCCTTTTATGAGACGTCATCTTGGAAGGGGGCTATACTTCAACAGGACAACGCTAGGCCACACACAGCTCGACACACCACTGCATTCTTAAACCAAAATAATGTAAACGTCATAGATTGGCCTTCGATGTCGCCAGATTTAGCTCCTATAGAGCATGTATGGGACGCCTTGGGAAGACGTGCACGTCAACGTCAACCACCTCCTGTCAATGTGCAGGATCTGACAAAAGCCCTTCAGGAGGAGTGGATAAACCTACCACAGGCAGTCATTACCCGCATCATCCATTCGATGCGTCGCAGATGCCAGTCCTGCATTGCTGCACATGGGAGATATACGCGATACTAGTGTGTGATTTTTCAGTTTGTGGGTTTAAGTGATCGAGTGATAAAATACTCGTGATTGGATTGTTGGATTGTAATGAAATTTTGAGTACATTTGCAGAACAAATTGATTTATATTATGTATGAATGACATTGTTATCATTGGTCGATAACATATATGGTCATAATTTCCATTGCTGTTGCGTTTTTAAAACGGTTGAGTGTATATTGATATGAATAACCACAGACCTTAATGTATCTAGTCAGATGTTGCATATCTGTGTCCTGTGAAAACTTTTACCGTTGAGTTTTATCTAGGACGTTTTATTGAAGATATCCTTCATTAGAAACTGACTTTCCGTTTTAGGACTATATCTTGAAAATATGTTTCATATTATATCTTCTTTATTACATCTGCATGTGCAAATTTGGCATTGAGTCAATTTTAAAGACCGTTAGCAGGTGCCCATAACCAGTAACACTTTAGTATGAATTTGAGAACCATGCATTGACAATTGTGACTTTATATTCAGAACACATGTGATGTTTGATTTTGCAATTTATAAGAAGTTTAAAGATTATGATGGATTAACGAACATGTTATACTGCTGCTTAAGTTGAACATTAGGTTTTAAATTTGAACGCATTATGTTAATGAATATGGCCACGAACCCATAGTATTTGGAAAGTTTGCAATAAAATTGTTTAAACAAATGGTGCATAGTACAATGTATTGTCAAATGTAAGGCATCTTCAGTCTTGTTATTTACAGTGTATGTTCTTCCGCGAGAGAAATCCTATATAACTATGATTGTAGATGGGGGAGTTTACATAACACCAAGACATTCAGTTTCCTTATATAAAAACGAATGTCGATGGGCGAGCTCGACATTCCAGCTCGACATTCAGTTTCCTTATACAAAAACAAATGTTGATAGGCGAGCTCGACATTTCAGCTCGACATTCAGTGTCCCTATATATAGCCGATGGTCGATGGGCGAGATCGACATTCAAGCTCGACATTCGTTTTCCATATATGAAGACAGATGTTGATGGGAGAGCTCTACATTCCAGCTCGACATTCAGTTTCCTTATACAATAACAAATGTTAATGGGCGAGGTCGACATTCCAGCTCGAGATTTAGTTTCCTTATATAAAAACGAATGTTGATGGGCGAGCTCGACATTCATGGTCGACATTCACTTTCCCAGTATAAAGACGAATGTCGATGAGAGAGCTCGACATTCCAGCTCGACATTTGTTTTCCTTATATACAGACGAATGATGATGGGTGAGCTCGACATTCCAGCTCGACATATTCGTTTTCCCTATATAAATACGAATGTCGATGGGCGAGCTAGACATTCCAGCTCGACATTCGTTTTTCATATATAAAGACGAATGTCGATTGTCGATCTTCGAGCCAGCTTCACACACATCAACATTTCTTCATTAAAAAATAATGAAAATATTTGCGTATTTGTCGTCCTCTTTTTATGAAAGAAGTTAATTGTTTTCTGTCATCGTCAAAAGTTATATAATTGAACAGATAATGGATTTTATCCCCGATAACGTTAATGCATAATGTATATTTCCTAGAACATCGGTCCTGTTCGGTCGGCTTCAACAGGTAACTTGGAGTTAGTCAGATATAATTTGTCCTGTTTCATCTATAATAATATGATAATAATATGAACCCAACATTTTGATAATTGTTTTTTATTGTAATTTAACGCCTAATGGGGTTTCTGCATGACGTTCACCCTGCATTAAAGTGCCGCCTGTCTAAACAATAAACCCTCTCTATAACGGCCACTAATTTGTTTTAATTAGTTGGTATTTAAGGCAGGTGGGTGCTTAAAGCATGGTGAAAGTAAAACAGAACGCTCCTATATTCTGTTTTACTTTCATCTTGCTTTAAGCATCCACCTTCCTTTAACATGAACTATTTGATGTAATTTAGTGGCCGTTATAGAGAGGTTTTACTGTACTAGAGGGCTCCGGTTATAATAAACACCTCCATGCAGAAATAGGAAGTTAAATTTACCACGATTCAGAGGACACGTGAGTACACTTCCTTGTGCAGCAATATACTTGTTTACACCTTCGGCGCCAAGTAAATTGTCGTCTGCAAACCAAGTTTGTTAAATCGTTCAGTAAAATAAGAAAATGAGATGAATAAATGCAAACTTCAAAGAAATAAAGCACTTGTATAGAATTAGAGATTGAGACAAAAACAGTGAAGTGCCTGATCAGACGCCGCCTTGAAAAGCCGGCATCTGATCTGGTACTGCACTATTTGTCGTGGTGCAATTATGCAACATTGGCGGTGAAATGGTTAAATAATACACCAATTAGAACGGATATGTTGTGCAACTGTAGAAAGCAAAGTGGTAAAAATGAGACAATATCAACATTTAATATTTATGCTGGCTGTTTCTTTCATATGTAAAGGTATTTATTATCTTTTTAACCATTTATTCAATAAAACCCTGTATGTATTTCTATGTCAACAGAGTAGATCCCCCAGATCAGACGGATCCTTTAGGAGCCATCTGACCAGGGCATGTAAAACCTTTAATGTAGCTATTTACTCTAAAAGTATAAGAGGTATTAACATGAAACTTCATATATTAGTATATCTCATTGGGGAGAAGGTCCCTACATAAGAACCATAAGTCTTGATTTCAAAATTTTGAAGTTATGGCCCCTTGTTGCTTTCATTATTTTTAATTAACTGGACAAACACAAAATAAGACGAGCGTTGTCGCCGCACGCGGCTCTTGTTTGTTTTCAGAATGGCATCAATATAGAAAATGTTGACCATGTCAGAAACTATAGAATTAGATTTTTATTGTCCCATCAACAAATAGAGCAGACCCTGATCAGACGGCGCCTATAGGAGTCGCCTGATCTGGATCTACTTTGCGTGCAAGCGTGTAAATAGGCTATCTATAGAGTATGTGAATTTGAGCACGCACATATTTTTACATCGGATGCTGTTTTACACATTGCGTATATAACACCACTGTACATAGCATAATGTGTTATATTATGAGCAAAGAAATGATACAGCAAAACCTCTCTAAACCAGACGTTTGATTTAGTCCAAATATTGGTCTTAAAGACAGGTGGCAGATTATTGCAGGGTGAGCTTTCTCCCGGACGGGCTTCCTGTATGACTTTCACCCTCCAATAATCTACCATCACCCTACATTAAGCAGCCATCTGCCTAAAACACCCTCCAATAATCTACCATCACCCTACATTAAGCAGCCACCTGCCTAAAACAATATAAAAAGTATCTAAATAATGTTTTCATTTTCCCGCCAGTTCTTTAATTCCTTTCGCTATTGAATATTCATATGTGAAAAAAATAACATCATGACCATCTATTAGCTGCGTTTTTATAATGTAATATTTTGAAGGAAATATTTTACTTTGACAAAAACTGTAGAATCACATCTATAGTATGCCAAAAGCAAATAGAGCAGACCCTGATCAGACGGTTCCTATAGGAACAGTTTGATCTGGGTTTGCAAAGGCGTGAAAAGGTGTTGATATGAAGGATAGGATTAAATGAAGTGACCGCATTAAACTGTTTCTTTCTGATGTCTCCTGTCACTGCAACGGTGCATCGCATGCATGTATGTACAACATAATTCTATATAAAGATACTGATATGCAACATGGTGAAGAAGTTGTGACAGGACTGGGACTCGAACCCAGGGCCTCTGGCTTACCATGCCAACACTCTACCGACTGAGCTACCACACAGTCTAAGCCTATCAACTATTTCACCACAATCGCTATCCGGCTGCACACACCCCTTTTACACCCTTCTTACATTATTTTCAAATTAATCACCCTGAGGGTTATTTACGTTGGATGTCAAATGCAACATGGTGAAAATAATTGTGAAGTGACTGGGACTCGAACTCGGGGCCTCTGTCTTACAATGCCAACACTACCGACTGAGCTATCAAGCCACACAGTCTGATCCTATCAAATAATTCACCATAATCTCTACCGGCTACACATGCATACCTTTCTGAAAAATACAGTAAAACCCCTCTAAAACCGAAATTTAAAATTAACATAAATATCTGTCTTGGAGATAGGCGGCAGCTTAACGCAGGGAGAAGGTCACGCAGAAAGCTCATCTAGGAGCTTTCTGCATGACTTTCACCCTTCATTCAGCAGCCACCTGCCTAAAAGTATCTACATTCTTCTCTACTAGAATTCCGACTTAGAGCGGGTGTACTGAAATGTAAAAACTGCTTTAAACCTTTGCTAAATCAATATTCATGTAAAACATTATGACATCATGAATATTAATTACTTTATTTTTATAATGGGCAAAGAACACAGAACATATTTGGTCTGGTAGAAACTCTAGAAATAGACCTATACTACACCATACGCACGAATAGCAGACCCTGATCAGACCCCCCCCCCATAGCAGCCGTGTGAACTGGATCTACTCTGTTTGCAAAGGCGTAGAAGATCGTAATGATAGTGTAAAGGGTTGAATATAATTACTCATTATACATGTAACTAAATATAGAATCGAGCTTTCCACTCAGATCGCTTCACAAAATAGATTTTAAAAACTGTTTTTGGATGAAATAAATATATCGCAGAATTAACGACTCTTGTTGACCTGAAGTCGTCCAGAACGTTTAACTCTTTACTCCACAAGTACGCCTTTCTCCTATAGGGCTTTCTCTTACAGGAGCTTTCTGCATTACTTTGGACCTGCATTAAGCAACCACTATTTATTAAGTGGTCGCTTTACAAATGTTCCACTGTCTGTAATCTAATCTTCAATACCGCGGCAGTCGCAACCAATCAGTGAATACAAGAGATATCGTATAGCCCTTCTCATACGATGAGCACCAGAATGGCATTTGGAAACAGCCTCAGTCCGGAAGAGGCGCCGAGTAACTCGGCGTCTCATCAATGTCCAATCAGTGACAGTAAATAGTTTCTAAAAGGCATGAGCGAGTCAGTAAATATCCAGTAGATCAGAAATAGAATAGACATCGGTTTTTGTTTTTTGCATTAACAAGGTTAAGCTGTCAAAACTTCCTGGTATAGACTATATATCTACCGGTCTACCTGGCCGTATGATGTTATGTGATATACACTGGACGATTACGCGAGTGTAAACCAGTAACAATGGGAACACATGTACATTTAATCTACATGCTACTGGTTTTATTGTTGAATGAAGGTAAATGTTTATGTTTGTAGAATTTTGTGTCTTGTGTTGACAGGCAGATTTTCTCATGCAGGTTTGCTTTCGATATGCTGACAGAATGCTGATTCCCCCAAAAATGGACTGCGCTGATGTTTATGGTTCACTTCTCGTTGTTTACTTCTAGCCGGTATAGGTAAACAATGAGCAGTGAATCATAAAAATCAGCGCAGTCCAATTTTTGGGGGAATCAGCATTCTGTCTGTTTTATATACTAAAACCTTCATGAAAAAATCGTGATTCTCCCCTTAGTTAGATGGACTGCACCAATGCCGACGCCCCTAAATCGCGGAGCATACCAAAATGTAAAGAACATTCACGGTTCACTGCTCGTTGTTTACCTATTGTATTCGCTTGATTAAGCCGATATGTATATTGGAACAAGCACGCATGAACCCCTGCTCTCGTTTATCGAAGTGATACGTATTTGAAAACAGAATGAATCCAGATGAGGTGTCGAACAACACTGCATCTCAGGATCAAAGCTTTTACAATTAACCAATAGTTAATTTAACCCATTACCTCATAGGCTTTTTAAGATCCTACCTTTTTAAATAAATCTACTGAAAAGGAGCATTTATCAGTGAAAAGAAAACTTTTAGAATTGTGCAGTTTTGACACCATATTGATAAATCAAAATGGTTTCAGAAAGTGACTTTTAAAGAGGCATCAAAAGGCGTCAATATGAGGGAATGGGTTGAAGTTTGATCGCATTGAAAGTAATCAAAATTTACCGAGATCCAAATTAAAACAGAAATTATTAAAAAAAGATTACAGCCGGTCCCTTCACAAAACCTGTTTTATTCATTTTTTGTGAATGATGTGTTAACAAAGAAAAAAAGGTTTGTTCAGATTTTGATCTGGTACAATTTTGACTACTTCGGATTCGATCAAGCTTTTGAGAAACTAGTGACAGAATGTCGAACAGATTCGACCCTGACGAGATACTTGCTGTCTAATCTGGATCACAGCTGTTTGCAAATGCGAGTCAGGTCTCGAAATAACTGGATAAGGGTAAATATTTTACCACCAACATACATGCCTCCCTGTAGAAACTAAAATGAATACTACAACAGCCTAGTTTCAGACAAACTGCTGCATAAAATTCATGGTATCTGATCAGACCCTACACTGGATGTTGCATTATAAGAAACAAGAAATCTGTTTAAAAAAAGAAATTCAGCGGTATTTAAATATTGACTTAATGTACAAAACAGTAATGGTATTAAATCCCTCAATATTAAATTCAATTTTGGAGAGTTTTTAGTACAAGGAACTAGATCTATGAAGGGTTGCTTGTTATTTATTATATAGACAGACACACGTGCAATGGAAATGACTTAAACAAAAGGCAGATTTCATTCAATATACTTTATGGTTGTGTTTTTTGTTAGTGAATTCGGAGGAGATATTGGTTAAATATACTGCAATTGGTTGGAACCTTGGTCGTTCTGCACATTTTGTTGTATAGGCGATTATAATGCTTGAAAAGAATAAGTGAACGTGGAGTAGAAGAAGCAATTATTGAAAATTTTCAATTAACTTTGATAGAAAATCACTATTAAAAATACATGAAATGTAAAACAACCACAACAACACTGGAAATATGTCTTTGGATGACCGCGGGAAAATGTCGGAAGCACATTCGGAGTACTATGAATGCGTGTAATAGACAAAATACTAAAATATAAGACAAAATACTTCAACAATTTACTACAGTATTATACATAGAGGATCTTACATGAGTGTTCTTGATTATTGGATTTATTAAATGAGTCTTTTTAAAACGATAAAAAACGAGCTTTAGCGAGTTTTTTTTATCGTTTTAAAAAGACGAATTTAATAAATCCAATAATCATGAACACGAATGCAAGATCCTATTTATAACATAACACACACAAATGTTATTTGCAGCCAATATTTCAGCAGTAACGTGGATTGTTATAAATTCTCCTTACATATAGAAATGATGAATGAAAGGTGTTATTAGGTTCGCTAGGTAACTGGGACAAAGTAGGTCCAAATTTTCCAACTTTATTTTTTACTTACTGTCATATCAACCAGGATCTAATTCAGACCTCTCTGGTATTTAATTTAACTGTGATAGTTTATGATACAAAAACATACAGAAACACGTCAAAATAAGTTTTGAGTTACAGTTTTGACATACATAGTTACAAACACGTCACATTATGACGTCATTGTACACAACATGTGTCTATGTAAAGCGCGCCATTTACATGAAGACCTACATACAGTCGCCAACACGTCCGACACTCACTGTCAATGGGATTCGAAATGCGCCTTCGTTTTGGTATATTAAGCCCTTCATTAGTGTTGTATGTATAAACATGGACATTGACATTTCCACCGAGAAAAAAATCTCGATTCAAGTTCAGTGAAAATGTTTGAAATGGACAAAAGATTCAGTACGAACTGCTGCATAAAATGTGTTGGAACAGGAGGAAGATTTTCGCGATCAGCTGAGTTAGTGAGTATAGCATATTTGAAATATGTTTGTGCTGTGCTGGATTCAGATGACTATTGTTGTTGATTGATGAGATATTTGTATGAGTAGAAATCTGCATAAACAAAAGGACATGCGGTGAAGAAAATGCAAAGTTGAGGAGGCATTTTAAATGTAGAATGGATTGTATGGGTCAGAGTAGCTGGTAGGTCTTTTTTG
The DNA here is from genome assembly GCA_963576725.1 of Azorinus chamasolen. NCBI lineage: Eukaryota > Metazoa > Mollusca > Bivalvia > Cardiida > Solecurtidae > Azorinus > Azorinus chamasolen. The sequence continues at coordinate 28,893,053 of OY755240.1, forward strand.
GCATACATTTTGTATATGATTCCTGACAGCGATTACAATTTGTATTATTTTATCGAAATTAAGGCGCAAGTGCCAACAATCCTTTGCCATCTATCGTGACTCAATCGTGGACAGGTAGGTCGACCACCGTCCGCCAGTTTGTTTGTTTTGACAGCGCGTATGAATCGTTCGAATGTCATTCGGTCGTTCGAATGTTATTCACTAGTGAATATATGCCCATGATTATCAAAAAATAAATGATAGTGTTACGTCACGCTGAAGCCACGTGTTATGTTATAAAAAGTATTGTAACACGATACAATATTTTTAAAAAATACTTCGAAAAAATACTACAGTAACAGACAATAAACAGTATTAGCAATATAAAACGATATTAATTAGCAGTATACACCAATAAAAACAAATTACTGAAGTATAAGACAAAGAACTACGAAAATATTACTGTAGTATTACAAAAAGTACTGTGACAGAATGCTACAGTAGAATACACAATACTGCGACAAATTACTACAGTCTTAGACAAAATACCGCGATAAATTACTACAGTAAAAGACAATATACTCCAACAAATATACTTCAGTTAATACAAAACACTGTGACAAAATACTACAGTTTCAGATATAAGCACTGTGACAAGCGACTACAGTATAAAAAAAACAGTACTGCGACACGATACTGTAATATATGACGACATACTACTGTTTTAGACAAAGTACTGCGACACTATACTGGATTATCAGACAGCATACTACAGTATTAGACGAGGTACTGCGTAAACTGCTGCAGTATTACATAAAGTACTCTGACAGAATGATAAAGTAGTAGACAAAACACTGCGAGAAAATACTACACTATTAGACAAAATACTGCGACAAAATACTGCAGTATTTGAAAAAATACTGTCACAAAATAGTATTGTTTAAGACAACATGCTTCAGTTTACTACAAAATACTACAGTATTAAACAAAATATTACAGTTGTTGTCTAATACTGTTAATTTGTTTATGCCGCAGCAGTTGACCTAGTTCAATTGTGTTTGGATGTGAAACTGTTTCAGTGTTCGGCGACGTGACTTGTCCTGGACCTGGTGGACCATTGGGCCCGCAAACATGTATTGATGGCTTCCATTGCTGTCACAACAACGAAGATTGCTGGTAAGGAATGTTAGAGATCTTTAGGGTGTCAGCAAGACAGATATCTGCCATAAAACTTCTGCTAACTAATATACATACTTGTGTCTTTCCATACCTCTTGTAGCAGTAATAGTATGGTAGTAGTACATATACATGTAGTATTCGTTGAAGCAGCAGAGGAAATAGTAGTGGCAGTAATAGTAGAAGATGTAGTAGTTGGTGTTGTTGTTATTGTAGTAGTAGTTGTTGTTGTTGTTGTAGTATAGTAGTAGTAGTAGTAGAAGTTGTTGTTGTTGTAGCAGCAGCATGGTAAATGTTAACCCCGATAATATTCATGCAAGACTCCATACAATTTGAATATAACAAGGATTAACCCTTTCGCTGCCAAATACTGTCGTCTGATAACTTTGTCGTCTGCTACAAATTTTCATTTTTTAGATTTTCTTCATTTCTGTTTCAAAAACATTGTAACAGCAACAAACAGTTTGGATCCTGATGAGACGCCGAGTTACTCGGCGTCTCATCTGGATCCAAACTGGTTGCATAGGTAATCACAGATCCGGCATTGGCAGCGAAAGGGTTAATCTTATTATTGTTTTTAAAACATTACATAAGAGTACGTATTGCCATTGCAAACAATAGAGTGTCTGCAACATTATATATCTTATTTTATTGTTCATGCACCTATTTATTGAAACTGAATGACTGAAAGTACTTGCAGAATATTATGATGATTGAACATCAGATAAAAAATAAGTTCACGATTTACAGGGACAATCCGCGTATCAGCAATCAGAGCATACCCTGGTCATGACATCTCCTATTGGAGTGTTCTGATCTTGGGAAGTTTTAAAAAGCGTCTACTATATACATGTATGATCTATTTCAGTATGGATGATGATGATGATGACAGTTTTACTCATACCACGGTCTTCATTATCGTCGGTGTCGTCTTCGGTGTCGGCTTAATTGGACTCTGTATACGTTGTCTTGTTAAGGAACGAAATCGAAATCAGGGTATAACCGATTTATGATGAGTGTGGCTGTGTGTACGTAGGTGTGTGTGTGCGTGTATGTTTGTGTTTATCATTTAGCCTGCTTAGCAAATACAGTAGAACCCCTCTAATGCGACCAGGTAATGAATAAAAATGGGTGTCTTTATAAGGAGGCGGTTGTTTAATCCAGGACAAAAGTAATGGAGAAAGCGTCGCATAAATGCACCAAAACAAATAGTGCAGTCCAAGATCAGACGCCGCCTTTTCACGGTGGCGTCTGACCAGGGACGTCACTTTTTTGTCTCAATCTCTATTTCTATATATGTGAATTATTCCGTTAATATTTGCAGTTGTTCTTCTCATTTTCTTATTGTACCGAATGATTTAACAAAATTGGATTGCAGACAAAATTAGAAATTTGGCGCCAAAAAGGTTAATGCTATCTCTGTGTTATAGAAATATAACTGTCATCTATACTTTGGATCCAGACTATCTAATGTATGTAATGATTTTAATCGCCGATGAACCTCAATGGGTGAGAAATGATGTACAGTAAACGTAACATAAATATATCTGCAAGGAAGTTTGGTCTTGCCAGTTTTGTTCAACTCTTTCGTCGCTTAACCCGTTCCTTCATATAAACGCCTTTTCACGCATTTGCAAACAGAATAGACCCAGATCAGATGGCTCTGTTTGCTTTTGTTATTATAGATGAATACATTTATACCGAAAGAGTTAACCCTTTTACCACCCATGTGGCATACATGCACCACGACAAATAGTACAGTCCCAGATCAGACGCCGCCGTCCGATAAGGAAAGTTCACTTTTTGTCTCAATTTCTATTTCTATATCTGTTATTTATACCTGTGAGATTTGCATTTAATTATCTCATTTCCTTATTTTACTGAATGATTTAACAAATTTGGATTGCAGATGACAACTAGAAAGGGTTGATTTATAATTATCATGTTATATAGATTTTCCGTTTTAACTCTCGTATGCTAACCACATGTTGACTGGCATTTTGACGGGATTCAAGATGTCTGACACTCGCTCAATAGGTTCTCGGAATTTAGATTGAATCGGAAATGAGTGAAAGTTTAACCTTTTACTCTATAAATACGCATTTCTACGCTTTTGCAAACAGAGTAGAACCAGATCAGACGGCTCTTGTAGGAGCCGTCTGATCAGGGTCTGCTCTGTTTGCTTATGATATGATATAGATATGAGTCTACAGTTTCTGCCATGACAAACAAATATTGGGTCCATGTGTTATTATAACAATTAATCTAATTAATATTCATGATGTCATTATTAACTACATAAATACATGGCGTAAAGTGTTAAGCAAATCAGTTACTGAGCAGATATTTCGTTTTTAGCGTGAGAAGCATTAATGGAATTATTCATGTTTACCCTTTCACCCGTATTTATAAACGCCGTTTGTAGATATGTCTACCTTCAGAGCTGAAATACAATAGAACCTGTCTTAAGCGGCCATCAAAATGAGGTATGTAAGGCATATGGCAGCTTAAAGCAGGTCAAACGCATTGCAGAAAGCTCCTATTCCGTATTACTTTTGCACTGCATTAAGCAACCATCTGCTATTTACGACTCCTGTGTCCAATAAATGAATCGCCGCTTAACCCATTCCCTCATATTGACGACTTTTGACGACTCGGTAAAGGTCACTTTGTGAAACCATTGTGGTAAATAGAGCATTTGCTCCTATAGGAGCAAATGCTCTATTTATCACAATGGTTTAAAACTACAAAATTCTAAAAGTTTCCTTTTCTCTAGTTAATGCTCCTTTTCGGTAGATTTATTAAAAGTTGTTGGATCTGTACATGTAATGGGTTGAGACATGCTCTACTATAGGTTAGTATTCACAAGAAATGATACAGAATATTGATTTATATTTCAGTATACTATGAACGCACAGTTGTTAAGACAGTTCATGATCCCCCACCCCAACCATATGGAAGCTTGTACAACAATCAGACATCAGGCTCCTCCAGCCAATATTCGGTACGCTTCGACGCGCCCGGAAACCATGAACCCAGGGTGGAGAGGACAGTTCATGATCCCCCACCCCAACCATATGGAAACGTGTACAACTATCAGACATCAGGCTCCTCCGGCAATTCTTCGGTACGCTTCAGCACACCTGGAAACCATGAACGCAGGGTGGAGAGGACAGTTCATGATCCCCCACCAGTTTATGATCCCCCATCATATGGAAACTTGTATGGCAATCAAACAACAGATTCCTCCAGCCATTACTTTGACACACCCGGAAAACAGTCGTAACTTTTCGGCTCATTCCGAGATACTCGGAGAAAAGAGTATAGCAGATACGTTCTGACTATGAGATATGATACCATCCAGAACTAGGAGTTCGACTATCAGATATGATAGCATCCACAACTAGGATTCGAACGTATTAAAATGGTGAATCTGACTTAAACTGTTATCACTATCGGCTCTATTTTGTAAACGTTTTAATTGAAAAAGAAAACAATGCAGTATAAACATGTATGGCTCTCCGGGGAACGGACTTTTGTTAAATACACCTCTCTGCACATTTGCAAACAGAGTAGACCCAGATAGATAGATAGATAAATAGATAGATTCACAGATATTTTAAATAGATATAGATAAAAAGATAGATTCAGTAAAAATGTACACTACAAACTAAATAAGATACATAGCAAAACAAGCATGACAAATTATTATGTCAAGTTACTTAAATACAGTTAACCCCCTCTGATCCGGACGTTAAATTTAGCATAAATATCGATCTTTGACAGAGGCGGCAGCATAATGCAGGGTGGGGGAGCTTTCTGCGTGGCTTTCACTCTGCGTTAGACAGACACCTGCCTAAATGTGTCCAAATGCTTCTCTACTATAATTCCGGTTTTTACTGTACTAAAGATAACACAAGAAAGTGGAAATAATCCATTATTTCCACTGTGTGATCCGGCATCTGATCAGGGTCGTCTCTATTGGTTTATGAGACGATATAGGCATGGTTATTCAGTTTCAGTCACGGCCAAAAACTGCTGTGTCAATGTGTCATTATAGATATATTCTAATTAACATTCATTATGTCATTATTTATAACATGAACATTCATGGAGTAAATGGTTAACGTTTTACTCCGTGCACATCCATATACAGTATGTAATAAATAAATAAATAAATACATGTATTAGCTTTTTCCCTACCAATGTCACATCTGTAATAATTTCCTATGCAAACAGTTTGGACCCAGATGAGACGCCGGGTAACTCGGCGTCTCATCTGGGTCCAAAACTGTTTGTTAGTGTGACTATTTCTTAACCCTTCTCTTGCTGAATTTTAAAATACATTTCTCCTTCTTTACCCATGCCCTGTTGTATAATTACATATATCTTCACTGTGTACAAGTATTTCGCTGTGCAATCACTGTTATGGGGTGCATTGGTTGCACAATCAACTTGTAAATAGTGCAGACCCTGATCTGGGTCTTCACTATTTACAGGTAGATATATTGACTTGAATAGCAAGCGAAGGGTTAAATAAAGAAAAGAAGAAAAACCTTTCTTTTTGGAGCTATCTGATATTGATTTTCTCTGATAGCAAAGTCGTAAAAAGGCATGTCTATAGAGTAAATGGTAAAGAAGAAGTAGTGAAGAGAATTCCCATGATTTACCTCCCTTCGGAACACGTGGGTAAATGGGTATTAAATGGATGTATAAGATAATCAAATGGGTGTATAAGATAATCAAATAGGTGTATAACATAACATGCAAAATATTGGTAGTAAAGGGTTAGTTCATTCTATTCAATGGCGGAATCTGTGATAATAATTGCATCTATGAGTGCGTGCGTGTGTATTCGTGTGTGCGTGCATGCATGCGTGTATGTATGCGTTATGTATGTTAAAGGTGGAAGAAGGTCAGTGGTATATATTTTAAGCCATTTCTTTGTATATTCTTCCCAGAAATAATGACAGCATGGATATTTATAAGATAGTTTCATAATGTACAAAGGACGTTTTGCAATTCATGTAGAAATTTTACAGACGTATATATTATAATTTCATAAGTAAAGAGAGAAGATCCTGATAAAACCGCCCGGCCTGTGTCTATACAGTAAAGCCTCTCTCTAACGACCACTTAATTACATCAAGTATTTTGTGTTAAAGGCAGATGGATGCTTAAAGCAAGGTGAAAGTAAAACAGAATGTTCCTATAAGAGCGTTCTGTTTTACTTTCACCTTGCTTTAAAGACGATTTCTACAGTTTGTTTCCTTCCAAGATTTTTTTTTATATTTTATTGTTTAAAGTATGCTGAATTCAAATAGAAATCGAAAAGAGTGGGTTATAGAAACATAAGGGTGTTTCCTGTCTTTTACATATGCGACAGTACAAAAATTATGACATCAGTGACATTTTCGTAAATTTCTAAGAAACTTATCCAAGAATTGTTTTCAAAATATCTCATTCTGTGCCTTATAGTATCCTTAGCATGAAATCAAAAAGAAATGTGTAGGTTACAGGCTTCGTTTTTAGCTCACCAGGCACAAAGTGCCTAGTTGAGCTATTGGAATCACCCTGTGTCCGTCGTGTGTCGTCAACATTTCAATTCAAACAACATCTCCTCTACAAGCGTATGGTCAAATGTAATGAAAGTTTCCAAGAATGGTCATTAGGTGATCCTCCGTCAAAATAGTTAAAATGGTTTGGATCCATGTAGAACTCTGGTTGCCATGGCAACCAAAAGACAAATATTTAAATATATTTTCTCTAAAACCAATGGTCAGATTTCAAAAAAATTTTATGGGAATAATCATTAGTTGACTGTTTACTAAAATAGCTAAAACCATGAGAATATCTAAAATAACATGGCCGCTAGGGGCGGGACCTGTTTTCCGCATGTGTATACATAGATAAACTTTTCAAACCTCCTTTTCTCCAAAACTAATGGTCTGATTTCAGAATAGTTAGTGTGGAGTAATCATGAGGTAACTCCCTACCAAAATAGAAACTTTGGGTTGGATCCATGTAGAACTGTGGTTGCCATGGTAACCAAAATACAAATCAATAAATCTCTTCTCCAAATTAAAACCGACGGTCAGCATTCAAAATAATTTGATGTGAGTAATTATTAGATGACTATCTACCAAAATAATCCAAACCATGAAAATATCTAAAAAAAACAACATGGCTGCTAGGGACAGACCTGTTTTCCTTATAGATTTAGAAAACATTGCAAAATCTTCAAATCTCCTCTTCTCCAATACCAATGGTCTGATTTCAGAATAATTAGATGGGAATAATCATTAGGTTACCACCTACCAAAACAGCTGAAAAAGTGATAATATCTAAAAACAAGAGGGCCATGATTGCCCTGATATCGCTCACCGGACAATTAGAGGAGGAGATTTTCAAATTTTTCACTATATGTTTCTATAGAAACTGGTCACCCCTGAGGCGTAATTTATATAACTTGTGCAGAGGACCTGCAAATGATGCTATATGCCAAATATGAAAGCTGAGAACCTTCCATTTTCAGAGAAGAAGATTTTCAAAGTTTTCACTATATATTTCTTTAGAAACTGGTTACCCCTGGTACGGGGCAAATTTTTACCCCTGGGGCATAATTTATATAACTTTTGTAGGGGACCTGAACATGATGATATATGCCAAATATGAAAGCTGAGAACCTTCCATTTTCAGAGGGAAAGATTTTTCAAAGTTTTACTATATGTTTCTATAGAAAACAAGGCACTCCTGGGGCGGGCCAATTTTGACCCCAGGGGCATAATTTACATAACCTTTGTAGAGGACCTACAGATGATGCTATGTACCAAGAAATGAAAGCTGAGAGCCCTGTAGATTCAGAAGAGAAAATTGTTGACTGACGACGGACGACGCACGGCGACCGACGACGGATATCAGCCGATCACATTGAGACATGTTTAAATGTTTATAAAGGCTTGCCGAAATCAGTCGTCCGAAATTTGCGTTATCCAAAATACCGGTACGCTTATTTCCTTTGTAGAGAGTATTCTGCGCAAAAAAAGCTGCGCAGAACTTACTACCGAAATCGTCTTTAAGCAAACACCTGTCCAAAATACCAACTAATTAACACAATTTAGTGGCCGTTATAAAGAGGTTTTACTGTATTCAGTTTGTAAAGATGTCAAATAGTTTGGAAATAGTACAGAAATTAAAGATAATTTCAAATTGCTGATGGAGCTGATTGTATTTAGCAGGCAGCGCTTATTAGATGGCAGAAGAGTTACATATTAAAATTCATTAATTTGAATTGTAGCTTTTTTGACTGAGGAATGGGGGATATCATTATGTAACATCGCTTGAGTACCCAGACGAAATCTTTTGTTTCCTCTGTTTATATTCGGTTACTTTAAAGTCAAACCTAACCATTAGGTACAAATAGGGTTTGAAACTGCATGGTTGGGTTTGCTTTAAATTTGTCGAATTATTATTATATACAGTAGAACCTGTCTTAAGCGGCCATTAAAATATGTCTTATAGTTTAAACATATTTTTATTTCCATATTAGAGGAAAATCTGTCTTATTATGAGGCTGTAAGGCAGGTGGTATTTTAATACAGGTCAAAAGTATTGCAGAAAGCTCATAAAGGAGCTGTCTGCATTACTTTAGCCTTGTATGAGGAATCATCTTATTTTAAGACTATGTTCAATAAATGAATGGCCGCTTAGGACAGATTTCACTGTATACTGATATTTTCTTTGACCATGTCTCTGTTAGTTTTTACACAAACAGTAGAGTCAGGTCTGTTTTAATTTCATAAGCAACTAGAGCAGACTCTTACAGAAGCCGTCTGATCTGGGTCTACTCTGCTTGCGATACGAAAATGCGTTTATATGAGGGACTAAGTTATAGAGAATAATGGGTTAGTGCCGTAGATGGGACGCCTTTATCCGACGAGGGGAGAAAACGTTGAGGCGAGGCTTGCCGAGCCTCAACTGTTTTCTCTCCGAGTCGGATAAAGGCGTCCCATCTACGGCACTAACCTATTATTCTATTTATCCAGTCAATTTAGTTATATCTTTTTTTCATAGACTCATAAAACATACGAATATTGAAATAATTTGCATTGAAAATGCGGGTTTTCGATCAACGGACCTCCCTTTTCATTTCCGTTCTAAAGACGTAAATGAACGAGCTACCGCTGAGGAAAATAGTTTCGATACTTACATTACACGACGGGAACACGTGGTTGAATTTGAAAAATAAGATCATTTGAATCCAGAGTCGATATGTTAATTCAAACAGACATGGTTATTATTCTACCGGAGGCTCTACATGGTCAAATTCGAGTTCCGTCGTCTCGGTTTCTATTTTTAGATAGGGCTAACGTCACTCGTCAATGGAACTGAACAGGCTATATTTAGGTCTATGACCATCACCGCCCTTGTAAGAGTTTATTGATACAATTATCATGAGAGTGATAAATGTTTTAATGAAGTTTTATTGTTTGTTTTTTATTTTTATTATAAAAAAATCGTCAATATAGTAGCACGATAACTTTATATACATCTTCAATTTCGCTTAGAGTATGTCTGACCCGATAGCGTAGTGGTTACGATGGTCGCCTATCGTGCAGTCAGTCCTGGTTCGATTCTCACCGCTAACGAAACTTTTTTCTCTCTTTTTCCTTTCTATTTTTTTTTTAATGACGGTTTGGGTTTTTACTGGGATAGTTAATGATAATTATCCATATTAAGTGTTTTTCTTTCAACTTAATACGTTATTTTTGGTAAAACAATTTTGAAGAATCATTAAAAATAGTTCCTGTTGTAAGAAGAAATTCCTACACCTACTATACAAATAAACCTCTACTGTACATATAAACTTAGGTTTATTATGCTACCCCTTTATTACGTCACTAGCGGCTGTAGTGACGGGATAAAACCTTCATCCATTCAATCAGGACCCAGTGTTTGGATCAAAGGGAGACAACATCGCATCCAAATCTGCCTTATTTGTCATGCCAATAAAACTGCTTTTATAATTGGCATGAGACGACACACGTACATGTACCATGCTATGAAACTACCCTCATACTTAGCATGACACAAGTTAGCAAACATATCATGCCTTGAAAAATGTCTCTGTACTTAGAGTGAGAAGAGTTTATATACATAGCATGCTATGAAAACTGTCTCTGTACTTAGAAGAGAAGAGTTGACATACATAGCATGCTATGAAAACTGAATTTATACTTAACATGTGACTAAATAATATACATATCATGCTATGAAAAATTGTCCTTATACCAAACATGAGACAAATTGACACACATCATGTTATGAAAGTTGTCTTTATACTTAGCATGATAAGAGCTGATATACATATTTTGTACGACAGACCCCCAGCAAAGCTATTGAAAAAGTGTCCTGATAGCGGTTGTAAGTGGACACTTTTGTACGCACGTGATTTTTGTGGTTAAAACCTATCTACCTAGGATCGAGCCCGTGCATTTGGAAGTATCGCCCAATGTCACGTGTTCCGTGCTGTGTATTAACGGGTCTGCTAAGCATGTCGTCTGCAGCTTTCTTTAACGCTTCCACTTGTATAAATGCAGACTAAACATGAACTATCTAACTGCTTAGAGCCAGCTCAGAAGTCGAATCGCTCAACATCTGATCTGGGTTAAGCAGGTGTAATGAACAGTTTTGATAAATGTTGGGACAAAAGTTAGCGCATATCAACTGCTGTTGTTCTGGTGGTCTGCGGAAATGCTCGTCTGCTTAAAAGTATTTAACACAAATTTGCAGGTGGCGGTGGTCTAGTGGTAACGCGGTTGACTATCAGTCCGGTGGGCCGGGGTTCAAATCCCGGTCCCACCCGGAAATTTCAGAGACAATTTTTTCATGTCTCCCACCTGCACATCCTCTCCACCCAGGGGTTAAAATGGGTACCTGTGAGGGTCACTCGCCGGTACTGCGGCTGCATGATTGCGCCATATGTTAGCAGTGCTCAATATTGTAGGCCAATGACTCAATGACCAGGGGAGTAAATGTACAGTCGGCTGAGCGGTCATTCGGACTGAAAGTAGACTATAACTAGGTACTTTACTTTTACAAATTACGGGTCACGATTTACTCGTGCAGGGTACTGCTCGAGCCACTATGTGGTCGGTGGCTATTTAGAGATCAACGACCGGCTTCTTTGTAATTTGAATTGGGTGAACCAAGGGGAAAACATTTTGTACTCATTTGTGAAATATTCATTTTTATTCATTTTTAATCAAAATTAAAAGTCTACAACGTACTGTCGTACAAGTAAGATACATGTACATGTACTCGTCTTACTACCAAAGTGTCTTCTTACAACCGTTATCAGGACAGTTTGTTCGCATGACCGAAGACACGTGTCCGAGGCAGTCGATATACGTTAACTTTTGTCCCAACATTTATCAAAACTGTTCATTACACCTGCTTAACCCAGATCAGATGTTGAGCGATTCGACTTCTGAGCTGGCTCTAAGCAGTTAGATAGTTCATGTTTAGTCTGCATTTATACAAGTGGAAGCGTTAAAGAAAGCTGCAGACGACATGCTGAGCAGACCCGTTTACACTCGTGATAGGGATTAGTGGAGCGACAATCGTGTTACGTTGTTACTACACAGCATGGAGCACGTGACATTGGGCGATACTTCTAAATGCACGGGCTCGATCCTAGGTAGATAGGTTTTAACCACAAAAATCACGTGCGTACAAAAGTGTCCACTTACAACCGTTATCAGGACACTTTTTCAATAGCTTTGCTGGGGGCCTGTCGTACAAAATTAATATGACACGAGTTGGAACATATATCATGCTATGAAAACTGCCTTTATACTTAATATGAGACGAGTTGGCACATGTAATGCTATGAAAACTGCTTTGCTACTTAATATGAAACGAGTTGACACATATGTAATGCTTTAAAAACTGCCTTTATGCTTAATATGAGATAGGTTGAAACATATATATAATGCTAAGAAAACTGCCTTTATACTTAGTATGAAACGAGTTGACACATGTAATGCTATGTAAACTGCCTTTCTACTTAATATGAAACGAGTTGACACATATGTAATGCTATGAAAACTGCCTTCTACTTAGCATGTGATGAGTTCAGTTAAATAAAGTTTAGTTTGTTTTGTTTGTTTTATTGTGATAAAACCAATGACAGCAGCGATGACAATGATAGTGATAATGTGGTTACTACAGTTGAGGCCCATACTGATGACGCTGACAATGCGTGTCACGGCGGAGATTAACCCTTACAACGCTGAATTTTCAGATGGACTATTCCAAAAGTTCTAACAGGTCAATCTTATAGTGAATATTTAGGGATTTTTTAAAGAAAAGTGTAACATGACAAACAATGCAGACCCTGATAAGATGGCTATAGAATCGTCTCGAAGTGTAACATGACAAACAATGCAGACCCTGATAAGATGGCTATAGAATCGTCTCGAAGAGAAGTGTAACATGACAAACAATGCAGACCCTGATAAGATGGCTATAGAATCGTCTCGAAGAGAAGTGTAACATGACAAACAATGCAGACCCTGATAAGATGGCTATAGAATCGTCTCGAAGAGAAGTGTAACATGACAAACAATGCAGACCCTGATAAGATGGCTATAGAATCGTCTCGAAGAGAAGTGTAGCATGACAAACAATGCAGACCCTGATAAGATGGCTATAGAATCGTCTCGAAGTGTAACATGACAAACAATGCAGACCCTGATAAGATGGCTATACGTCTCGAAGAGTGTAACATGACAAACAATGCAGACCCTGATAAGATGGCTATAGAATCGTCTCGAAGAGAAGTGTAACATGACAAACAATGCAGACCCTGATAAGATGGCTATAGAATCGTCTCGAAGTGTAACATGACAAACAATGCAGACCCTGATAAGATGGCTATACGTCTCGAAGAGTGTAACATGACAAACAATGCAGACCCTGATAAGATGGCTATAGAATCGTCTCGAAGAGAAGTGTAACATGACAAACAATGCAGACCCTGATAAGATGGCTATAGAATCGTCTCGAAGAGAATATTCTAACGAGTAGTTAAATTTTGGCGGAGAAACAAATAAGTTAATCTCGGCAAAACAGTTGATTTCAATATCTTATCTATGTACCTTTCCTGTTCATCTCCCATGATCTAGCGTGTGGTCTTTCTTTTCCCCGAGGCATGTGATAAATAATCATAAATAAAAATAACCAAAATCAAACGAACCATAGTTGACACGTGGTAGCTTAGTGCAAAATAAGACTAATGCAGAATGCTTTCAAAGGAGCATTTTGCACTTATTTCGCTCTGTTCTCCACAAACACACCGCTTGACGACAGGAGCGTAGCTAAGCTCGTATACCCAAATTTAATGTACGTACCGTGGCTATATGGGCCCAGGGGCATGCCACAGTCCCCGGGGAAAATTATGATTGTGAATTTTAGAAACCATTGTGATAAATAAAGCATTTGCTCCTATAGGAGCAAATACTTTTTTTATCACAATGGTTTCATTTGCTCTATTTATTACAATGGTTTCAAACGATGACTTTTACAAAGGCGTCAAAAGGAATGGGTTAAAGCTTACATGACAAGACAGAATATTTATCAAAGTCTATTCCCTTAGTCTTTGAATTTTATTCGATTTTGGCCAAAATAATATCTTCACTTTTCACATTGATGATGTTACATGTACGCACGTGCATTAGTGCGTATCGCTAGCTACGCCCCTGGACGCCTTTGCAAAAAGGGAAGACCCAGATCAGACGGTTACTGTAAGAGACAGTCGCCTGATCAGGGTATACTCAGTTTGCTTACGAAATTATATAGATCTGTGTTTTTGCCATGACTAGAAATTCCCTTGTTAACCCTTTCGCTGCCAATGCCGGATATGTGAATACTTATGCAAACAGTTTTGATCCAGATGAGACGCCGAGTAACTCGGCGTCTTATCAGGATCCAAACTGTTTGTTACTGTTACTATGTTTTTTAAACAAAAATGAAGAAAATCAAAAAAATGAAAAATTGTAGCAGACGACAAAGTTAGCAGAAGACAGAGTTTGGCAGCGAAAGGGTTAACAGTAACATTATAATTTGTTTAGTTACTTGACATCCACGATGTCATTTTTTTCTATATAAATATTCGTTGAATAAAGGGATAACCCTTTGTCTGTTCTATGTTTATTCCAAATTCCAATACCTACTGAACAGTCAGGGATAAAATAGTGATAATGAAATACGGAAAGTGAAACATTTTAGCGATTTAAGAAACTAAAGAAACAGATCTTTCAAATTCCACGAGCAAATAGAGCAGCTCCTGATTAGACGCCTCCTACATGTATATGAGCCGTCTGATCTGAGTCTACTATGTTTCCAAAAACGTGAAAGCATGTTTATATGAAGGAATGGGATAAAAACAAGATCACCCTTTCACTCATATAAACGCTTTTCACACCTTTGCAAACAGAGCAGACGTAGAGCAGAGGGCCTCTGTAGGAGCCGTCTGACCAGAGTCTGCTCTGTTTGCTTTGGACATGATATTGATCTGATTCTACAGTTTATTTTATCTAATTCAGCTAATGAATATTCATGATGTCATTATTTCATACGTGAATATTGGACAGGGAGAGGGTTACAGACCTCATGGTTATAGCTTCAATTATTGTATTTCGTAATATGTAGTAACTATTTAGCAAATGATTGCTTAAAACGCTTTATCACGAATTTGTAGAGTAGACCCAGATCAGACGGCTCCTACAGATGGAATGCTCAATTTGCTTATGTTATCATAATACATAAATACTTGAATTGCTCTGATCTAATATTTCGACCACTAAGGGCCCTTTTCAAAGATTACCATGTCAATCATGACATGATAATCTTTGAAAAAGGCCCTTAGTGGTCGAAATATTAGATCAGAGCAATTCAAGTATTTATGTATAATAATAATTCCCATTTTTGGAATATTTTCTTCATTGTAATATTATAATAGATATGACTCTACAGTTTCGACCAATGGCAAAATGACCTGTGAACATGTGCCGTTATACATGTAACGGTCAGCTAATAAATATTCATGGTATCATTATTTCTGCCATGAATATTGAACAGGAAAGGGATTAACTCTTTCCTTCTTAAGCGCTTTTTCACGCATTTGCAAACAGAGTAGACCAACATCAGACGGCCCCTATAGCAGCCGTCTGATCAGGGTCTGCTCTGTTTGCTTATGGAATTTGATAGATCTGTTACTTTAGTTTCTAAAATGACTGCCATGTTCCACCTTCCAGTTACATTATAACTATTTTGTCCATAAATATTCAGCAGATTTGAACAAATAAGGAAAAGTGAAAAAGGTAACTAATCTACGCTCCCTTTGGTTAAATAATGATAAAGACTATCTCGTGACGGTGTTCGAGAGTTGCTATCAGTACCATAGCAAAGATACTGGTCTTTGTTTACCCTTTAAACGCTGGGGTGGTTCAGAGTAGACCAGCCCATCATTGTTTAATGGTAGAGACCATACAGCATGAATGGGTAAAAATGCGAGAGAATTATGCATGACAAACAGTGAATACCTTGATCAGATGGTTCCTCTAAAAGCGCTATGATCTGATTCTACACAGCTTGTCAATAACAGTGCACCGTTTCTCGCGTTTAAAGGATATGTACTAAAAAAGCGATCTGTTACAATTCGTTCAAGCATCTGAGTTGTTCAAGCCTTTGAGAAAATATTGATCGAGTGTCAAACAGCTTGGATTCTGATGAGACGTCGAGTAACTCGGTGTCTCATCAGGGTCCAAACCGTTTGCAAACGTCAGTCAGGTAGAGCATAGTTGGATAAGGGTAAATCAGTTTATCATCAAGTATTATTTGGCTACAGTAGAACCTGTCTTAAGCAGCCATTCATTTATTACGCATAGGTGTGCTTTAAAGCAGGTGGTTGCTTAATGCAGGTCAAAAGAAATGTATAGGAGCTTTCTGCATTACTTTTGACCTGTATTAAGCTACCACCTGCCTTACAGATCCATAATTAGAAATCTTTTTAGATGGCCGCTTAAGACGGGTTCTGCTGTATATCTATATCTAAACATGTATGTTGTTGAACTACCATTCAAAGTTCGCAGTTTGACAAGGAAACAACATGGCGATCTCTTATTGTAATTGGAGTTTGGCTGTACTACTGTTGTCCGTATCACAAGGTACCGTAATGCTCTCTCCGTTTGCCAATTTTATGTTCACACGACGTAATGATATGTATTTCCTTAACCCTTACAACGCTGAATTTTCAAATGGACTATTTTTAAATTTCAGACAGGTCAAGCGTATTGTGAATATTTAGGGAGCCTTCTCATCTGGGTTATTACTGTTTGCAAGGGACATTAGTGACTCGTGTCCTGTATTGTAAGGGTTAATTTGATAAATTTTACTAACACAAGGTAATAACTTGCTCTTCATTTGTTGAATGTAAGTCAACAATTAATAATGTATGACGTCTGCTTTGATCAAAGTAACATAATTGTCTTCCCTTATCCAATTTGATGTCCCACATAAGTCATTGTTATACATTTCTTTTGACTCCATTATAAGTACCACAATACTAGTACCAAGTATTTCATCAAATGTATGTCCACGCAAGCTAGGATGACACTAATGCCATTCCGTTGATCAAGTGTATGCCCGCGCAGGGAAGATATTATAGTGCCATTCGTTAGAGTATGTATGTCCACGCAAGCTAACAGAACACTAATGTCATTCCTTTGATCAAATATACGTCCACGCAAGCTTATATAACACTAATGCCACTCCTTTGATCAAATATACGTCCACGTTGAAACTTATAACTAGTACCATTACTTTAACCCTTATCTTGCTGAATTTTAAAATACATTTCTCCTTCTTTACCCATGCCCTGTTGTATAATTACATATATCTTCACTGTGTACAAGTATTTCGTTGTGCAATCGCTGCTGTGGAGTGCACTGGTTGCACAATCAACTTGTAAATAGTGCAGATCCTGATGAGACAGCTCCTGCAGGAGCTGTCTCATCTGGGTCTTCACTATTTACCAGGTACGTATATTGACGTGAATAGCAAGCGAAGGGTTAATCAATGTTATGTCCACCCAGGGTATCGTATTGCCCTTTTTGAACAAATGTTCGTACATGCATGTACACCAGAGCTACAGATAAAAGGTGCGTACTCAAATAATAAAATCGTCATTTATCTACCAAACCATCGAAGTGACCATTCTAAAGAGTGGTCACAACATAGGGTTTAGCTGGGAAATAAAGAAGTTATGCCTGAAAATGTTTTAATTTAGGCATCTTATCTGGACCCCTGGTCCACACAAAGTAACGTAACACTAGATAACGAAACACTAGCATAATTTTATGTCTACATAAGGTAACTAATACTCTTCTTTTGACAATAGTTCTGTCCATATAAGGCAACGTTACTCCAGAACCATTATTTTGACCAAACGTTTAGCAACATTATGTAACTTAATACCTATCTTTTGATCAGATTTACGCTCATATACTGTAACGATAATGGGTTGTAAGCTTTATTTTCATTGTTTGTATACATGTACAGCTTCTGGTGTTAATTGATTAATACGAAAAATGCGCATAATACGTCTTTAGTTATGGGTTTTTTTTGTAATGGCGCATGAAATCATAGGCATCCAGCAACTACCATGTATCTAAAATACCAAGAGCTTAGACTTCTTTTAAGTGGTCTTTTAGAAAGGTTTCATTGTAGTTAATATAGAAGGCAACCTATTCCATCGGAATTAATGAAATCTAGTATTATCAACTTGATAAAGGATGTCACATTAGTTTAGTTTACTATTCATTTCGACTAAACGAGTTGACTAAATGATATGAAACAAAACCGAGTGTTATACTCATATTAATCAATGAGTTATTTTTTCTAAATATTTTTGTCAAATGACACACACAGAAAAAACAACAGGAAAAGCATGCACTTTATCCTGTGCACATGTATGTGTCTGACAGCTGTTTGACAGCTGTTTACCATACCGATTGGCTTACGTCATTTGCGTGTTATATGACACGTGTGCTGTATGCTCAGCGAGTAAATAAGCCTATCATGAGGATCCAAGCTGTTTACGAATGCGAGTCTAGTCGTGATTAGGGGGTTTAAGGTTAAGGCCAATCTTTTCATTAATGACCCAGTCCACTTGAAGTAGTTCATCAGGTTCGTGTCACACAGTGTACAAAGTGTATACGGTCCCCTCTTAGTGTGTGTACATTGCATGTTCAAATGAAACACATTTTACTAAAAACAAATGTGTTTTAACCCATTCCCTCCTACTGACGCCATTTGACGCCTCTGTAAGTCATTTTTGAAACCATTGTGATAAATAGAGCATTTGCTCCATTGGAGCAAATGCTCTATTTATCACAACGGTTTGACAACTAAACAATTCTAACTTTTCCCCTTTTCTCTACTAAATGCTGCTTTTCGGTAGAATTATTCAAAGAGGTTAGGTCTATAAATAGTCTAGGAGGGAATCGGTTAACCCTTTTTGTTTACTAGCTATCCGCTCCATGACTCACATTTACAAACAATATAAATCCAGATGAGACGCCGAGTAGCGCGGTGTCTAGTTAGGACAATTTAATCTGCCATTCGGTCAATTCAGAGGTCCAGATAAAACGCGTAAATTTAAATATTTTCAAGAACCGCTCCTCTATTTCTCCATCAAACCCTGTACTGTGACCACTCTTTAGAATCGTCTCGAAGAGACGATTCTTAAGAGTGGTCACAGTATAGGGTTTGGTGGAGAAATGACGATTTTAGAATTCGGTACGCATCTTTATCTGTAGCAATGTCAATAGTTTCTTGATCAAACCGGAAGTAATCAAATTTTTACCAGACCCAAATTTGAGCAGACATTATTTTTATCACAGCGGGATAAGGGTTTTAACCCATTACCTCATATGCTATTTTAGGCCCAACCTCTTTAAAAAAATCTACCGAAAAGGAATTTTTTAGAATTTCGTAGTTTAAAACCATTGTGATAAATAGAGCATTTGCTCCTATAGGAGCAAAGGCTCTATTCATCACAATGGTTTCAATAGGTCACTTTTGCAGGGCGTCAAAAGTCGTCAATATTAGGGCATGGGTTAAACCATAAATGCATTGGACATTGACACACAGGCTGGACCCAGTGTTTATTTATTCATAAAACACGATGACTGCATGTTCTAGAACGAAATGCTGGAGCCGTCTTTATACCTGTACCTGATAGATTTATATAAATAGAAGAAAATTAATCAACTTTGTGTCATTTGATAAAAGAAAATACCATGTCGTACGTTTACGTTGTTGCTATCAGTGTACACTCGAGCCTCTTTATAATAGCTACTTTTTAAGCAAATATAGGGCGGGGTATCTTATCTCTTTGCACTTGTCTGCTGCTCAATTGTCGTCTGCAACATTTTCAAAACAAAAATATTTTCTTCTGGTTTTTTTTTTTTGCCGAAGTTGAGACTAAATTGCAAACAGTTTTGATCTCAGATCACGTCCGGCGTTTTTGCGGGACCTAATTTAGCGGATAATTCTCAAAGAGGTTTGATGGACGATTTTAGAAGATTGGTCACAACATAAGTTTTGATGACGATATGACAATTTGAAATACATCCCTTATTTCTAGCTCCGTCTATTTCATGTGTGACCAGCCTTTGCCTATGAGGTGTGTAAGACAACTATAGAGAAAACCTACTACTGTGATGACGGCTATTACTGCTGCAACGACAACACACAGTGCTGGTAAGTTATTACGACCCTGTATATAATGCGACCACCTAAAGTTCCGCTAATACGACCACCTAAAAGAGGTATAATTCTGGGTGTTAGATGCAGGTGGTAGCTTAGTGCAGGACAAGGACAAAAGTAATGCAGAAAGCTCCTAGAGGAGGCACCCATGTTTATTCAGTAAGTGGTCGCATTAGCGGGGTTCTACTATAACTATTATCCATGCGAGTTTCAGCCCGTTATCCCTTTCCCATTCAATATTCGTGTCAGAAAAACTGACATAATGAATATGTATTAGCTGAAGTTTTATAATGTAATTTATCAAAGGAATATTTTACTTTGACAAAAACTGTAGGATCAGATCTACATCATGTCAAAAACAAACAGAACAGACCCTGATCAGACGGCTCCTATAGGAGCCTAACCCTAACCCTCCTATAGGAGCCTAACCCTAACCCTCCTATAGGAGCCGTCTGGTCTAGGTCTGTCCTGTTTGCAAATGCGCGAAAACGCGTTTATATGAAGGAAAGGGGTTATTGATATTAACCTTTCATCTGTTGAATAATTAATGAATAGCTCCTCCCTTTCTGAATATTGATTAAACAAAGAGGTATTTCAAAATTTATCAACATGACTTTTATGACACACAGTGTAGATCCTGGTCAAATTACTCCCTCGAAGCCGTCTGATCTTGGTCTACTTTATTTGAGATAGTTCATTGTCGCTGTATGTTACATGTATGTATCAGGCTACATGTGTATGTGTCATTGTAATACTGTGATAACAGGCTTGACTATCATCTATTATCTATTTACCCTTTCCCTGTTCATTTTGCATGTACAAATTTTGACAATGTGAATATTTATTACCTCATTTTTCAATCATATAAACTTTTCGAGGAAATATTTTTTTCGTTGACAAAACTGTAGAAAAAGATCTATAACATGTCAAAAGCGAACAAAGCAGATCGTGATCAGACGGGCTGCAATAGGAGCCGTATGATCTGGATCTACTCTGTTTGCAAACGCGTAGAAAGGCTTTTATATATATGTATGCCGAAAAGGGTTAACCTCTTGAATGCAGAATATTCATCCTTGTGTAACCCTTTCCTCCATAAATACGCCTGTCTGCACCTCTGTAAAAGTCACTTCTTGAAATCATTGTGATAAATAGAGCATTTGCTCCTAAGGAGCAAATGCTGTATTTATCACAATGGTTTCAGAACTACACAATTCCAAAAGTTTCGTTTTCTTTAGTTAATGCTCCTTTTCGGTAGATTTATTCAAAGAGGCTGGATCTATAAATAACCTATGAGGGAATGAGTTAATCATATATTCCCTTCAGTATAAAAGGCTTTAATTTCCTGGTATGTTTTGATGAACAAACAGTGCAGACCACCATGATCAGAGGACTCCTTTATGAAGACCTGATCTGGGTCTACACTGTTTGCAAATACAGGTACACTCCTTTCAGCCGCTCGATTGTTTGCGAGACTAGTATAATTATAACATAGGACGAATAGATACAGATCTTTATTCGGCATAAAATAGCATGAGCATATCAATAGCCATCAATATATATGAACAATTAAATATCTACATACGTAAAGAGCAATGACATGGAAAGTTATACTCTTCGTTCAATAAAGTTTACAGAGAAGTATAGACTGATCAGCGTTATGGTAAATTAATAAATTTATATTATCATTTTAGGTATATGAGTGATGTGGCAGAAATGTTCACTCCTAAGTTTGAACGCATTGTAAATAAATTTCGAGAGATTACGGATAATTGTAGGTGATGTAGATGACACCAAGTTTTAAAATGTGTGAGTATTTGGCCACCGACAGAAGTTAGGAGAAAAATATTCGGAAAGCAGTTGATCTAGTTTGACCTTTGGTCGTGAAATTTTATAGTAAATTGTATATCACTATTTTATTCAATATTCACCATGACCGTCACCTCTACCAAAATGTGGTATATAGGTGAAAAAGGTAGATGAGTTATTGCTCGGAAACCCGTTTGGTCGACCGACGGAAGGACAGACCGACAGACCGACCTACCAACCGATATGTGCTTATAGATAGGGGAGAGGGAGAAAAGGAGAGGCATAATTAGTAAGTTGTCTCTAAATATAGGTTGGATTGTATCAGTATACCCAGACCAACAGATAAATGTTCGCACTACAATCACCATTTCTCCACCAAACAAAAAACGTCTCGAAGAGACGATTCTAAAGAGTGGTCACAACATAGGGTTTGGTGGAGAAACAAAGAAATTATTCCTTAAAAGAAGTTATTCCTGACTCTGTTTTAATTTACGCGTCTTATCTGGACTTCTGTCACCTCATTCTTTTTGTTCTTTTTCAGTGAGGATGACGGTCTCGGGGTTGGTGTGTGGGTCGGTATCGTCATCGGTATTATCGTCTTCAAGATTATCCTGATCAGTCTGTGCGTCCGCTGGTGCCGGGCTCGCAGGTACAACAGGCAACCAGGTACGTTAATCCGTTACAAAGCGGGGGAGATGGAGTAGTAGGTGTCTACATTAAAACCCATCTATAACGACCACTAAATTACATTTAGTACTGTGTGTTAGAGACAGGTGGCTGCTTAATGCAAGGTGAAATTAAAACAGAACGCTCCTATAGGAGCGTTCTGTTTTACTTTCACCTTGCTTTGAGCAGCCACCTGCCCTATATACCAATTAATTAACACAAGTTAGTGGCCGTTATAGAGAAGTTTTACTGTATATCAAATAAAGTACGCTTTATTTTGGCGATGTAGTATTTTTGCAAATTCATACCTCGCAATACATCCTTTATAATATGACATCGATTATGTTTTATTTTGTAAACATGGCCTAGTTTAGTCGATAATTGATAACAGGATCAGAAAAGTTGCTATTGCACAATGTTTTGAAGGAATTCAGATCTAGATATGTACTTGTACAGTAGAGCAAATCTTAAGCGTCCATTAATTTATTGAACATAGGAGTCTTTATTTAAAGTCTTTAAGTTGTTTAATGCAGAGCAAAAGTAATGCAAAAAGCTCCTTTAGGGACTTTCTGCAATACCTCTGACCTGCATTAAGCTACCACTTGCCTTAAAGACCCATTATTAGACCTCGTTTTGATGACCGCTTAAGACAAGTTCTACTTTATATTCAAATGTTTTATCACACCCCTATAGTGGTTCATTCAATTATTTCGCTCGTTCAGAATTACTCGTATCTCTATCTATTTATAGTGTTGCATCTTAATGTTTTTGTTGTTGTATTTGTTGTTGCTGTTGTTGTTTTTGTTAGTGTTAATGTTTTTGGTGTGTTTTGGTGTTTGCAGAGGCTGTATTTGGAGGTGTGTGAATTAGAGAAAGAGTGGTGTTCTATACTGCATTTGCTTTCCAATTCGCTTGGTTTTATTGTTAAAATCAATTCGTTTTTGGAAAACCGGGTGTGATTTGAGGAACATGATTAATTATAGTTACAGAAGAACCCCTCTAAACCGGACATTAAATTCTGTATAGATATCGGTCCTGGAGACAGGTGACAACTTAATGCACGGTGAAAGTCATACAGAAAGCTCCTCTAGGAGCCTAAAAATATCTAAAGTCTTCTCTTCTATAATTTCGGTTTAGAGGGCTTTTACTGCATTGGTATTATGTTACTTTAATACGGTGACTTTGATTAATAAGAGTAACTTCATGACAAAAAAACGCTTAATTAGAATAATGTCCATTGCTATGGACCGAATGTAAAGTGTTACCATTCCACAAGTTAACCATTTCCCTCATATATTCCCGTTTCATGCATTTGTAAAAAGAGTAGACCCAAATCAGACGGCTCCCATAGGAGCCGTCTGATCAGGATCTGCTCTTTTTACTAGTGGAATTTTATAGTTCTATTTCTTTACATTCTAAAATGGCTCCATTGCCCCCCCCCCCCCGTCTCTTCCATATTTCTTGTCCATGAATATTCAGTAGGTATTGACATTTGGAATAAACATAGAACAGGGAATGGGTTATGCACTCATATGCGTATTACATGTACTTAATTATTAATCATTAATGTGCATGCATATAACATTGTAGACCCAAATCAAAGGGTTCTTAAAGGAAGTCCTTTGATCAGGGTCTGCACTGTTTGTCTTGAAAAATAATTTTCTTCATTCTAAAATTTGATACATATTGTTTAATTACTATTCATAAATGAAAGTACAAATTTTCATTATTCAGCAGTTGTGGAATAGATATACAACGTGTTATTTCAACACCTGATCATTGCATGTGTCCTAAATGTTTCATATTTTAGATCAAGTTATTTTTAAAGAAATCGGGAAAATCTTCATTGATAAGGCATTTTCATCCGCTTGAAAAATGGAGAAACAGGTGTGAATTGTTGCTCATTTAGTACTCCACTGAGAAACAACCATCATCTCTGCTGAATTTCGGATCTAGTGCCATTTTGACTTTTACCTATACGATCTCGCTTTTTTGAAATTATTGACAGAGTGTCAAACAGCTCGGGTCCTGATGAGACGCCGAGTTACTCGGCGTCTCATCTGAATCAAAGCTGTTTGAAAATGCGAGGCAAGTCGAAAAAACTGGGTACGGGTTAAGGTGGCGAAATGGGCTAATTGCATTTGCGCACAAACCAAAAAATAATTGCATGTCAAAAGCGGACGAAAACCTCATGTCATTTGCGAACGAAAATATAAGGGTTCAGCATGTCAAAAGCGCACGGCATTTTTGACGCCTGAAATGTAATCACTCACATGGCCCAAGCGAAATTTATTTATTGTATTATGTAATTTATTTGTATTGTGTGGCAAAGCTGGACAGAAGCAAGCTAAAGCAACTGAAGCAAGTTAATCTACTGCTAACATGTACGCTACTTTTTAAATGATTTTATACTGTATATTATATATAATGTGACAGTTTAAATATTTTTATATATAGATCTACACTGTGACAGTTTAACCAAATTTTAACAATGTTTTAATGCATCCCACATGTACATTATCTTGCTAAAAATCATACTTCCACCTCCCTGGGCAAGGTGCAACAATGCTAATATTTTACAGGTATGTGCGCATTTGATAGTAAAAACTTGTGCGCAAATGAAACCTTTTTTTGTGCGCAAACGAAGGAAATAAAATCCGCAAATGATATGCCGATGTGCGCAAATGCAAATCTCCGGGCGAAATTGGGGTTAAGGTGTTGACTCACAGTTCACTACATCCGTTCACAATTAACGAAAATTGACACACGTGATCTTTGTACCATTTCAGTGTATGTCGCTAGACAGCCAGTGGTTACAACCATTGCTTCCAGCTCTAACCCACCTCCATACACAAGTCTCGGCAATGCAGGCTACAAAAGTCAAGTTGGATATTCAACAAATGTGACAACCAGTCCACCGCCAGCGTATTCCGCATAAGTTATACCGTACCATGTATATGACGTCATTCTTTGCTTAGATTTGTCGTTCCTCCACATAGCGTTTTTGTGGAGGTGCTGTACGAGTATGATTGTATGAACGTCTTATTTGTGTGAATTGAGAAGAAAGCAGGAAGGATTATATATACGATTTTTTGCGACAACATTGGAGAGAGGATGAATACCGCCAGCATTATATGTTGTTCTAATGACAAAACAGATCTAATGTGATAATCCTTTACCTCATGAATATCCATATGAGAAATAATGACATTATAAAAAAAAACATTAACTTGCTGAATTTCTATAACCATAATGATCAAGAGAAGTCATGACATGGCACAAACAGTGGAAGTATATACCCGAACTTCGGGATAACTCGAACCAAAAGTTCGGTCCTTTCAAACTTTACAATAAAGAATTGTTCTAAAATGTTTCACTACACATATCTAGAATTACATGTGACAGCTTAATGTAGGCCCAAAGTAATGCTGAAAGCTCCCAAAGGAGCCTTCAGCATTACTTTAGACCTGCATTAAGCTGTGAATTTGAGATATTGTTCAGATTATAAATAGGATAACTCGAAACTCTGTTATCTCGAACTAATTTGTATGGTCCCTTGAAGTTCGAGATATCGAAGTTTAACTGTATATCATTTCATAAGCAAACAGATCAGACCTACATGTGCTGTCTGGTCCAGGTCTTCTCCGTTTGCAACTGTTTTCTGTTATGATCAATGATTCCATTGTTCATACACCAGTATAAAAATAGATCTAGCTAATTAAAATACATAAAATGGTTATTCCTACATGAATATTCATTGGGTAAATAGATAACTATATGCATGTAGTAAATAAAGTAATTTAATTGAATAAGCAGATGTGAGTTCCGTGTGACAAATCAGATGACACATAATGTGACAGAAAAGACATTCAGCAGAGGTTCAGATAAGATGCGTAAATTAAAACATATTCA
Source organism: Azorinus chamasolen (assembly GCA_963576725.1). NCBI lineage: Eukaryota > Metazoa > Mollusca > Bivalvia > Cardiida > Solecurtidae > Azorinus > Azorinus chamasolen. The sequence continues at coordinate 28,919,426 of OY755240.1, forward strand.
AGAATAACTCCAGTATTTCTCCACCAAACCGTATGTTGTGACCACTCTTTAGAATCGTCTCGAAGAGACGATTCTAAAGAGTGGTCACAACATAGGATTTGGTGGAGAAATGACGATTTTAGTATATGAGTACGCACTTTTGTCTGTTGCTCTGAGACATTCAGTGACACATACACATCGGAATACTCCCGGTCTACTGAATGGCCCTTTATCAGATTAAGAATTTATTTGGCATTGCTTATCAGTTATTGTTGCTCTAAAACTAACACAAGACACACGAAATATGTAATTTAATTATATTTTATTAAAAGAAATATCAACTTCCAGAATGTTAGACATACAAACAGCTCACATTAGAACACACTAAAGTCAGTACCGTATTATCTATGATAAACGTCCCTCGGAGGCGTAACAATTTTGAAAGGAGTTTCTTGCATTTTGTAAACACGTGACTGTACAATGCAGAATGAAAACAATGCAAAAAAGCTTCTAGGGAAGAATTTGCATTGTTCTCGGTGTGCATTAAGCTATGGGCTGTATTTTGAAAACGATATTTCTTTATCTAACGCTTTCTTCCATGACTATTCATGTAAGAAAATATGACGCCAAAAAATTAATTAGATTAATTTTTTAAACGGCACATTCACAAAGCGAAGTTTGGCCTTGGCAAAGTGTAGAATCAAATCTTTATTACACCATAAGCAAACAGAACAGATCCAGATCTAGGTCTACTCTGTTTGCAAACGCGTAGAAAGGCGCACTTATGGAGAAAAGTTTATTATATACGATTTTAGTTGTTTTATTTATCGTTACCCCCCTCCCCCCTCCCCCCTAAGTAAGGATTATTGGTTGCTTATTAGAGTTAATACGGCATACGAGTACAGTATATAAATATCACATCCTATGGAGAGAGACAGCACGTACTGTCAACCCGAGTTTGGTTATGTCTACCGAGGCGTTAGCCGAGGTGGACATTGCCATACCGAGGGTTGACAATACGTGCTTTCGCTCTCCATAGGATGTGATATTTATTTTATTATACCGAATAGCACAATCAATTTCGTCAGCAAAAATATTTATTCAATGACAACAATAAATAGTTTTAAACAAAAGTTATAGAGCCACTTGGTGATTAAAAATCCCGGAACAGCTTCACATTTCTATTCATTACACGTTATAAGTACTGACGGAGCCCATTTCACTGTCCAATCTTGACAGAGCCTCTTCCGAAATAGTCTCATAACGTGACATTTCTCAAATACATAAACAAAAACCAATCAATTGTCATAATGACGTTCGGTGATCAAATTGCAAGCGTCAGATGACGTCAGTCGATTACGTCATCGGATGACGTCACGCATACAATTTAATAAGCGCTCACTTATCCAGATGTTCCGTGCCTGTGGTAGCGGGTGACAGTAATTTTTCGACAGTATATTTCTTCCCGCTGGGCCTGACAGTATTTCTATGTCATGGTGGCCTATGGGAAATTAACATTGTAAATGAAATTGAGGTATAATAATAAAAACTCGATACTACGAAATTTTACTAATGTGTACGAGTACAATAAAAACTCGATAGTACGAAATTTTACAACTGTGTACGAGTACAGTAAAAAAAACTCGATACTACGAAATTTTACTAATGAAGAATTTATGTCTTTGTAAGCAGATTGCTGCTTAATGCGGGATGAAAGTCATGTATGGCTTTCAACCTGCATTAAGCTGCCACCTGTATTAAATATCAATAATGGTGCGTATTTGAGCGTTAGAATAATCGAGTTTTCACTGTATATTGAAATAAAATGAAAATAAATTTTATCCCTTCCTCCGCTAATCACGATTAGACTGCATATACAAAAAGCTTGGACCTAGATGAGTTGCCGAGTATTGCCGAGTAACACGACGTATCAAGTTGTTTGATACACGGTCATAATATTCTTAAAAGCTTAATCGAATTGGAAATTTGAGCAAACGCTCTATTTTACGGCGGTGTAAGTGTTGCCATATATAATAAGAGTATGTGATGTTCATGTTTGTCCTCTGTCGATGTCCAAACCTCACAAATTAATTCGTAAACAACTGCAAACGGCCTTTTAGTCCAATATTAGAACCATTTAGTCCACTTGGTTGTGTTTATGGAAATAACTACATGTACATGGCTCTCATAACCTTAAAACATCATTTATTCATTTAGCAACATGTGAATTAATCGATGGAATGATTAAACAGCAGGAGGTAGTGGATTTATATGACTGTTTCTGTTTATTAATATATATCCTAAATATATCCTTTCAGTGACGTAGGAATACTCACATTTTGACAGGTCAATAAAACAGGACAATACTAGATTGGGAAGATACAAAGAAATTAATCAAAATAAAATGGACTGGTCACACACTTTCGTGTAAGCCAGCTGAAAAAACATGCAGAATTGTTGCATCGCTTGCATTTGCAAATACATGTTCCTTGAGTCTAGATCAACACACACCCTAAAAAGCTTGAAAACGTGACATTTATATTGTCATTGGATTAAAGGCTTAATATGGAAGATATGCGACTAATTTACAACGAATTATTTAAAATATTACATTGAAAGTAATATCGCACGTAAATAAAAACAATACGTATCAAAAGAGTTTTGATTTTAACAATACGCTTAAAGCTGCAAACTATCTTAAACATTTCCAAATTGTGAAAACAACTATGAATTATGCATAATGTAAACTTAACATATATGTATCTGAAAAAAACCCAGCAGATTCGGAGAACATTGTATTTAAAAAGGCGTAGGTAAAATATTTTCAGTATTTTCTTCTCCAGCACCTCTTATAGGCGGTTCTATATAATGACCATTGCCACAAACTAAGAAATTTAGATTAACTTTTTAAATGTGTGACACGCATTCACTGTCATTTTCAAACAGTGTAGACCCAGATCAGAGGGCTCCTAGAGGTCTGCACTGTTTGTCATTCAATATCATTTCGTATTTTTTACCCTTTTACATTGTATGGACTCTACCAATAAACAATGTTGGACTATTCCATTATGATAAGTCAGGGTTGAAAGGGTTAGTATGTCTCTTATGTATACATGTAGCTCTACGCCGTCGTAACCATAACTCCATGAATAATCATGCAATAAATAATCATCTCATGAATATTAATTATTAACTGAAATTTTAGAATGACACTATGAGCAAAATATGTTTACCATGACAGAAAAAGTAGAATAATATCTATAATATGGCAAAAGCAAACAGGGCAGACCCTGATCAGACGGCTCCCATAGGCGCCGTCTGATTTTGGTCTTCCTTGTTTGCATATGCGTGAAAAGGGGTCTTTATATATAGGTAAAAGGGTTAATACAAATAATAACTAACTAAATTACAAGAAAACATTTTAAAATATCACAGATACAGTTCCATAGAAGTACATGCATCAAGAAATGACTCGGATGATATGTAAAAGAAACGCAGATGTCAGTAAAAACAAATGTTGACTTATTCTAAAACACTAACGTCAGTATTATTTGTATAAGGACGGAATATGAAACAGTCTTTTAAAGCCTACGATTTTCTTCGGTAAATCTATGCAACATTCTGACAGTTTCAAATTGCCCTGCGTTGTTTCTTACTGTGCTATTTGATAGATTTGCCGCATTTGGTGTAGCCCATTTGACCACTGAGTATTCTCAAATACCAGTCATACATATTTATCGAACCTAACAAAATAATGGTGTCGTAAAACGAGAAAATACCATCTTAGAGGTTTTGCAAACAGTATATACCTATGACCACACACCATTTATATTAATAGACGAGGCGTCAAGTCAGGTGGTACACTGTTTGACACCCATAAGAATATTGGTTAGATAATAATCTAACTTTTCAAACAGTGTAGATCCTGATCAGACACCGGTCTTTGATCGTGTTTGAAATATCCCTGCAGACATTTGTTCTTACGGTAAGGACCGTGAAATATTTGAATGAGGCCGAGTTACGTGATTTAACCCATTCCCTCATATTAACGAATTTTGACGACTCTGTAAAAATCACTTTGTAAAACCATTGTGATAAATAAAGCATTTGCTCCTATAAAATTCTAAAAAATTTGCTTTTCTCTAGTTAAAACTCCTTTTCGGTAGATTTATTCAAAGAGGTTGGGTCTAAAAAATAGCCTATGATGTAATGGGCTAAGGCGCTCTGCAGCGACATCTATGTGTTTGCAATGAGGCACTTCTTGTCACCGTCTTTGGGTTGCAGGTCCAAGATGAATTCCTCAGGGGAGATAAACACTTCAGGAACATACTTCTGTTGCGACTGACAACCAATCGGGTATTTCTCGGTTGTTTTCGTTTCTACAACAAACAACAAATAATCAATATTAGTTCAAATGCACTAAGACAATATAAATGAGTGACAGAGTTGGCGAAATGTCATGGAAGGCTGAGCGTAGGTATAGTTCGATTTTGACCCGTGAGCTGTGACCTTTAGGACCAGTCCATCCGTAGAGGTAAAACGCGCCACAAACTATGTATTTGTTCCGGAGTTACCTGTGGTTACACAGACAAGTAATAAGCATATACAGTAAAAACCTCTATAACGGCCACTGAATTGTGTTAATTAGTATGTAGGGCAGATGGTTGCTAAAGCAAGGTGAAAGTAAAACAGAACGCTCCTAAAGGAGCGTTCTGTTTTACTTTCACCTTGCTTTAAGCAGCCACCTGCCTTTAACACAAAATACTTTGTGGCCGTTATCGAAAGGTTTTTCTGTATATAGTAATACTGCACGATTACTACGAGCTTCTTGTGACAACCATTGTCCACTTACCCGTAAATTAGAATGGTTGCAGCTTCTATAAATAGAAAAGTGCAGTCACGGCTCAGCACTCGAAATCGAACTATAATCCCTCTCCCTCATATAAACACCTTTTTATGTCCTTTCAAACAGAGTAGATCCAGATTAGATTGCTCCTGTAGAAGCCGTCTAATTTCTGCTTTTTGTCTTCTTTTGGGTCATATAGATCAGATACTACAGTTTCTGCCATTGCTAAACTTTCTTGTGCTTATTTGCCACTATAAAAATATTCTAATCAAAATCCTTGTTGCAGGTATTTCTTTTATGAATATGCAAGCGAGTTGGCAAAGCTCTACGAGGTTACACTGTGACAAAGATATTTTATATGCATGATGGTGATTTGTTCGTGCATCTTTCGCTGTCAAAATTTGTCGTCTGCAAACTTTGTCGTCGGTTTCAAAATTCATTTCTTTTTCAAATACTAGCCACAGTAACAAAACAGTTTGGATCCTAGATGATCAAGTTTGTAAATCTAACCCTTTGCCCCATAAGTGAGTGAGTGAGTTTGATATAACGGCACAGCGACACAAAGAACGTGAACGTCCCATTTCCTGATAGGCTATTTTAGACACAATCTCTTTGAATAAATCTACCGAAAAGGAGCATTAACTAGAGAAAAGGAATTTTTCGAATTTTGTAGCTTGAAACCATTGTGATAAATGGAGCATAGGAGCAAATGCTTTATTTATCACAATGGTTTCATAAAGTGACATTTACAGAGTCGTCAAAAGTCGTCAATATGAGGGAATGGGTTAAGACATTTTTACTGCATGAATATCCATAGACTGGATCAGTAACCATTAAATGTTTGGCTTTGGCAGAAGCTCCATTATCAAATCTCTATACTTCCATAAACAAAGAGAGCAGACTCTAATCAGAACTATCTGATCTGGGTCTACTCTGTTTGTAAAAAAAAATGCCAAAAGTCGTCTATATGAGGAAAAGGCTTTACAAGACAGTCAGTCATGTTTTGTTTTACTGATCACAATAGACCAATGCCTTAGGTATTTGGACATAAAAAACTTTAAAAATCATGCAGAGCCAAATAAAACCGACTGAAGGAACTGTTTGATCTGGGTCTTTGCTATTTGCTTAATGCAGGTCAAAAGTAATGTAGAAAGCTTCTATAGAAACTGTCTGCATTACTTTTGCATTGCGTTAAGCAACCACTTGTAATTTAAGACTCCTGTGTTCAAAACATGAATGGCTGCTTAAGGCAGGTTGTATTTAGGGCAATAATGGCAATTTCATGGATCCAATCTGTTTGAAAATTGCATCAACTCCAAATTTGAGCGAATATTGTTTTCTTCACTGCGGAGTAAATTGCCTTTATTGCCATAAATACAATATTTGGAGTTGATGCAATTCTGACTATTTCCGATTAGTCGAAGGGTTTTCTAAAATGTCTGACCTAGTATCAAACAGTTTGGATCCAAGCTTTTTACAAATGCGGCTCAGGTCGTGTATAGCAAGTTAACCCATTCCCTCATATTGACGACTTTTGACGACTCTGTAGAAGTCACTTTGTGAAACCATTGTGATAAATAGAGCATTTGCTCCTATAGGAGCAAATGCTCTATTTATCAGAATGGTTACAAACTACAAAATTCTAAAAAAAATCCTTTTCTCTAGTTAATGCTCATTTTCGGCAGATTTATTCAAAGAGGTTGTATCTAAAAATAGCCTATGAGGTAATGGGTTAAGGGTTAGAATGTGTGTATATGGTACACATTTTTGCCAACTTAGGGTATCTGACGAGCTTTCTATATGTACGCATGGGCTTCAGTTTTTAAACGCTTTACCCCATGAATAGTCATTTAAGAAATATGAATATTGATAGGATAAATATTATTTTGGCACATGAGCACATTTTGACCATGGCAGAAACTGTATCTATATCAGTTCATAAGCAAAAAGGGCAGTCCCTGATCAAGCGACTCCTATAGGAGCAATCTGGGTCCATGCTTATAAAACTTTTAGTTGAGTCTGAGTTCGTTCTCAAGTTTTTGATTGGTCAGATTTGAGCCTCTGGCTCAAATCTGACCAATCAAAAGCTTGAGAACTCAAATCTAACCAATCAAAAGCTTGAGAACGATCTCAGACTCAACTAAAAAGCTTCATAAGCATGGACCCAGCTCTTGGTTTCCTCTGTTATCAAAGTACGTAGTAGGAAGCTGTATTTATGGAAAAGGGGTTTAAACCCTTCCCTTCGTATAAACGCCTGGTTACGCATCTGCAAACAGAGTAGACACAGATCAGACGGCTCCTATAGGAGTTGTCAGATCAGGGTCTACTCTGTTTGCTAATGGCGTTTGACAGATCTGTTTATTTAGTTTCTAAAATGGCTACAATGCTCTACCTTCCATATTTCACTATAACTATTTTGCCCATGAATATTCAGTAGGTTTTTAAATTTGAATTAAGTATAGAACATGGAAAGTCGCTGTTTTTTCTGTCATGGAGAGGCTCCTGGGTTTGTGACCTACCAGTGTGTTCCTGGGATTCCTCTGCGGACTGTTCTGGGGTATTGCGCTCTTTCAGGATCACGTTGAATATACAATAGGCACACACGGTACATGTGATCGGAATGATGAGTGCGGCTGCGCAGAGAATCAGGAAGCCGATGAAGAGTACTTTCATGTCATTATACCAGTGAGAACTGAAAGACAAGATAGAGTCATTATCTTTTATCTCTTTTCGCGCCAATAAAATTTCGTCTTCACATACTTTCGTCTGCTTTGTAAAAGTGGATTTTCTGTCAATTTCCTCACAAAACCAACAGTGGAGTTTCGTGGAATAAAGAGTTAAGCATGCGGGCTAATTCATCGATAAAAATGGTACAGTTGAACTTTGATATCTCGAACTCCAAGGGACTTTACAATTTAGTTCCAGATAACAAAAGTTCGAGTTTTCTAATCTGGACAATCTCTCGAGTCGGCAGCTTAATGCAGGTGTAAAGTAATGCTGAAAGCTCCTGCGGGAGCTTTCAGTATTGCTTTACACCTGCATAAAGCTGTCACATGTGGTTCTAGATACCGATATCCGTAGTGATACATTTAAGAGTAATTCTGTTTTGTAAGTTTTGGAAGAAGTGAATTTTTAGTTCGAGTTATCCGACTGTTCGAGATATCGAAGTTAAAATAGTGCCTAGTTATAGTCTACTTTCAGTCCAATGACCGCTCAGCCGACTGTACATTTACTCCCCTGGTCATTGGGTCATTCGCCTACAATATTGAGCACTACTAACATATGGCGCAATCATGCAGCCGCAGTGCCGGCTAGTGAACCTCACAGGTAATCCATTTAACCCTTTGGTGGAGAGGAGGTGCGGGTGGGAGACACTGAAAAGCGTCTCTGAAATTTCCGGGAGGGACCGGGGTTTGAACCCCGGACCTCCGGTTTGGAAGTCAAGCGCGTTACCACTGGACCACCGCACACCACAAGTTCAATATTTTCTTTCATTTCTTTTCAAATGCATAGTTTTATTCAGTGTGTCATATAGTTCAGACCCTGATGAGCCGCTGTGTAGCTGAATGTGTAGACCTTTATAAGACTTTCTTATTCCCTTATCCATTTACACCCTACACAATGAATGTCTTAATATCTTAATGAATAATTAGTATAATTTACAAAAATACAGTAAAACATCTCTATAACGGCCACTAAATTACATCAAGTATTTTGTGTTAAAAGCAGGTGGGTGCTAAAAGCAGGATGGAAGTAAAATAGAACACTCCTATAGGAGCGTTCTGTTTTACTGCCACCTTGCTTTAAGCAGCCACCTGCCCTAAATACCAACTAATTAACACAATTTAGTGGCCGTTATAAGGAGGTTCCTATGTAGGGTCTTTGATCTAGATCTGATCTCATTGCAAATGCGTACATTTTATTTGTATGTGTCTCTATTTAGTAAAGAGTCAACCGACGCCACACCTATGACTACACATCTGGTCATGGTCTGCACGGTTTGCAAAAGTCAAATGGAATATTAAATCGAGTACTGTAGATATCTCCCAAGCGATCAGTTAACCCTTTCGCTGCCAAACTCTGTCGTCTGCTAACTTTGTCGTCTGCTACAAATTTTCATTCTTTTGATTTTCTTCATTTTTGTTACAAAAACATAGTAACAGTAACAAACAGTTTGGAGATACTCGGCGTCTCATCTGGATCCAAACTGTTTGCATATGTAATCACAGATCCGACATTGGCAGCGAAAGGGTAAATGAGTATTTAGAAACGTTGTTTCAACCAGGCGACCGCTTAATGCAGAATGAAAGTCATACAGAAATGTCCTGTAGGAATTTTCTGTTAAACGTTTGGCCTGAATTAACCCTTTCCTTCATATAAACGTATTTTCGCGCATTTGCAAACATAGAAGACCCAGATCAGACGGATCCTATAGGGCCTTCTCCGTCTGCTAATAATATAATATAGATATGATTCTATAGTTTCTGCAATGGCCAAAACTTCCTGTGTTCATGTGCTTTTATAAATACAAATCAATCATATCAATATTCATGACATTATTATTTCTTACATAAATATTCAAGAAGGAAAGGGTTAAGTTACCATCTTTCGTAACACTCTAGAATTGGATTTTTTGAGTGGACGTTGGAGATATTTTTCTATACACTGGTAAACCACTCATCTGATAGATATACCATTTAAGTGTTTGCAAACAGAGTAGACTTAGATTAAACGAACCCTACAGTAACCGTGTGATCAGGTCTATTCTGTTCGCTTACGAAATAGTAAAACTCTTATTCTACATTTTGCCATGGTAAAAAAATGCCTTGTTTATAATGTCATTTTAAAGGTTCATTTGGTTATTATTGACAAAGTCAGTGCTTCTTACATGAATATTCATTAGGGACATGATTAACCATTTACTCCATGAATATTCATGGAAGAAGTAATGGCATCAGGATTATTGATTAGCTGTTTATTTATAATAAGTAATAAGTAACAATAGAACACAGGGATATTAAACAAGGCAGAAAGTGTGGAACAGCTGTATCATATATCACAAGCAAACAGGGCAGACCTTGATCAGACTGCTCCTGCAAGAACCGTCTGATCGTGGTCAGCTCTGTTTGCAAAGTCGTAGAAAAGCGTATTTATAGATAGAGTAATGAGTAAAGAGTTACTCACCAGCATGCTGTCCCATCGTAACAACAATAGGTCTTTTCTCCATCGCAGAATTTGATGATATTGTCTTCGGTGCTGCAAATTTCTTCTCCAACGACTGTCCAGATAGAAAGAAATAGTGCATGTACTTTGTGAATCAGAAATAAACAATTAAACGTGAAATTGTGAATTAATTCATGATGAAAAAAATATGATGAATGAAATTCGTGAATTCAGTATATGAAAATAGTGAATTGATTCACGATGATGGAAATAATATTATGTTAACCCTTTCACCGCCAATGTCGCAAAAATGCGCCACGACAAATAGTGCAGTCCCAGATCAGGGACGTCACTTTTTGTCTCAAACTGTTTCTATATATGTACTTTATTTTACAGAATGATTGAAAAACATTGGATTGCAGACGACATTTAGAATTTTGGCGCCGAAAGAGTTAACCCTTACCATGCCAAGCGAAAACTGAAGGGTATGTGCAAACGAGTGTGGATCCAGATGAGACGCAGAGTAACTAGGCGTCAAAATATTGAATCTTGAAACGCCGAGTTACTCGGTGTTTCGTCAAAATTCAAGCTGTTTTACGCCGAGTAACTCGGCCTACTACCAAGAGATACAAGTTACTTGATACTTAGTGTCAATACTTTCAACAAAGCTTGAGCGAATTAGGAAATAAAACAAAACATGCAGAACACCAAAGTTTAAGCAGACATCAGTTTTGTATAGTGAACGCTGTCTATCTTGATTTAGGCAAGATAACGGATCTAGATAACAGAGATCAAGATAAGAATAACTCCTCGTCTCCACCAAACCCGATACTGTGACCACTCTTTAGAAAGAGTGGTCACAGTATAGGGTTTGGTGGAGAATACGAAAACAGAGTTTGATGTGGGTCTACACTGTTTGCAAAGGCATAGAAATGTGTATTTATGGAATAAATGACAAAAAGTGTATCTATGGAGTAAAGGCTCAAACACTATATCTGATACAACTATAAAACACAGTGGAACCTGTCTTAACCCATTACCTCATAGGCTATTTTTAGATACAACTTCTTTGTATAAATCTACCGAAAAGGAGCATTAACTAGAGAAAAGGAAACTTTTAGAATTTTGTGGTTTGAAACCATTGTGATAAATAGAGCATTTGCTCCTATAGGAGCAAATGCACTATTTATCTCAATGGTTTCACAAAGTGACTTTTACAGAATCGTCAAAAGACGTCAATATGAGGGAATGGGTTAAGCGAACATGTATCAATTCAACATAGTTTTGATTTTTTCTTTCCTCAATACAGATTAAAAGTAATGCAGAAATGTAATAATAATAATAATAATAATAATTTTTATAATAATAATAATCATAATAATTTTATTTGGCTAGTATACATAACATGGCAATTTAAAACAAAATTATGCATAAAAATACAATACAATAACAACTATGAAATTCATCAGTCTAAAAAATAATATTATTACATAAATAAAATTTAAATATATATTAACTCTATGTAAGATAGCCATGCAATGCACACCAATACCAGGGATAATACAAAAAAGATGAAAGGATTCCTCTTATTTCCATTGTGGTCCCTAATATTGGCAGCATGACACAGAAAGTCATGTGTCAGAAAATTTGATTTTCTACCAAAGAAGCAAATAATCAATCAATGTTCAACTAAACATGTCATCAATTCAGAAATGTTGCTGATGTCACATATACCACAGTCAAAGTGTTTATCACGTTGAAACTGGAGATCACAGAAATGTCCTACAGAAACATTCCGTGTTACCTTTGACCTGCATTCATCTACTTCCTGTCTCATAGACACATACTTAGATTAGTTTTAATTGTCGCTTTAGACAGGTTTAATTGTATTACGTTTGTTTCATAACAAAACAAAACTTACCTGTTTGAGGAATAACCAGAATACTACATACAAATGCACTGAGTATAGCCAGTCGATACATTTTGACTCTATACCGTACAGCCAATGTTGCCCTGATTGATAATAAAAAAAGTCTTCTCTAGGCGACGGTATGACACTTTTTAAACTCCTTTTACATTTGACACATACTAAACAACAACCCTATTGACTACAGCACTATCACAAGGCAGATACAGATGGAGGCATGACTCAGTCCTCAGGGAGTTAGCAGACTGGCTGGAGAAAGAGAGGAAGAAGGAACGACGAAGTTCCCCCCACTACAGGCACATTGCCTTTGTCAAGTCTGGGGAATCTGGAAAGGGTCAGAACCCACAGAAGTCGTCAATCCTGGAAGGCACTACAGGCTGGAACATGGAGGTGGACCTTGAGAAGAGGCTTGTGTTCCCAGACGTGGTTCAGACAACCCTGAGACCAGACATCGTACTGTGGTCTAGGACAGGGAAGAAGCTTGTTGTTGTAGAGCTGACAGTACCATGGGAAACAAGGTGTGAGGAGGCCTACGAGAGGAAAAGGGCAAAATACACGGAGCTGTTAGACCTCTGTAAGCAACGAGGCTGGCGCACATGGCTATTCCCCGTAGAAGTTGGTGCAAGAGGGTTCTGTGCACAGTCTGTGTGCCGACTGATGACAGCAGTCGGATCAACTGGCAGGGATAGAAGGAAGGCTATCCAGAGACTCGGCCAAGCTGCTGAACGTGCATCAAGCTGGTTGTGGCTGAAGCGCGAGGACAAGAGCTGGAAGCAATAAAGTGCAATCGCTCAGTAAGAAGGCTGAAAGAGGAGAAGAGCTGAAAGCAACCAACCAACACACAGTGACTGATCACCACTGTGGGCCCACCGTTATGAGGGTGTTCTTGGATGTAAAAGGGCCGAAACACCTGATGAATAGCGGATTCCAAGCTGATGATGTTGGTTGAAGAGCAGTCGAAGGACTGTATTATGCAAATTCGTTATCTGGAAGACCAGTGACTTCTAGGAAAGACTAGATGACAACCGAGAACAGATCGGCGACACTGGAAAGACAGATGACCACCAGGAAAGACTGGAACAGGGGCACTAGGGGTAGCATCCCGAACTGCAGCCCTCGAGAGAGGACACCCGACAACTAGCTACAGACTCCATAGAAGAAAGATACCCCCAGAGTCTACCGAGAGGGGGGGAGGATGATAGACTCACTTGGACGGATTTTATGGAATCGACACGGCCTGCCCAATCGACAAATGCAGATGGAACTGTCACTTGTAAATGTGGAAAGGTTTGCAAAAACCAGTTAGGATTACGCATACACCAGGGGAAATCTGGTTGCCAGCGTGTGAGGTGCCGTGGACAGCGCTTAACCAGCATGGTTAGTAAGACGCAGGAGTTCTCCAGTCTGGATTTAACCCATAGTACTGAGGGACTCTCCGTTCAGGAGACCGCACGGGGTGTCAGTCAGAATCCTGAGGTGGATGATGACCCCCTCCTAGAGCTACTGCGGACTCAAGGAGAAAGCAGCCAAGAAGCAGAGCAGGAGACAGTTCCGGATAGACCAACCCGAAACCCTGCCACTAGACCCAGGAAGGAAAGGATCAAGTGGCCCAAGGCATCTGAAAAGGTGTCATGGAAACAGCTGGATGAAGACTTAGATAACATCCTTGAAGCATCCATGCAAGGCCCAGTGGACCGGAAGTTGACCACCCTAACCACCATGATATACTCTGTAGGAAAGGAGAGGTTTGGGACAGAAGAGAGGAAAGCAGGAAGGGAGCCAGCAAGACCGAACAGACGGCAAGACCGCATCAGGAAACTGAGACAAGAACTCAGACAGCTGAGGCGACAATTTCGCATAAGCTCACCTATTGAGCAGATTGGACTTGCCCAGCTGAGAGATACAGTACGGTCACAGCTGACCTCACTGCGGAAAGCCGAGAATGCAAGGAAAAAGACAAGGGAAAGGGCAAAGAAGAGAGCAGCATTCACAGCCAACCCATACCAGTTCGCGAAATCCCTGCTTGACAAAGAGAGGTCAGGAGTGCTGGAGACACCGATAGAAGAGGTTGAGAAATACCTACATGATACGCATACCGATCCAAATCGAGAGGACGCCCTAGGGAGTTGTGATCGAATAGAACCAGCAGACCCTCCTGAGAAGGAGTTGGTGGTAACAGAACCCACACTGAAGGAGGTGAAGGATGTCGTCAGAAAGGCAAGAACGGGTTCAGCTCCGGGACCGAATGCCATCCCATACAAAGTGTACAAGATGTGCCCTCTACTTCTCAAGCGGCTATGGAAGCTCTTGAAAGTAGTCTGGAGGAAGGGTGAGGTCCCGGTAGCGTGGAAGGAGGCAGAAGGAATATTTGCACCAAAGGAAAAGGACTCCAAGACGGTTGGCCAGTTTCGAACGATATCGATGCTTAACGTCGAGGGGAAAATATTCTTTGCCATCCTTGCAAGAAGACTGGTTGCATTCATGACAGACAATGCCTACATTGACACTTCAGTCCAGAAGGGAGGAGTTCCCGGTTTCTCGGGCTGTGTAGAACATACCAGCGCTATCACACAACTGATCCGCGAGGCAAAAGCTGGAAAGAAGGACCTCACAATAGTTTGGCTGGATCTAGCCAATGCATATGGCTCCATTCCACACCAGCTTATCTACACAGCCCTCCGACACTACCACGTAGATGGTCATATCCAGAAGATCATCACCAGCTACCTTGATGGAATCGAGCTCCGATTCACGGTTGGTGACCAGCTGACCAGATGGCAGAAGTTGGAGAAAGGAATAGTTACAGGATGCACTGTTTCTGTGATACTCTTCATTATGGGGATGAACCTACTGATCAATGCTGCCCGAAGAGAGACTCGTGGACCAAAGACAAAGTCAGGGATCTATCTCCCATCCAGCAGAGGCTTCATGGATGACCTCACTCTGTCAACGCAAACTCACATCCAGGCTAGATGGATGTTGACAGCCCTGACAGATGTCGCTTCATGGGCTAGAATGAAGTTCAAGGCAGTTAAATCCAGGTCTCTCATCATCAAGAAGGGACAAACAACAGAGAGGTTCAAGCTCTACGTACAGGACGAGGAGATCCCATCCATAGTGAAGAGTCCAATAAAGTGCCTGGGCAAGTGGTTTGATGCTAGCTTGCAGGACCGGGACAATGTCAGGAAGCTAGAGCACCAGGTAGAGGACGGTCTGAAGAAGATTGATCGCTGCGGACTGCCAGGCAAGTTCAAAGCTTGGCTCTACCAGCACGCCTTACTCCCAAGGCTGATTTGGCCATTGATGCTGTACGAGGTAGCCACTACTACAGTGGAAGCCCTGGAAAGAATCACTAGCCGACACCTGAGAAAGTGGCTAGGAGTACCCCCAAGCTTCACAAGCATTGGACTCTATGGGAAGAGCAACCAGCTACAGCTCCCGTTATCTTCAATGGTAGAAGAGTTCAAGGCAGCCAAAACAAGACTTGTGGTGACTTTGAGAGATTCTCCGGACGAACTCATCCGGGAGGCAGGGATCACTACACGTTCTGGCAGGAAATGGTCAGCAACAGAGGCTGTGAGCCAGGCAGAGAGCTCACTCCAGCATAAGGACATTGTTGGCTTGACTGCTGCTGGGCGACAGGGTATCGGTGCCACAAAAACAACATTGTGGAGCAAGGCTGACCAGAGAGAGAGACGAGGAATGATCCAGTCAGAGGTCAGGAAAGCAGAGGAACACGGCAGACAAGCAAGGGCGGTGGAAATGGGAGCACAGGGAGCATGGACCACGTGGGACACCACAGAAAGGAAGTTGACCTGGGGAGACATATGGAAGTATGAGCCACTAAGGCTGTCCTTCCTCCTTAGGTCTGTCTATGATCTCCTTCCATCTCCAACAAACTTATGTCGATGGGGACTCACAGCTGACCCCAGCTGTAGCCTTTGTGGAAAACCAGGCACCATGGAGCATGTCCTGTCATCCTGCTCTACAGCACTATCACAAGGCAGATACAGATGGAGGCATGACTCAGTCCTCAGGGAGTTAGCAGACTGGCTGGAGAAAGAGAGGAAGAAGGAACGACGAAGTTCCCCCCACTACAGGCACATTGCCTTTGTCAAGTCTGGGGAATCTGGAAAGGGTCAGAACCCACAGAAGTCGTCAATCCTGGAAGGCACTACAGGCTGGAACATGGAGGTGGACCTTGAGAAGAGGCTTGTGTTCCCAGACGTGGTTCAGACAACCCTGAGACCAGACATCGTACTGTGGTCTAGGACAGGGAAGAAGCTTGTTGTTGTAGAGCTGACAGTACCATGGGAAACAAGGTGTGAGGAGGCCTACGAGAGGAAAAGGGCAAAATACACGGAGCTGTTAGACCTCTGTAAGCAACGAGGCTGGCGCACATGGCTATTCCCCGTAGAAGTTGGTGCAAGAGGGTTCTGTGCACAGTCTGTGTGCCGACTGATGACAGCAGTCGGATCAACTGGCAGGGATAGAAGGAAGGCTATCCAGAGACTCGGCCAAGCTGCTGAACGTGCATCAAGCTGGTTGTGGCTGAAGCGCGAGGACAAGAGCTGGAAGCAATAAAGTGCAATCGCTCAGTAAGAAGGCTGAAAGAGGAGAAGAGCTGAAAGCAACCAACCAACACACAGTGACTGATCACCACTGTGGGCCCACCGTTATGAGGGTGTTCTTGGATGTAAAAGGGCCGAAACACCTGATGAATAGCGGATTCCAAGCTGATGATGTTGGTTGAAGAGCAGTCGAAGGACTGTATTATGCAAATTGAAATGTGTACTATTTTTATCCACGGCTAACTAATACGACAATTGCCAAGATCTATTGGTAATAACCTATCAAACGTGTAATGAGAATCGATTATCGGAAAATCCATGTCAATGTTTAACCTGCAGTCCGCTGGGCAAAACAATATACAGTAAAACCTCTCTATAACGACCATTAAATTGTGTTAATTAATTGGTATTTTGTGCAGGTGGTTGCTTAAAGGAGCGATCTGTTTTACTTTCACCTTGCTTGAAGCACCCACCTGCCTTTAACACAAACTACATAACGTAATTTAGCGGTCGTTCTAGAGAGGTTTCACTGTATTCCATTTTATATTCGTCTGTTTCATTTTGAAGAATGACCAGAGTTTCAAACAGCTTGGATCCTGATGAGATGCCGAGTTACTCGGCATCTCATCTGGATTCAAACTGTTTGTTAAAATAATCAATGATTCGTACGTACTCTAAGTATTAATTATTTAACTGTCAATGGACGATACATAGTAACATTTGCTAAGAGTAAAGTATTAACCCTTTATCCCATGAATATTAATGTAAGACATAATAATCTGGTGAATATTATGAATGCTATTTCATAAGCAAACAAAGCAGACGTCAGACGGCTGCTATAAGAGCCGTCTGACCTGGGTCTACTCTGTGTATAAAATTTAGAAAAGAGTGTTTATGGAGTGAAGAGTTAAAATTTGGAACTCTGGCGGGACTCCGGTCAGTCTGTGTCTCATCAGGATCAAAACTAGTTTCACTTTTATTGCGTTTATGTGTAAAGCAAACAAGAAATATACGACTGCAAAATCAAAGCGGGCGGCATATTTTCCACGTCACGTGTTTCGCAGTTAAATGTTAATACAGAGTTGTTAAGCACTGATCTGTTTGGACATGTTACCTATTCAAATAAACAAAGCCAAAGGCATATGTTTGTATTGTTTTGTTTTGTTTGAATAATGTGTGATTGAGCCCTTTCCCTTATACAGTGTACAAACGCCTTTTCACGCATTTGCAAACAGGATAGGTCCAGATTAGACGGCTCCTACAGGCGCCGTCTGATCAGGGTCTGCTCTGTTTACAGTAAAACCTCTCTAAACCGGACGTTAAATTTGGTATAAATATCGGTCTTGGAGACAGGTGGCAGCTTAATGCAGGGTGAAAGCCATGCAGTAAGCTCCTCTAGGAGCTTTCTGCATGGCATTCGCCCTGCATTAAGCAGTCACCTGCCTAAAAGTATCTAAACTCTTCTCTACTAGAATTCCGGTTTAGAGAGGTTTTACTGTACTTTTGACATAATAAAAGATCTGACTCTACAGATTTTGCGTATACAATCCGTGCATGCGTACATATGCCGTCTGATCGGAGTCTGCTCTTTTTGCGTTGAAGATCTGATTTTATATTTTTTTATATTTTTTGTCAAAGCAATGTTTACATATGAAAATTCAGCTAATATGTTATTATTTCTTACATGAGTACTGAACAGGGAAACTGTTTTACACTTGCAATGCTAGGTGTTCTGCATGCAATAACCCATCCACTCAATAATAAAAGGCTTAGTCATGATAGCGGATTTTATATGACAAACAGTGCAGATTCTGATAAATGGCTCTTCTATGAGACCTTTTATCTGGGTCTGCATTGTTTGCAAATAACGGTGTAATTATGTCCAGCGTTCAAAGGGTTAATCTGTCCAGCGTGTAATTGCATACAACGCACATCATTACAGTGCAAATTTCCTATTGGAACTTTTGTTTAAATTGATATTTCACATGTTTGTGGTACATGTACAATTGCAACGAAGGTTAGACCATGTTTATTCTATGGCATTTGTCGTTTCCGAAACACGGATGCTTCTACAGTGCTCCCTCTCAACAACGGCCCTCTCAATAACGATTCCCTCCTTACAACAACGCATGTCACTGTTTCCGAAACAACATGTCTCCAGAAACAACTTTTTTCCATCGTATTTTCTTTATGCCTCCATCAAACCCTATGTTGTGACCACTCTTTAGAATCGTCACTTTGTGACGATTCTAAAGAGTGGTCACAACATAAGGTTTGATTGAGGCATAGCGGTTTTAGTTCTCGAAATACACCTTATCTGGGGATATGTAAACAAGCTAATTCTGTTTGATTTTCCCTCCCCATAACAACTCCCTCTGAACAACACATACAATCTTCGTATCCCAAAGGGTGTCGTTGTAGAGAGGGAGCACTGTACTATTGTGACGCAATATTTAATTTCTTGTATACATGTATTTTTATTTATTTTTTTATGTTGAAAAAAAAACCTAGGACGCACGCGCGCACAACCAATTCTCAGTTGGTCCAATCAACACCAAGTTCGCCCATGCTCATAAATATTAACTTCACAGTTTGAAAGCGGGAAACGAGTAAGCTGTCGTTTGCAAACATTGTAGACCAGACACAGACGGTTCCTAGATGAACTCTCTAATTTTCGAAAAAAAACAACAACAGGCGAGGTAAATAATTGGCGAAGACGGAAATGGGTTCTGACAGAGACTTCAAAAATCATATCCATCTCACCCCACATGCAAACAAAGCAGACCCTGCTAAGACGGCTCCTTCAAGATTCGTCAGATCTGGGTTTACTCTGTTTGTAAATGTGTTAAAAGGCGTGTCTATGAAAAAAAGTGTTAACCCTTCGCTTGCTATTCACGTCAATACGTCCTGCAGGAGCTGTCTCATCAGGGTCTGCACTATTTACAAGTTGATTGTGCAACCAGTACACTCCACAGCAGTGATTGCACAGCGAAATAATTGTACACAGTGAAGATATATGTAATTATACAACAGGGCATAGGTAAAGAAGGAGAAATGTGTTTTAAAATTCAGCAAGAGAAGGGTTAAAGACCCAGAGTATGACTACGTTTGACGGACAATTGTAGAGAGGTTTAACAAAAATGCATTAAATCACTGCTCTCACCCTAACCCTTTCCTCCATAAATACGACTTTCTACGCCTCTGCAAACAGAGTAGACCCAGATAAGACGGCTCCTGTAGGAGCCGTCTGATCAGGGTCTGCTATGTTTGCGTATGATATTATATGTGTATATATGTATGTAGATATATGATTCTAAAGTTTCTTCCACGGCTAAAAATTGCATAATTATTGATAATTATTTTAATTAATATTCATGATGTCATTATATTTCCTGCATGAATATTCATTTAGAAAAGTGTTAAGATAAGCTGGCTTACGCAAAGAGCACCTCTATCCCCTTGCCCTCCTGTAAAAAGGTGCTATCTGCTAAACCTCCGACCTGTTGCATGTTTACTTATGTCTGATTGTTTAAAACTTTTGAGAAATTACAGAGTTGCAAACAGCTTGGATCCAGATGAGACGTCGAGTTAGTCGGCATATCATCTGGAACCAAGCTTTTTTGTAAATGCCATGTAGGTCGTGCTGTAAGGGAAGAGCGAAACTAGCCACTATTCTTATCGGGTTTTTTTCTGAGGAGGGCTGTTCAGTATGTAGTGTTCGTAAATTTCCTACGTCTCCCACTATCAAATAATTGGCATTTTAAGAGCTTCTGAAAACCAGATTTGCGTGTCGTAATTAGCTATATATTTTGAAATTCAAAGTTCGGTTGGAAAAAGGACACGGACAACAATATATAGTACTGCGTTCGAATCATGATGTGTATTTAGTACTACTTACTAACTGCATGGAGGTCATAGATAACATTACATTTCTTACATCCATTCCATGTGTCCTCACCATTTTCGACCTTTTTTGGCCTATGTAGAGCCTAAATCGTGCTTATCATTTATTCTTTTGCCAAGA
This sequence comes from Azorinus chamasolen, assembly GCA_963576725.1. Classification (NCBI taxonomy): domain Eukaryota; kingdom Metazoa; phylum Mollusca; class Bivalvia; order Cardiida; family Solecurtidae; genus Azorinus; species Azorinus chamasolen. Next base: position 28,939,936 of record OY755240.1, read on the forward strand.
TGGAAATAAACATGTTCATACAGAGTTTGATGATTGCTTTATTTCTCAATCTAGGAGGTTAGTATAAATTCCTTCACTTTCTCCTGATTTGTCTGTACAGCTGTTGTACAACAGTGTAAGATTAATCAATATATAGAACAGCTATGCTGTTGTTTAAGCCATAATAAAAAATCATCCTTTGGCGTCTCATCTGGATCCATCAGAACTGTATGCATAGGTACATGTAAGTAAAGCCTAAAAAGTGCATACTTTGCTGTACTTTCTTGTCATGGTGCTGTTCGGGCGAGTGTGCGTTCGTATACATGTGGTGTTTCCTACATGACTCATACATGTACTTTTCTCAATTCAAATATTAAACGAGAAATATTAAAATACAAAGATGGATCGGGGACGCCCCTTAGTGACCTCCCTGACATGCTATAATAAAAGGGATCTGATACTAGTGCCCTATGAAATTCACACTAGAAAACCGACACCACGGATATTAAGTAATTTTTTCACAATGGCTTTTGAACACAGGCATGTTCGGCCATAGAAGAAAATGTAGAGTAATATCTATATCAGTTCGTAAGCAAACAGGGTCCATGCTTATAAAGCTTTTAGTTGAGTCTGAGTTTCGTTCTCAGGCTTTTGATTGGTCAGATTTGAGTTCTCAAGCTTTTGATTGGTCAGATCTGAGCCAAAGGTTCAAATCTGACCAATCAAAAGCTTGAGAACGATCTCAGACTCAACTAAAAGCTTTATAAGCATGGACCCTGAGCAGACCCTGATCAGACGGCTTCTACATGAGCCGTCTAATGTACTCTGTTTGCAAAGGCGTGGTTAACTATTTATGGTGTAAAGAGTTAAAGACATATAGAGTTCAGTAAACCGAGGCTTTACTTATCAGAGCTTTTTTTCAGCTAGAGTTGGGGCCAAGGACTGCCCTGACGGATGGACAGAGTTTGACGGATCATGCTACCTGTTTGGTCATAACGAGAAATTGACATTTACCGGTGCTGAGGTATGTTATGGTTTTCATGCACGACTTATATATTTGAAATATTTTGAACAATTATTTACACGGAAGTTTAATAATGCCACTGTAGATCTGAGATGATTTTTCTTGAATTTTCAATATTTTCCTCAAGTGAGGTAGACCAATATGATATTAAACATGCATTAATGACACAAAATGCAAAACATATGGCTTGAAAATTGAACATTACATTACCCAAATAGGACTACAATTCTCATACATGTATCATGCATATTAGTTCAAACCTCATGTAAAAGCGAAACCGTTATTAAAAGCTTGGCATACGCTACATTCATCGAACTAAGGTATCTGTGGGTCAACTTTAGAAACCTTAACATTTCGTGAGGGGTCACTATTCGCTTAAAGACGATTTCGGTAGTAAGTTCTGCGCATTTTTTTCGCGCAGAATACTCTCTACAAAGGAAACAATTTAACGGTATTCTGGATAACGCCAATTTCGGACGACTGATTTCTGCCAGCGTTTATAAACATATTTTATCATGTCTCAAAACTTTCGAATACACGGAAAAAATGCTAAAAAGTCATTAGCCGAACGCATAGAAAAGTTATGCTCATGGGGTCAAAATTGGCCCTGTCCCAGGGTGCCTTGTTTTCTATAAAAAGTATAGTAAAGCTTTGAAAATCTTCTCTAAAACTGGAAGGTGTATAGTTTTTATAAGCATAATGTTCAGGTCTTCTACAAAAATTATATGAATTCTGCCCCAGAGGTCAAAATTGGCCCGCCCAAGGAGTGGCCAGTTTTCTATAGAAACATGTAGTGAAAACTTTGAAAATCTCCTCCTCAGATTGTCTGGTCGGCGAATTTAGAGCTATCATGGCCCTCTTGTTTTAGATATTGTAACTGTGTAATTAGTTTTGGTAGGGAGTTACATTATGATTATTTCTGACAAATTATTCTGAAATCAGACCATTGGTATGTTCTCTATTTACATGTATGGAAAACAGGTCTGCTCCTAGAAGGCATGTTTTTCTTAGATATTTTCATGGTTTTAATTATTTTGGTAGATAGTCACCTAATGATTTATTCCCATCAAATCATTTTTAAATCTGACCATCGGTTATATTTTGGATAATGGATTTATATATTTGTCTTTTGGTTGCCATTGCAACCAGAGTTTTACATGGATACAACCCATTTTAGCTATTTTGGTAGGGTTTTACCTAATGATTAATCTCACTAAATTATTCTGAAATCAGACCGTTAGTTTTGGAGAAGAAGAGATTTAGAGTTTTTCTTTTGGTTACCATGGCAACCAGAGTTATGCATGTATCCCCCCATTTCAACTATTTTGGCAGGGAGTTACCTAATGATTACTCCCACTAAATTATTCCGAAATCAGGCCAATAGTTTTGGAGAAGAGGAGGTTTGAAGATTTTGCTAGTTATCTATGTATACATATGAGGAAAACGGGCCACGTCCCCCAGCGACCATGTTGTTTTAGATATTACCATGGTTTTAGCTATTTTAGTAAACAGTCACCTAATAATTATTCCCATCAAATCATTTTGAAATCTGACCATTGGTTTTGGAGAAGAAGTAATTTAAAGAATTTTCTTTTGGTTGCCATGGCAACCAGGGTTCTTCATTGATCCAAACCATTTAAGCTATTTTGACAGAGGATCACCAAATGACCATCCTTGGAAAGTTTCATTACATTTTACCTATGATTTTAGAAGATATTTAGTTTGAATTGAAATGTTGACGACACACGATGTCGGACGACGGACATAGGATGATCCCCGTAGCTCAAATTGGCACCTTAAGCCAGCTGAGCTAAAAACGAAGCCTGTAACCCACATATTTCTTTTTGATTTCATGTTAAGGATACTATAAAGCACAAAATGTGGAATTTAAAAAAAAAGCTTGGATAAGTTTTTTAGAAATTTACTTTATTTTTGTATTGTAGCCTATGTAAAAGAAAGGAAACACCCTTATGTTAATTTCATGCTAATTACTCAAAAATAAAGTCTGTAACCCCCTCTTTTCGATTTGTATTTGGATTCAACATACTTTAAACAACAACATATAAAAAAAATTAAAAAAAATCTTGGAAGGAAACAAACTACCGAAATCGTCTTTAACCAGAAACAGGCATACTCTGTCATTTTCAAACAGTATAGACCAAAATTAGAGGGATCTGATCATGGTCTGCGCTGTTTGTCATTGAAACAGTGTCAATGGTTTCTCGTGAAGCTAAATACTTAACCCTTATCCTGTTCTATAAATTTCAATAACTACCGAATATTATTAGACTAAATAGTTATAATGAAATATGGGAGGACGGACATTGCAGCCATTTTAGAAAGTAAAGAAACAGATCCTACTTCAAATTCCTATTATAGCGAGGTATATAGTATTCAATTTACGTTGCGCACTGAATGTTATGTGTTTCAGAACTATTGCCGTCAGCGTAACGGACATCTTGTGCACATAAACACACAAACAGAAAATAACTTCATCAGGTCCGTCCTGCTGACATTGAACGGTATGTTAAAAAAAACCACCAGTCTCTCAACAACGACCACTCAATAGAGGGCGATTCCTATATGTATACGGCAAGAGGTAGTTTAATGCAGAAAAAAAGTTCAAAAAGAACTTTTCAAAAGGATCTTTCTACATTACTTTTGATCTGCACTAAGGAACCAACCGTTTTGAAATATTCCCGCTTTATTTAATTTAGTGATCGCTTTGATGTAAATAGAATTATAGTACTTATACCCATGAATAGACACAAATGGGTCTGTTCTATTCTTCAAGTTTTAGAACATCCTTCATACAGCCCAGACCTGTATCAGAGTGACTTTTGTTTGTTTCTACGACTGAAGAAAATGCTAGCAGGGCGCCATTGCAACTCACAATGAAATATGGGAAGGGATTTCTACCGGTATATACAGTAAAATCACTCTAAACCGGAGTTCTAGTGGAGAAAAATTAGATCGTTTTAGGCAGATAGCTGCTTAATGCTGAGTGAAAAAACTGCATTAAGCTGCGACCTGCCTGCAAGACCAATATCTATACTAAATTGAATGTCCGATTAAGAGAGGTTTTACTATAACACACGATCAGTAGCAAGCAGCCTTCGGAAGTGATTAGATCGATGTAAAATGTGTTTGCATGATGAGGATATTTCGAAGGGCTCAACTAGATTAGATATGAACAGTTCGTATTATAAAAGCAGTCCTAATTTATTAAAAATGCCTCAAACACAGACAAACGGTTGTTTTTATATCGTGGTAAAAGGAACATTTATGTTCATTTACTATTGATGTTTACAAATAGCTCACTGAAAATAGTATGACATGAGGTTGAATAGTAAATGATCAAAAACTCATATTATATGATCTTTAAATCTTGTAACTTTTAGGGGAAATATCGAGAGTATTATTCGTAAACAATACACTATTCTGGGACGTTCAGCTGAAATGTCGTTAATGCCATTTAAGTATTCCTCTGGCCGTAATCATATTAACAGAGTATACAACTGTTTCACCTTACCATAGTCGATTACTACTGGATTGGTCTTACTGATGACATTGTGGAGAACGATTGGAAGTGGATTGATAGTGATACCCGCCCAACCTTTACCGATTGGTCTCCAAACGAACCGAACGACGCCAATGGTGTTGAAGACTGTGCAGTGTTTGAACGCCATTTTAAATTGAAGTGGAACGACAGAGCTTGTACTGAAACTCACGATCCCATCTGCGAAATCAGGTCTCTCTCTCTCTCTCTCTCTCTCTCTCTCTCTCTCTCTCTCTCGAATAAATACCATAACCCGGTATCTTTGATTTCAAACACATGGAAGCTTTCTTTTCTTCATCGTTTATTATGCCCCCTAACAACGGTGTAGGGGGAGCATATAGTCGCCGCTTTGTTTGATAGGGTTTCTCACCTTATTCGTACTTCTTTTCAGCATATAAGCCAATAGTTTATTTTTATCCATTTGTATGCATTTTTTAAAACATCTTGCGAGTAGAGACTATCAATTTAGTTATTTAATTATTATAGGATTGATATGACCTCGTTTATTACTGTATGCAATTACCTTTATTTGCATTTCCAGGGTTGCTGAAACTGCAGTCGTCGGTTAGTGAAGAAATCGGTGGTTTTTATATGTATGTCGTCGATTCAAACAGTTCACTTGAATATATGAATCCTTACAGATCTTGTATTTTATAAATACCCCTTGGTATGTATACAGATACTGTAATGTGTCATAGTGTAAATTTGATTTTTTTTACATAGATCGTCTGAAATAAGAAAGCATTGACATAGACAAGAATACACACCAGCCGAACTTAACAGAGGTCCAGATAAGATGCGTAAATAAAATATTTTCAAGAATAACTCCTTTATTTCGACACTAAACCCTATGCTTTGACCACTTTTTAGAATCGTCTCTTTGAAAGAGGTTTGATGGGAAACTGGCAATATAAGTATTTAAGCACGCAATTATGTCTGTCGCTCCATTTAACCCTTTCTAACCGGTGTAGATATTTTGCTCCTAGCATCCCTCAGATCATGGTCACGATCATGTATTGTGGGTCATTCAGAATCCTCTAGCTGCGTGGATTCTTTAGTTAACCATTTCATTGTTGAATATACATTTAAGAAATAATGGCCCCATGCATATCTATTACACATGTTTGAGGTACTGGTAGAAAATGTAGAGCTATTATAATTTCATAAGCAAACAGGACAGGCCTTGATAAGACGACTCCTATAGGGCCCATCTGATCTGGGTATACTCTGTCTTCAAAGGCGTGAAAAGATTTATAAGAAGCAAACGGCTAAACACTTATGAATTATTTCATTCTGAAGTACCTGGATTTAAATCGTTAAATCTAGAACAGACGGCAGCAAAAAGCGGGTAAAAGTATGAAAAATATTGTTCTACTAGCTGAGTTTATTCACACGGTAGTCGTTTGTTGTATTGGTACTGACCAAAGGTTGTCCAGGAGAAACTTCAATAAGAATTTCAAAGCCATTTTTCTTATAACCCGTTACCATGTAATCTAAATTATTCCACTGAAAACAAAGCAGACTTTGATCAGACGCTTTTTTTTTGCGCCAAAATGCATTTCTTTCAAAGAATAATAAGATTTATTTATGCCATATGAAACAAGTTGTTGAGTATTTGAAGTATTGTCTGATTTGTGAGTGAGTAAGTGAGTTTACTGCATCGCAACACTATATAGGTTATATTGCGGTGAGACAGAAGTCACCGGACCCACATCTCATTTACATCGAGATAAAATAACACCCGCTGGCAGGAGCGTAGCTGAATCCAAACGTAATGTATATGCACCATGCCTAAAGGGACCCGGGGCATACTCCCCTGGGAGACATTTAGACTTGTGTAGTTTTGAAACCATTGTGATAAATAGAGCGTCACAATGGTCTGCTCTGTTTGTTTATGATATGGGTTTAATTCTAGTTTCTGCCATGTCCAATATTGCTATGTCCATTAGTTATTATAACAATTCATCTTATTAGTATTCACGGTTTCATCATTTCTTACATGAATATTCATGAAATAAAAGGTTAAAACAATCCCTATAGTTCCAGTTTTGAAAGACCACAAGTGAAACAGTCTTCAACTCGTTTTGCAAAGGAGTGAAGAGCATTTTATGAGGGAAAAAGATAAGCATTTAACTCGTATCTTGCTGTATAAGATTTATGTCTGCTTAAGTCTTTCGCTGCCAGTGTCGTATCTGTAATTACCTTTGCAAACAGTTTGGATCCAGATGAGACGCAGAGTAACTCGGCGTCTCATCAGGATCCAAACTGGTTGTTGCTGTAATTGTTTCTTGAAACAAAAATGAAAACTGAAGCATGTAGCAGACGACAAAGTTTGCAGACGACAAAAGTTGGCAACGAAAGAGTTAAAGGCATTCGACACACAGAGAAAAGACGATGTACAGAGGTTAAACTGTATATGAATGGTTGAAACAGAATTAAACGAAATTCATTGAAGTCACTTTGCAAGGTTATTGTTCGTTCGTATGTCACTAAAAAAAAGACACACGCAAGCGCGGGATATGTTATTTGATATTGGACGGATACTGTTAATCTTTTAAACATTGTATTATGCATGTATATGTATTACCCTTTTGTCTATAATAAATGTACATATTTCATTAAGATCCACTTGAAAACAGAACAGATATATATATAGAATCTTCCGTAGAAGCATCCTGGCCTTTGTCTACCTCGTCTGTTAAAAGTTTCCCCTGTCTAAACATTTTGAAAAAGAGTCCTTTAAAATTGCAACTGAAGGCCATAATACCTTGATTTTTTTTCAGACAGAATATCTTTACTTTTTATAAATTTTGAGAACTTTAGAGAGGTACCACAATAGGCTCCGAAGGAATAGAGAAGAACCAAATTGTGAACTATTCGAAGTACAGTATTTTATTAGAGGGTTAATACACGTTTTTTCGGGCAATAACATCTGCAGTGTGCCGAAGGACTGTTGTTGGCCCGAGCCCGAAGGGCGAGGGCAACAACATTCCCGAGGGACACTGCAGATGTTATTGCCCGAAAACAAACGTGTATTAACGCTATTCTTGCATAAAACCCATTTTCTTCTTTCCTGCATCAATTTAATTCTTCCAAATACAAGCAAAACTACGGCAGCAAAACTATACACATCTTTGACACTTCGTTTGATTTATGCTGTTTCCGGGCCACTGTTTTCTTTCTGACGTCAATTCATGATTGTATGTAATATCATTTACACGGAATTTCATTCCATACGGATTGTCTATCACTAAAAACAGTTCATTGTCTGTGCCCCTGAAATACTCGCACCGTTCACCTAGCTCAGACCAAAACGCTAATGCATTCGCGTCCATTGTTTACCTAAGGCCCCGAATAGGTATAATTAAAACCGGTCAACAACAGCGCGTGAGCACGAGAATCGCCTTGTTAATACATGGTCTAGCGGGACTACAACGGCACGTTTTGTGCAAGAATAAAAAATAAACAATCTAACAAAAGTAAAATAATAGGTCTTATGCAAATAATAAAATACGTTAAAAAGACCACGGGTCTACTTTTAATTCTCTGTTGGGACAACGCTTTGTTCGCTCAGTCTTAGTTACAAACATATCATTATACATTTTAAATCGAGAGAAAAGTAATCGAGCGATGGCAATTAGTTGTCTAAACGACGTGGGCGAATTCCTTAAACGTATTTTGAACGTATGTCAGTCATTGCTACCTTGTGAACTGCACGTGACGTGAATCGATAAAATAGAGAAAAATGAGTGAAAAAAGAATAAATTCGACTATGACTGCTATAAACGAAACTTATAACCTTTACACATTCATGTTAATCAGCTGATTATGTCATTTACTGATATTATATGTTTTTCCAAGCTAAAAATATATTTTCTATTTATAGATTTTTTGTAGATTTCCTCCAATTTTATAAAGAACACTATGTTACTATTGAATTTAAAATGAAAAATTATTAATGACGGTTTATACACGAGTATCAAATAGCGTTATCAATCTTAACTTTGAACTATTGCTGGTATTCACGACAAATCCGACACAAAATCGAGTTTATTTATTTAGTAATACACATTTTTGTCTTCGATATCTCGAACTTCAAGGGAATATACAAATTAGTTCGAGATAACAGAAGTTCTAATCTGGACAATTTCTTAATACTGGTCTAAAGTAATGCTGAAAGCTCTTGAAGGAACGTTCAGCATTGCTTTAGACCCGTATACCTCGAACAATTTGACCTGGACCCGGACCTGTATGCAGAATACATAACGAGAGAGATAAAACTCCGCCGGTATATCGTGAAGTCTTTTCTCGCTGAAATTAACAGGAGAGCGATAAACAGTGCATATGTAAACCATACAATCACGTACAGATGTGCCCATGCATAGTTGCTTACCGGGAAACGTGCCGAGGATAAATCCGTGCAATGCCGAAGATAAAAATAGAAATGTTACGAATTTTGATTTATGCAAATTAAATAGGTTAGGATCCAGGTCAACTTGTTCGAGCTATAATAAGCTGTCACATGTTTGTAGCGATACATTTTAGAGCAATTCTGCATTGTACGTTTTAACATTTTCTCTCAAATAAACGTGTTTTCACGCATCTGCAAACAGAATAGACCCAGATCAGACGGCTCCTAGAGGAGTCGTCTGATCAGGGTATGCTCTGTTTGCTAATAGAATTTGATAGATCTGTTTCTTTTCTTTCTAAAATGTCTACAATGTTCAAACTTCCATATTTCTTTATAACGATATTGTTTATAAATATTCAGTAGGAATTGAAATTTGGCCTAAATATAGAATAGGGAAAGGGTTCAAAGGACTGTTCGAGTTACCCGAAGTTTGAATAATCCGAGTTCGAGATATCGAGGTTCAACTGTAGATATTAAAGACGAGCAAAATTCATCTTTTGGACAAGCAACAAACTGCACAGTATACATTCAGACATTTCCAGTTACATGTATTATGTTCCACTTCTATTTGCAATGTTAACATTTTCCCTGTTGAATACTCATGTTATAAATAAATACACCATGTATATTTATAGCATGCAATTTTATAATGGCATTTGTACGCATGAACGTTTGTATCGACAAAAATAGAGTCAGATCGTTTATGATTTCATGAGCAAACAGAGTAGACTCTGATCAGGGTCCATGCTTATAAAGCTTTTTAGTTGAGTCTGAGTTCGTTCTCAAGCTTTTGATTGGTCATATTTGAGTTCTCAAGCTTTTGATTGGTCAGATTTGAGTCTTATTTTTTGATTGGTCAGATTTAAGCCAAAGGCTCAAATCTGACCAATCAAGAACTTGAGAACGAACTCAGACTCAACTAAAAGTTTTATAAGCAAGGACCCTAATGGCTTCTATAGGAGCCGTCTGAACTGAGTCTACTCTGTTTGCATAGCCATTAAAAGGCGTTTATTTGAGGGAAGGGGTCAATTTTCATAGCTATGTACGAGGTATGTGGTAAATTTACATAATTATACTTCCGATTGTTTACATATGACTGACAGACATTACCATATTAATTAATTACGCGGTCAGATCTTTTTCTAGTGAGCAAAAGATGTTTTGGATCACGTGGTACACATAACCAATAGAAACTTATGTCTTTCGGTCACGAGATCCTCAAGCGAAATAATTAGGCCACACCCTAAGTCATGTCGATATTGGAGTGTATTTTATAAAATCAAAGTGTCCATTCATAAGATTATTTGACAAATCGACATTTCCGTGTTGTTGCTAAGTTATATTCTATCCATTTCAAAAACGAAACAGCAGCACATCATCAAGACTTGTAGAGGAATTCGGGTAACAAAACTAGAATTGGATACCCCTGGCGATATTGTCTCTAAATTTACTTTTCATACGGATTGACGTACGGACGAACAAGAGAAAGGCTATATGCAAAAGCAGACTGCACTTTACCGGTAGTCAAAAGTTGATGTTTTGTAAAAGGAAGGTTAATTAGCCCTTTACTTCATATAAACGCCTTTTCACGCATTTGCGAACAGAGTAGACCGAGATTGGACAGTCCCTATAGGAGCCGTCTATTATGGACCTGCTCTGTTTGATTTTGACATTATATTGATATGATTATACAGTTTTTGTCAAAGCAAGCAAAAAGTGTCCTACACTATCAAACATTCAGCTAATAAACATTCATGATGTCATTATTTCTTACATAGATATTCAAAGAGGGCAAGGGTTAAAGGTACATACACTTTACTGTGTATATGCCCCTTTCCATTCGCCATAGCCGAACCTTTCAGGACGGGCTTACTGATGACATTGTGGAGAATGATTAGGAGTGGATTGATAGTGGCACTCGCCCAACCTTTACCGACTGGTACCCAAAAGAAGCAAAAAATGGTCATGGTACTGAAGACCAATCTCCTTGCAGAGTTGTCGTTCGTTACTCTCACATACACCTCTGCGATGGGCTCATGCCAAGAATCTTGGCAAAACCAATAGTTTGTGTTTTATGGTTATATGAGTCTATAGTTTATATAAAAATAGTCTGAATCAAGAATAAATAGCTTTTATTTTATCATAAAACTGGTAATACAGTTTAATTTCAGAGAATAGTTGATGACCTATTTTCATGCCGCTTTACGCTTCAAGTATTGCACAAGTGTAAACAAACAAAATGGAATGATGTCTGCTCAATATTTCGAAAAAGGTTTCTACAAATTGTAGATTCCGAACTTCTTATAAGGGCACTGAAATTCTACTATAAAACGCCACACAGCTTATGAGAAACCCCAGCCTTTTGCTTTTCTTCCGTTGAACTGTCAAAGTAACAAACAAAGCAATTTACTTTCTTTTTTGTACGGGAGTTAGTTTCATTTCGGACTACTTTCCGAGCCAACTACATGGGCATATGTAATGTAGCCGGGTGAAACAGAGTGACTGAAGACTGTGCAGTGTTTGATTTCGGTGAATATAAGTGGAACGACCTTATACTAACAGTTACGATCTTATCTGTGAAATTAGGTGAGGCGCCCGGATATCGTAATTTTGAAAGTGTACATGTACTCTCTCTATTTCTCTCTCTATCACTCTTCCTCTCGTTAACTTATGCTAGGGGGCGTGAACAGTGTTGCACTTTCAATTACTGTTCCTGAACAGACTCAATAAAACCGAGTCTGCAATTTTCTCTTTTTGTGTTGCAATTTTTGCTCTCAGGGGATCACCTCCCTTCAGAATTTATATCGAAATATGGCACTGTGGTAACTTATATCGAAATATGCCCCTGGGGTGCAAAACAAACTATTTCCGTAAATATTTATAATGTTTTTTGTTGTACAACAAACACTATTGGTCTATTTCTAACAGTTACGAAACTGGAACGGAACCCGAATAAATCAGTGAATAATATCCGGGTCTTTGATATCAAACACATGAAAGTCTCGCGATATTCACACTTCTTTTCAGTATATACCATACACACCACTAATTTCTGTATTTTAAGCACCGTAAAACCTCTCTATATAATAACGGCCACTAAGTTACACCAAGTATTTTGTGTTAAAGGCGGGTTGCAGCTTAAAGCAAGGTGAAAGTAAAACAGAACGCTCCTATAGGAGCGTTCTGATTTACTTTAACATTGTTTTAAGCAGCCACCTGCCCTAAATACCAGCCAATTAACGCAATTTAGTGGTCGTCATAGAGAGGTTTTACTGTATTTTTAAAACGTGTTGTAAGTATAAACTATCATAAAGTATAACGACATAGGATAGACATGTCCTTGTTAATCCTTTACTCCATAAGTACGAGTTTGCAAACGGAGTACGTGTACACCCAGATTAAACGACTTATGTAGGATCCGTCTAATCAGGGTCTGCTCTGTTTGCTTATGATCTGAGTCTACAGATGCTGTACTCGCCAAATTTCCCATTTGCATGCGCCATTGTAAAAAATAATCTAATCAATAGTCATGCTGCCATCATTTCTTACATGAATATATATTCATGGAGTAAATGGTAAATTACTGTGTAAAAGTATCTTCATTTGCATTTCCAGGGTTGCCGAAACAGCAGTTGTCGGTTAGTGAAGTAATCAATGTCTTATATTATGTCATCGGTTCAAGTAGTTCACTTGTTCTTAAAATAAATTTCTTTGAATAGAAGCTGAAATTAACCGTATAGATCTTGGATTTTATAAGCATCCCCTCCCTGTTTTACATGTATATAACAGTATATTAATGGATCAAACTGTAACCCAACGCTGTTAATTGAATAAGCTGAATCTAAATAGCACAACTCGACTGAAATAAGAAAACACAGGCCAAAACGAGAATACACATCAGTCGAAGTCTAAAACCCCAGTCACATTTGCCCTACGGCTGCCGTACGGCGGCTGTAGATTGCTGATATCGAAATATTTCTGGCGCCCGCACGGCTGCCGTACGGCATATCCCTAATTTTCACAGGTCGGACGATAGCCGTAGAATTTTAAGCGAGGAGATCCTTAGATTTCTACGATAGTTTCTATGGCCGCCATGGCTTTTTACAACCAAGTTATGTAGCGGTAGTGCCATACTTGCGCATGCACACCGTACGGCGTCCGTACACGTGCCGTGCACACGCCGTGTGGACACCGTGCGGTTTATTTGCGGCTTCCGCGGAATATAAAAAAGTGAACTGCGGCAGACAAAACGTTGTCTGTCCGTGGGTCATCACTTCAAAGGCCGTGCGATAGTCGTAGTTATTCTGTCTCCACAAATATAAGTTTACGCCGTTTGGCGGCCGTAACATGTGACCACTGCAATGCATATACGACCGTAGAAATTCTTTGGCGCTCGTATAAATGCTGTTGGCATTACTAGAAGTTCTAGATGTTACGGCAGCCGTGGCAAATGTGACTGAGGCATTACTGCCAGTCTTTAAATGTAGGACAGGCGGCATCAGAACGTGGGTGAAAGTATGAGGATTATTGAGCAGTTGTAAACTATCAACACAAAGGTATACTAAATGACAAATAGGTTCTTTTATGCCTGGCGTCCACTACAGCGCCGAAGCCTTCCCGAAGGGTTGCAGAATAAATGTTGCTCGATTCGGGAACCATTCGGGATCAGCTTTGTATTCGGGGTCATTCGGCATGCATTCCGCAAGTATTCGGGAAGTGGCTTAGACCAGGCGTCCACTAGGACGCCGAAGGGTTCCCGAAGGGTTCCCGAATGTGGATATCGCAGATTCTGGATGATTCGGCATGCCTTCGGGATGTTCGGGAACCCTTCCGCGTCATTCTTGAACCCTTCGGGAACCATTCTGGGTGATTCGGGGACTGATCGGGATCGAAAAAGATTCGGCATCCAAGTTTTAAAATTTGGACGCCGAATCTTTTATTCGGGAAGGCTTCGGGACCTTCTGGAACCCTTCTGGAACCCTTCGGGATGTTCGGGAACCCTTCGCGGTGGCTTCGGGGTAGATTCGGGGTCATTCTGCAAGGCTTCGGGATCTCCTATCCACCCCGAGCGGTTCAAGAATGATGCCGAATCGATGCAGAATGCTTCCCGAAGGCTTCCCGAATGCTTCCCGAAGACGCGGAAGGGTTCCCGAACCCACGCGGAAGACATGCCGAATGTATTATGAACAATTCATATACTTAATATGGAGTATTTTTATCGAAGCAAAATCCTTATAGACATTATGTTATATTTTTTAAACAGAAAATAACAGTTTGTGCATGAACTATCTAATTAAATCCAGTCTGTTACACATTCTTAAATACTGTTTTTGATTTAGATTACCCTCAATTAGTATCAAATACAATATGTATTCTTTAAATGACAATTAGACAAACGTCTTACAATTTGATTTTACAAAATAAACACTAATTTATGAAAATTTATGCTCTGGTATATTTTTAAGTAACAGGCTTAGCTAAGTTATTACTTAAGAATGTTCGTGAAACTGGGGCTTGAATAGTCTCAGAAGATGCTGATGTCAGCAAAACTTATATCTGTAAAAGAACGGGATTTCGAGATATAAAATACAATATACAAGAAACTTTACTTATAATCGGATGTTACAAAACAACTTATTTACCATAAGCTAGAAGTTATTTATCGACTAAAACAATAGCTTCTTAACAAAAAAAATTCAATTACTAACTACCTATGGATAAAATGCATGTATAAAGAACAGGAATAGCTATACAATATAACACATCTCATTTTTGCTACCTATTATAAATAGCTTAAAATAGCATGTATATAATAAATCTCTTATACTCGTAATTATGTTTTTGTTTTAACAAAAACCAAATAAAACACATGAGAGGGAATCATTTATATGTAGATGTATGTGTGTGCGTACGTTTGTGTGTGCTCTTCACAAGTACTTGCTAAGAGTGTATTTGAGCCCTACCCAAAACAGGGTCTACAGAGTTTGTATTAATATTAATATATAGATTTGTGTGTATCCTTTACAAGTAGTATATTTGCAAAGAGTGTACTTGTCTTTTGCAAACAGTGGAGATTTTGAAAAAGGGATTCGTGTTTGTCCCACCCAAAATGGGTCCATAGAGTTTGTTATTTCGCAACACATCTATAGCTGTAATAGTTAAATGTCAATATGTGTTTACATTAATTCTCATGTACACACTTACTTATTTTGTAGTATAAGGCTGTGTGCATATAGTATGGATAAGTGTAAGTGGACCTATACGTGTACTATAGAAGCCTAAGAACTATCTTTAGATGCAAATTAAGATATGAAATGGAAATAAGACATACATGAGTAATAGTCGTTAAGAACTGACATAGAAAATGAATCTTTCTTAATTAATTATGAGAGGTTTTTAAGCAATCCCCAGTAACATATATTGAAATAGTACGACACCATGCACGGATAGGAGAAGAAAGTAATAGATACAGTTTTAAAAGGGTACATGTATTAATATAAAGCAAACATGAGAAGGTTCATCCGGACGTAAAGGAACTGTCAGTATTTATTACATGATAATGGTGCCATGTACTCCGATCCACTACCTATTAGGTGTTGGGAGCCGGAGGTAACCATCCGCTCCATCCGAATGAATCTAGTCTAGATATAAGTGTGTGTGTGGGGGGGGGGCATCTTTTCCACTCCAACATCTTTTCCATTCCAAAACACAAAAATGCGACATCTTTATATTCCCAGACTCTCAATTCGGCAACCCTTCGGCCTTATTTCTGCAACGATTCGGCAACCCTTCGGCATGTTCTGCAACGGTTCCGCAACCTTTCCGCACGATCGGAAACCATTCGGGAAGCATTCGGGAGGTTATCCTCAAGGTTTCGGCATGATTCTGCATCGCTTCGGCGTCTGTTCCGCAACGCTTCGTAAGCCACTTCCCGAATACTTGCGGAATACATGCCGAATGACCCCGAATACAAAGCTGATCCCGAATGGTTCCCGAATCGAGCAAAATTTATTCGGCAACCCTTCGGCAAGGCTTCGGCGCTCTAGTGGACGCCAGGCATTACGAAGCGTTGCGGAACAGACGCCGAAGTGATGCAGAACCATGTCGAAACCTAGAGATTTACCTCCCGAATGCTTCCTGAATGGTTTCCGATCGTGCGGAAAGGTTGCGGAAAGGTTGCGGAACCGTTGCAGAACGTACCGAATGGATGCCGAATCGTTGCAGAAATAAGGCCGAAGGGTTGCCGAATTGAGAGTCTGTGTATATAACGATTTCGCCTTTTTGTGCTTTGGAATGGAAAAGATGTCTCGTTGGAGTGAAAAAGATGCTCCCCCTATATCTAGACTAGATTCGTTTGGATGGAGCGGAGTGTTACCTCCGGCTCCCAACACCTAATGGGTAGTGGGTCGGAGTACATGGCATCATTATCATGTAATAAATACTGACAGTTCCTTTACGTGCGGATGAACCTTCTTATGCTTGCTTTATATTAATACCCCCTTTTTTTAAACTGTATGTATTATCTTCTCCTCCTCTCCATGCATGATGTCGTAATATTTCAATATATGTGACTGGGGATTGCTTAAAAACATCTCATACATGTACTTAATTGAGAAAGGTTCATTTTCTATGTCAGTTCTTAACGACTATTACTCATGTATGTCTTATTTCCATTTCATATCTTAATTTGCATCTAAAGATAGTTCTTAGGCTTCTATAGTACAGGTATAGATCCACTTACACATATCCATACTATATGCACACAGCCTTATACTACAAAATAAATAAGTGTCTACATGAGAATTAATGTAAACAAGAGATGTTTGTAAAACATGTATACCCCCAGACCCCCTGACCTCTGATCTAGTGACCTCAACTATAGAGGTCATCTAGCGGTCATGACTAATCACCACAGCAACTTTGAAGATCCTAAGCCAAACCACTGATCATTTATTGATCTGAAAACATTTCACATATTAAGGTCATGGTGACCTTGACCTTTGACCTAGTGACCTCAACAACTATAGGGGTCATCTAGTGGTCATGACCAACTACCACAGCAAGTTTGAAGATCCCGAACCAAACCATTGAGCAGTTATTAATTGGAAACCATTTCATCAGTTAAGGTCATGATGACCTTGATCTTTGACCTAGTGACCTCAAAATCAATAGGGGTCATCTAGTTGTCATGACCAACCACCTAAGCAAGTTTGAAGATCCTAAGCCAAACCCTTGAGCAGTTATTGATCGCAAACCATTTCACCAGTTAAGGTCATGGTGACCTTGACCTTTAATCTAGTGACCTAAAAAACAATAGGGCTCATCTAGTTGTCATGACCAACCACCTAAGCAAATTTGAAGATCCTAAGCCGAACCCTTGAGCAGTTATTGATCAGAAACCATTTTACAAGTTAAGGTCATGGTGACCTTGACCTTTGACCTAGTGACCTCAAACACAATAGGGGTCATCCAGTTGTCATGACCAACTACCGCAGCAAGAATGAAGATTCTAAGTCAAACCCTTGAGCAGTTATTGATCTGAAACCATTTGACCAGTTAAGAGCATGATGACCTTGACCTTTGACCTAGTGACCTAAAAAACAATAGGGGTCATCTAGTGGTCATTACCAACCACCACAGCAAATTTGAAGATCCTAGGCCAAACCCTTGAGCAGTTATTGATCGCAAACCATTTCACCCTTTAAGGTCATGGTGACCTTGACCTTTGACCTAGTGACCTAAAAAACAATAGGACTCATCTAGTTGTCATGACCAACCACCTAAGCAAATTTGAAGATCCTAAGCCAAACCCTTGAGCAGTTATTGATCAGAAACCATTTTACCAGTTAAGGTCATGGTGACCTTGACCTTTGACCTAGTGACCTCAAAATCAATAGGGGTCATCCAGTGGTCATGACAAACTGCCACAGCAAGTTTGAAGATTCTAAGCTAAACCCTTGAGCAGTTATTGATCGGAAACCATTTAACCATTTAAGGTCATGGTGACCTTGACCTTTGACCTAGTGACCTCAAAATCAATAGGGGTCATCTAGTGGTCATGACCAACCACCACAGCAAGTTTGAACATCCCAAGCCAAACCCTTGAGCAGTTATTGATCGGAAACTATTTCACCATTTTAGGTCATGGTGACCTTGACCTTTGACCTAGTGACCTCAAAAACAATAGGGGTCATCTACTTGTCATGACCAACCACCACAGCAAGTTTGAAGATTCTAGGCCAAGTTGTTTATTAGTTATCATTCGGAAACCATCGATCTACCGACCGACCGACCGACCGACCGACCGACCGACCGACCGACAGACAGACCGACCGACCGACCGACCGACCGACCGACATGTGCAAAGCAATATACCCCCATTTTTTCAAAAGGGGGGGTATAATAAATATTGACATACATGTATATCTATTATAGCTAGAGATGTGTTGCAAAATAACAAACTCTATGTACCCTGTTTGGGTGGGTCAAACACGAATCAAAAACTCCACTGTTTGCAAAAGACAAGTACACTCTTTGTAATTATACTACTTGTAAAGGATACACGCACATCTATATATAAATATTAAAACAAAATCTGTAGAGCCTGTTTGGGTGGGGCTCAAATACACTCTTAGCTAGTACTTGGGAAGAGTACACACAAACGTACGCACACACATATATCTACATATAAATGCTTCCCTCTCATATGTTTTATTTCGTTTTCATCAAAACAAAAAACATAATTACGAGTATAAGGGATTGATTATATACATGCTATTTTAAGCTATTCATAATAGGTAGCAAAACTGAGATGTTTTATATTTTACAGCTATTCCTGTTCTTTATACATGCATTTTATCCATAGGTAGTTAGTAATTGAACGTATTTTGTTAAGAAGCTATTGTTTTAGTCGATAAGTAACTTCTAGCTTATGTTAAATAAGATGTTTTGTAACATCCGACTATAAGTAAAGTTTCTTGTATATTGTATTTTATATCTCGAAATCCTTTCGGTAATATGACGACCGGTCTTTTACAGATATAAGGTTTGCCGACATCAGCGTCTTCTGAGACTATTCAGGCACCAGTTTCACGAACATTCTTAAGTAATAACTTAGCTAAGCCTGTTACTTAAAAATATACCAGAGCATAATTTTTCATAAATTAGTGTTTATTTTGTAAAAACAAATTGTAAGACGTTTACCTAATTGTCATTTTAAGAATACATATTGTATTTGATAAAACTGAGGGAGATCTAAATCAAAAACAGTATTTAAGAATGTGTAACAGACTTTTGTTTAATTAGATATTTCATGCACAAACTGTTACTTTCTGTTTAAAAATATAACATAATGTCTATAAGGATTCTGCTAAGATAAAATTATTTCACTTATCTTCTCTATATGTAAGTGTAATACCCCTAATAATTTAAGCCTGATATTAAGTATATGAATCGTTCATAATACATTCGGCATGTCTTCCGCGTGGATTCGGGAACCCTTCCGCGTCTTCGGGAAGCCTTCGGGAAGCCTTCGGGAAGCATTCCGCATCGATTCGGCTTCATTCTGGAACCGCTCGGGGTGGATAGGAGACCCGAAGCCTTGCAGAATGACCCCGAATATATCCCGAAGCCATCGCGAAGGGTTCCCGAACATCCCGAAGGGTTCCAGAAGGTCCCGAAGCCTTCCCGAATAAAAGATTCGGCGTCCAAATTTTAAAACTTGGATGCCGAATCTTTTTCGATCCCGATCAGTCCCCGAATCACGCAGAAGGGTTCCCGAAGGGTTCAGGAATGACGCGGAAGGGTTCCCGAACATCCCGAAGGCATGCCGAATCATCCAGAATCTGCGATATCCACATTCGGGAACCCTTCAGGAACCATTCGGCGTCCTAGTGGACGCCTGATCTTAGTTGGATTACTCTGTTAGTAACCATTCCTTGTATTCTGTATTACTTTCAATGTGCATTAAAAAGGAAACCCTCACTCTATCAATTGATGAATTTGAACTGGCCGAACTTTGTCCAAACGTTCAGTCTCTCAGAATTCGACTTCCAAAGCATTGTTTCTTCTAATCTTTTACCGTGTAATCTAACTTATGCATAGCAAACAGAATAGGCCTTGATCAGGCGTTTCCTATTGGACTAGTCTGATGTGGGTCTACTCTGCAAATTCGTCAAAAGTAAATGTTAAGACACCCAATATCTGTAATTCTATAAACTTACAGGGCAGACAAAGTTTAGGCAGCCCTACATGAGCTGTCTGACCTGAGTCTACTCTGTTTTCCAAGGCTCAGACGGCGTCTGATCAGGTAAAGGGGATAAAGGATAAAATGATGTAATGGCTTTCATGAGCTTGCTTAATTTTTGACCGAGAAGTTTTATTATAACCTCGAACCCTGACGTCCAGTAATATTGGCACTAGACATGAGCGTAGCTGAAACCAAATGTAACCTACGTACCGTGGCTTCAGGGGTGCGAGGGTATGCTCCCCGGGAAAACTTAGAATTGTGTAGTTTTGAAACCATTGTGATAAATAGAGCAGTTGCTCCTATAGGAGCAACTGCTCTATTTATCACAATAGTTTCAAAGGTGACTTTTACAGAGGCGTCATAAGGCGCCAGTATGAGGACATGGGTTAAAGCTTACATGACAGGACAGAACCTCTGACAAAGTCTACCGCCTTAGCCTTCGTTTTTGTGCAATTTAATTTAGGCCATACTAATATTTTCATCTTTCAGACTGATGTAACGCACGTGCATAAGTGCGTATCGCTAGCTATGCCCCTCTATACCGAACAAGAAGTATGTCACAGTAGGTAACAAATGCCCCCAACATCAGCCCTATTTGTAGACTAGACTCTAAAATTATGCTATTCGGAAATCTTAGACTGTCAATTGAAATGAATGCTCAAATATGTTCTGCAGTTCAGCAATACATTGTAACAAGAGGGCCATGATGGCCCCATATCGCTCACCTGGTTTGCTATGTTTTCTTTATAAAAAGCTTTGACCATATTATTCGTTTCAGAGAAGATGTTTGAAGATTTCACTACATAAAGGTTTTAAAATTGATAAGCCCCGGGGCGGGGCCAGTTTAGGCCCGGGGTCAGAATCCTAACAATCTTGGTAGAGGACCATTAGATGATGCTACATACCAAATATCAAAGCTCTAGGGTTTAAAACTTTAAAAACAACAACTGATAAGCCCCTGGCTGGGGCCATTTTTAGCCCGGGGTCATAATTTGAACCAACTTGGTAGAGGTCTATTAGTTGCTGTTTCATACCAAAGATCTAAGCTCTGGGGTATGTGGTTTCAGAGAATATGAATTTTGAAAGGTTTTCCAATATAATTCTATGTAAAACTGATAAGCCCCGGGACAGGGCCATTTTGTGCCCGGGGTTATAACCTGAACAACCTTTGTAGAGGACCATTAGATGATGCTACATACAAAATAACTGATAAGTTGATGCTACATATCAAAAATCTAAGCTCTATAATTTGTGGTTTCAGAGAAGAAGATTTTTAAAGATTACAAAAACAACTGATAGCGACGGGGCGGGCCATTTCTGGTCAGGAGTCATGATTTGAACAAACTTGGAAGATGTCTATTAGGTGATGCTTCATACCAAATATCTAAGCTCTAGGGTATGTGGTTTCAGGGAATAAGATTTTTAAATGTTTTCCAATATAAGTCTATGTAAAAACTGATAAGCCCCGGGGCAGGGCCATTTTGTGCCCGGGGTTATAACCTGAACAGCCTTTGTAGAGGACCATTAGATGATGCTACATACAAAATATCTAAGCTCTAGGATTTGTGGTTTCAGAGAAGAAGAGTTTTAAAAAAAAAAATACAAAAACAACTGATAAGCCCCGGGGCGGAGCCATTTTTGGCTCGGGTCATGATTTCAACAAACTTGATAGAGGACCACCCAAGGTACATTTCTGTGAAAATTAGTTGAAATCCTTCCAGTAGTTTAGGAGAAGAAGCCATTTGAAAAAATATTGTGGACGACGCACGATGCCGGACACAGGGCGATCACAATAGCTCACATTGGCACTTCGTGTCAAGTGAGCTAAAACAAAACGGTTCATTTCTAAAATTAATTATTATGTCTGGAACGTCATATATAATTATATAGACAGATTTGCATGCATTTACTCAATTATAAACGGTAATTTATTAATAGCACGAACTGATTTGTACCCACCACGGACTTTCGCTTCTCGTTCCAATAATCTAATACTGTACCTTTCATTTTCACTCTTTTCATTCCCGATTCCTAAACGTATCTAAATTCTTCTCCACTAGAATTCTGGTTTATAGGGGTTCTACTGTCTTCATGGCGTTATTATGTCTTACATAAGTATTCGACATGGACACTGTTAACTCCTTAAATGCTTGACCCATTCCCTTAACGCCTTATGATGCCTCGGCAAAATTCACCGGTTGAAACCATTGTTATAAATAGAGCATTTACTCCTTTTATGTATACAAAATAGGAGCAAATGCTCTATTTATCACAATTGTTTAAAAACTACGCAATTCTAAATTTTTTTTCATTTCCTCTAGTAAATGTTCCATTTCGGCAGATTTATTGAAAGAGTCTGTGTCCCATAAATAGCCTAGGAGGGAATGGACTAAGTAAAACACAGAGTACATGTATGACTAATTTTGACTGTCATACTGCACGCACTTTAAGATAAGCTAGATTACGTAAGTGCACTTTTAGCCCATCATCCTTCTGTAAAAAAGGGGGATATCTGCTTAAGCTTGTTGCATGTTTACCTACTACCGATTTATTTTGAGAAACTCGAGAAATTACTGACAAAACAGTTTGGATCCAGATGAGACGCCGAGTTACTCGGTGTCTCATCTGGAACCAAACCGTTTGCATATGCTATGTCGCGCTAAAAGGGTATAGCGAAATTAGAGTATGTTCTTATCGCTGGTGTCTGACGAGGGCTGTTCAATATGTAATCTTGTTTCAAGTAGTAAGTTCTTTTATTTCTTTTCATAATCATAATCAGCGTGTCAAACTATTTAGACCAAGATGCGACACCGAGTTACTCTCATTTGTATGCAAAATAGATGATTCAACGGCAAAACTGATGGCATTCAGTTAAACGCTAACCAACATGATATCAATCAGCTACATGTCTTACTGAAAGCAGCTTATTGGCCTTTTGCATCTGGCTCAGCACAACTCATTTCTACAGACGGGTCCAATTAAGCAGTAATACACTGCATACCACAGATAGAAAGTAACACGGAGCTAGATTATACACCAACCAAATACGGTGGTCTAAAAATCCATCTAACAGCTTTTCTTGTGCTAAAGTAATGGGAGTTAATGTAATCAAAGTCGAACCATTGTTGTTGCTAAAGTTGACCGAAGTATTTGAATAATTTTGAACCAAAGGAATTCTTCAGGTATTCAAGGATGTCCCAAGTGTCCTCAAACATAGCGACCAAACAGCCATGTAACAACCACAGTAGCAATAATCACTGATATCCATTACATGCAAATTCCTAGACATAGTCTTTCAGTATCGTCTCATCAACCCTGTCCCTCGTACGAGCGCCTTTGCAAACAGAGCAGGCCCTGCTCAGACGACCCCTGTAGGAGCCGTCTGATCTGGATCTGCTCTGGAATTTTTGACATGATTTAGATCAGATGCTAGGTTTTTGTCCATGCAAAATGAACCCCGCCTCATCAAACCCATTCCCTAATATAAACGCATTAGCAAACAGGTTGTAGGAGCCATTTTACCAGGTATGTTATGTTTGATTATGAAATCAGAATAGAACTGACTGTACAGATTTTACCAATAACAAAACTTCGCGTGTACACATTACACTATAAAAATCAGTTCATGATATTTATGATATCATTATTTCTTATATGAATATTCAACAGAGAAATAGTTAAGCATGTTGAGCAATGTTCCCTGTCTGATGATCAACGTGACAGTAGATATGAACTGTTCTGCTCGTCAGTAGCAGGTAAAATACCAGGAGCAACACCTGTTTCTGTATGTCTCCTTTGTCGACTTGATCATTAGTTTTCTAGGTTATGTTTTGCTTTGCATTAATCCCCTACCTGATGATTACAGTAGAACCTGTCCTAAGCAGTCATTCATTTTAGAAATCTTAAAAAGCAAGTGGTTGCTTAATGCATGGCAAACGTAATGTAATACAGAAACCTCCTAAGGGAGCTTTCTGTATTACTTTTTATCTGCATTAAGCTACCACCTTCCACCTGCCTTACAAATGAAAAAGTAGTAAAGTCAAGCAGGCAAAGCCACATACATGTACAAGACGCAACCACCACCAAAATATCGATAGACAGCATAAACCCATAATTAGACCTTTTTTGGTGGTAATTTAACCCTTCGCTTGCTATTCACGTCAATATACGTACCTGTAAATAGTGAAGACCCAGATGAGACAGCTCCTGCAGGAGCTGTCTCATCAGGGTCTGCACTATTTACAAGTTGATTGTGCAACCAGTGCACTCCTCAGCAGTGATTGCACAGCGAAATACTTGTACACAGTGAAGATATATGTAATTATACAACAGGGCATGGGTAAAGAAGGAGAAATGTGTTTTTAAAATTCAGCAAGCGAAGGGTTAAGACAGGTTCTTATATCATGAATATTGATTAGATGAACTTTTATTATAGAATATGAACACAGAGTTTACTGACATTTGTAAGAACTAGAACCATATCTATGTAATTCCATAGGCAAACATATCAGACGCTGATAAGACGACTGATCTGGGTCTACTGTTTGCAAAGGCGTATTCATGTAATAAAGGGTTATTACTTTACCTGATGAGCATGCATATGAGAAATAATGAATATTGGTTTATGGCGTGTCAGGCATTGCAATATTGTAAAAAATATATTTTTATTGCATAATATTAGATATTTATTGTATATTTTATATATTTATTGTATATTTTATATATTTATTGTATTTTATACAATAAATATATATTTTATAAATAAATGTATAAAATATAAAATGAATACATGTACATATTTTATAAATATATAAATTATACAATAAATATATATAATTTTACAATAAATATATATTTTTATACAATAAATATATAAAATTATACAATAAATATATTGATTTTGCAGCGCGTTAAATATATTTATTGTATATTGACCAATGGGATGTGTTCTCATTTGCAACGACGGATCTGATTGGACGGTGAGTCTTAGCATGCTCTCCATTCACGATAGTTGATTCGGTTCTCTTCCAATCACCGAAATTCAGCAACGACGAGTCCGGTTAGTACATGAATGGGTGACCGCCTGGGAATACCGGGTGCTGTAGAAGTTTTTCTTTTTTCATTCTTGAAAAAAAACTGTTCATTTCACTACTAATGAATGAAAATAAGTTGTTTATACATTTAAAACTTATTTCTGCTCCCGATCACTACGAAAAACACTACGAAAAAAATCTTAATAAGGCATATTTCTCTCGTTATCAATAGCACTTTGAACAGTTTTATAGTATGATAGTCGTTTTAAACCCTAAACCCTTTACTCCATGAATATTTAGGTAAGAAATAAGTTCATCACGAATATCAATTAGATTAACTGTTATAATTGCCAATGGACAGAAGAACTTTTGGCCATGGCAGAAACTGTAGAACCATATCTGTATTATATGATAAGCAAACAGACTAAGATCAGACGACTGCTAGTGGAGTCGTCTGATCTAGGTCTACAGTAAAACCTCTCTATAACGGCCACTAAAATGTGTTAATTAGTTGGTATTTAAGGCAGGTGGCTGCTTAAAGCAAGGTGAAAGTAAAACAGAACGCTCCTATAGGAGCGTTCTGTTTTACTTTCACCTTGATATAAGCAGCCACCTGCCTTTAACCCTTAAATACTTGATGTAATTTAGGGGCCGTTATAGAGAGGTTATACTATACTCTGAGTGAAAAGGTGTTTCTAACAGGTAAAGGGTTATAGAACAAGTTTTAAAGATGCATGTGAATACGCAGGAAGTGTGCGCTTTTAAAACAGTTACAGAAACATGATTTGAATTGTTTTGTACTTATCTATATTAGGTGAAATTAAAATATCCATTAGCAAATGGCAATGTCAAGGACTGCTTTTGTTCTATGTGTATTAATGAATCTCATGAATGCCATTAACATTACATTATATACATCCTATCTATGTGTCCTCACCTTTTCCACCTGTATGCCTATATAGAAACTAAATCGTGCTTATCATTTATTCACTTTCCGAGATGGAATCAGACATGCTCAGACGCAGTTTGTTGATTGCTTTATTTCTCAACCTGGGAGGTCAGTACAAATTACTTCACTTTCTCACTGTAACATTACTCCGCATATAGACCAATTATGCTTTTGTTTATTCGTAATAAAGATGTCTTCATTTGATAATTATAAAAGTCATTCATTCGCATTCGGTAAAATATCATCATCATAATCATCATCATCTACTACTACTACTACTACTACAACTACTACTACTGTTACTACTATTACTACTACTACCACCACTACTACTACTACTGTTGCTACCACTACTACTACAACTACTATTACTACTACTGCTGCTGCTGCTACTACTACTACTATTATTACTACTACTGCTACTGATGTTGCTGCTGCTGATGATGATGATGACGATGATGATGCTACTACTACTACTGGTGCTAATATAATAATAATGATGATGATGATGACACTGATAAGTGATAATCATCATCATGGTAATCATCATAAATAGTCATGATCTTTTTCGGCACGAAGGGTATAAACAAGGCGGCAATCTGCAGTTTCAGCGTTGTATATTCTTTGAATTTATTAGTTTGGAGGCATTTACCAAATTGTAAATCCAGAATACACGAATGATATGTTATAGTTCGATTTTGACCCGTGTGCCGTGACCTTTAGGACGAGTCCATCCGTAGAGGTAAAACGCGTCACAAACATGCCTTTTTCTGGAGTTACCTACCTTTCACGGTATTATAAGTATATTGTGCCTTCTGTGTCGAAATTAAATCGATAATCCTGACTTACCCATGAATTAGAATGGCTGCAACTTCTATGGATAGAAAAGTGCTGTCACGGCCCAGCGCTCGAAATCGAATTATAACCCTTTATTCCACGAACATTTACGTGAGAAATAATAACCTCAGCAATATTAATTACTATAATTAGATTAATTATTATACATGTACTAGAACACAAAAACATGACTTTTTAGCCATGACAGAATCATATCTATATCATATCATAAGCTAAGAGAGTAGACCCTGATAAGACAAGTCATACAGGAGCCGCCTGATCAGGGTCTACTCTGTTTGCATAGGCATAGACAGGCGTATTTATTGAGCAAATCGTTAATGAAGAACTCTATATTATGCTTTGGCGCAAAAGCATGACACTCATAATGCGTGGCATTCCTGTAAATGCTGGTATTGACCCCGAAGCGAAGACGAGGTCTGCTTCGTCGTTTTTGAAAAACCTTATGTATGAAATAAAGGTTTGTCATATGTTTACCCACGGGGTTTAGAAAAAGATAGACATTTATCTCAGATCGAATATAAAGCAGAAAATCCACGAGTGGACTTTATACCAGACTTCTCCTGTTACCACTGGTCTTAACACTTTACTCCATGAATATTCAATTAAGAATATTCAAATTTATATAACTTCCTTAGCAAACAACGCACACCCTGATCAAACGATTTTTTATCGTAACATCAGCTGTAAAACCATGTCTATGTCATATCAATAACAGAGTAGACCCAGATCAGGCGGTTCCTGTAAAAGCCTCTGTTTGCAAAGGCGTAGAAATTCGTTTTAATGGAGTAAAGGTTTAAAGACATACATGTAGAACCATATTTCAGTGAAGCGATTTTCTTTTTCAGCTAAAACTGATGCCGCATGCTGTCCAGACGGATGGACAGGGTTTGCAGGATCGTGTTACCTGTTTGGTCATAACGAGAAATTGACATTTACTGGTGCTGAGGTAATTTTATTTGTTTCATGCGTGGGCGAGAAATATGTTTTGTTAATAAGGAAGCTTAATAATGCCACTCTGGATTATTATTGGGTTTTTATACCCCAAAGCTAGGCTTTGGGGCATGTAGTGATTGAACCGTCCGTCCGTTAGTTAGTTAGTTAGTTAGTTATTGTGTGTGTTCGTGTGTGTGTGCAGATTTTTCTTGTCCGGAGCACATCTCCTACATTACTTTGGCTATAGGATCACCAAATATGGCGTGTGATTACATCTTTGGATGACGGAGTCTCGCGTACTATTTATAGGCCAATGTGACCTTGACATTGACCTTGGGTTTCATTTACAAAAAACAAAACAAATATGGTGTGTGAGTACATCTTCGGATGGCGGAAGGTCGAGTACTATTTATAGGTCAATGTGACCTTGACCTTGGACTTTACTTACAGAAATAGCTTGTCCGGAGCATACCTTATATACCGAATCAGCTAGGATCACCAAATATGGTGTGTTAGTTCATTTTGGGAGGGCGGAATGTCGGATACTATGTTTAGGTCAATGTGACATTGACCTTGACATTTGACCTCATTACAAAAAAGCTTGTCCGAAGCATATCCCCTACACTACTTCAGCTAGGATCACCAACTATGGTGTGTGAGTACATCTTGGGATGTCAGAGTATCGCGTGCTATTTGGAATTCATTTACAAAAAAGCTTGTCCACAGCATATTCCTACACTGAATCAGCTATAATCACCAAATTTCTTCTGTGAATTCATCTTTGGACGGTGAAAAGTCGCGTACTATTTGTAGGCCATGTGGTCATGACCTTGACCTTTGACATCAATTAAAAAAAGCTTGTCCGGAGCATATAGTCTACACTACTTCAGCAATGCTTACCAAATATGGTGTGTCAAATATGGTGTGTGAGTTCATCTTGGGATGGCGGAATGTCACATACTATTTATGGCCATTTAATTGACCTTTGACCTCAATTACAAAAAAACTTGTCTGGAGCACATCTCCAACACTACTTCAGCTAGAAGTTTTCAAATATGGTGTGTGAGTACATTGCGCAGTGTTGCATACTATTTAAAGGTCAATCTCACCTTGACCTTTGACATCACCAGAGCATATCTCATACACCGACTTGCAGAATCATGGGATAGCGGTACATCTTAGGATTGTCGCGTTCTTTTGTGGGTCAATGGATATATGATATATATGATTGTCTTGTACTAGGTTTTGATCATGGTCACCACGACATGACGATGAACTGTCTGGTTGTCTGTAACATATATACTACACCACATCAACTCAGATTATCAGTTGAGAATTGAAACTTCATCATCTGTCCATAATGATGAAGTTAGCACTGCAAAACTAGGCTTTCTGATGAGATGTTTTGTTGCGTGTTGGACCGAAGCCAAATTGAGACTAAGGTGAACAATCTCGAAAAGTATGCCATTCAGACATTATATTGCTGTAGGGACATTTGTCACGTATTGTAACACAATTCTTGTTTCTTGAATTTTTAATACTTTTGAGTGAAGTAGATCCATGTGGTCTTAAAGGGGATGTCCCTACATTTGACGCGTTTCATAAACACTTGAAATATACAAAAATCATTTGTTTATATGCTGAAAAGTAGTATATCACAAAAAGCCCCATCAAATTACCGTTTATAATGACAAAACATCCAAGTGTTTGATATCGCCGATCCCGGTTTTACTCCCGATGTTTCAGCTTTATTCGGGTTGGGTTTTAGTTTCGTAACTGTTCGCCCTATTCGCGATTCTCCGACCACTTCCGAGAAAGCTATTACGTAAACAATGGAGGGATCGGGTGATCATCGGCAAAACGCGGAAAAATTTAACGGAAAAGGCCGATAATATTGTGTTGTAGAACAAAAATTACCAGTATTGATGAAATCGGTTTATTTGTATCACAGGGGCATTTTTCGATATAAGTTCAAATTAGGAACCTTCATAATAATGATAGAGCATAACAAATACCAAGTTTTATGATATTATTGAAAATATACGATCATTGTAGGGACTTCCTCTTTAAGCATGACAAACTGAATTGAGATGTATAAAATATTGCTCATAAAACTATTATTTGCTTCGATATGTGCCTCCATTAAAGCCAATCATAATCTAAAAGTGAGGTGATGCTTAAGCTAGGGTTAAGGTTATATATGCATTAACACGGGTATCACTGGGTCCATATTTTAGATCATTGATTATTCGATAGGATACTTTGCGGGGCACAAAATCTAACCCTGATTGCACAAGGTTTTGACATTATAACACATATTTGAACACACCGAGAGCAAACTTTAGTGTGGGATTGGGTGCTCATAAACTGGTTTAAATCCCCAGTGACTTTTGTTACGGAGAGTTCCAAGGCGGTACTTCCATCTTCCCCCTATTGTTTGTTTGTTTTGTCTTTGTGTTCTCTTTATGTTTTTTGGTAATTATGTACATTTGCTGTGTTTCCTTCGGTTGCTGTTCGGGGGGGGGGGGGGCTGTTTGTTCTGTATGTGGTGTTTTTGCATGAATCAATTTTGTACTTTTACTTTTGTTTTGGTCCAACTAAAACGTCCAAACCCCAGAGAGCAAAAGTGGTTGTATGTAAAAGTTGTTTCATATATCGTTCGTAATGCGCAAAAGATATTTGGAACAAGGACGCTTATTACTAAAGGAATAATTATATTATGTTGTACTTTATACCCCTATTTTATAGATAATCAAGATATTGTCTTGAAAATAAAAGATAATATGACACTTCAAGATGGTATTATTAACTTGAAATTTAAGTAAATAGGAGTATTGTGTTGTTTATTCTAAACTTTACCCTGTCTGGAATGCCGCATATTTCACATCTGGAACTGATTTTTGTTTTATCCGAATTGCAAATATAAGGGCTAAGTACTTAAACGTATATACTAAATAGAAAGAAATTATTAAAAGCAGTTACCGAGAATTAATGACATGGTAAATATTGAAATCAAGTATTGCGTCAATGAAAGACAATTCACAGTACATATGTAAGGTTAAACCATGAGTGCAATAAATTTATTAGAAACCGGTCTGAAAGAAATGTGACTTAAGCTATGACGGGTGGTATGTATCATTCATATAATTATGTTTTACAATCTGTGTCTTTAGGTATTTACATTGTGCTATAAAAATTAGATTTTATAGTAAAATCTGTGTGTGTTAGAAATACTTACCTGCTGTGAAATCTGCCTTAGGCTATCATTATCTACCTCGTGACTGGAATGCAAAAGAAGTTCCGTCAGTAGGTACCGCACTGCTAGCCCGCATAGCCGCACGCCATTTAGCCCATGCCCCGTCATTCTATGATCATTGGTTATGCTCTTTAATTAAAGTAGAACATGCGGGTAGGAGAAGGGGGTCCCTTTCACAGCAAGTAAGTATTTCTAACTAAAACAGATTTTACTATAAAAATCTAATTTTAGTAGCAAAACACGTTACCTGCTGTGAAATCTGCTGATTTTGTGGCAAAGGTAGGAAGGATACACATACTCACCAAAAGCACGACAGGACTCAGCTGTAGAGCAGTGATCTCAGAAGTTATGCGCCAAAAATTTCACCTGAGTATTACTTTTGAAAGGTCGCACCGACGGATATGAGAAATGTGCAAGCCCTAGACGTTTAAACCTCTCTTTGAGAGGCCACAAGCGTTAGTTGTTCTGCAGGGTCGCAAAAGAGCGCAGACAAAAGGAAGAAAAGGTAGAGCTACTCTTTCAGGAACCAGTCGAAAGGATCTTGTCAAAAGAGGCATGATTGGAAAATGCCCAGGATGTAGACAGGGCTCTGAGATTAAGGGGCCTAATTCGTAGAAAGCCGAAATATTGGTCAGAAAGATCGGAATAAGCCTGTTTGATAGTAGAGTTATGGAAGCCGCTGAAATTTCATTCCGAGCCTTGATAGGGATGCAAAGCCTCTCTCTACTTTCCCTCAACGTTTTAACCTTTTTCCAGATAGAACCGATGTTCTTCACAACACGATAGCCGAGGGTATTAGAAAACATAGCCCTGTACCTATGATGGCACTGACGGCGAGTTTCGTCTCCGAAAAGGGACCAAGTAGGAAGTCAGAGATACCCTGAATAGAGGACGGATTGGATTAGTCTCTTTCTAACAGCACCAATCCGTGAAAACCTTCCTTTTCGCATTGTTGATAATATAAGTGGAGGACTGTCTGGCCTTGGCGACCAGATTGGCAACTGATTGAGAAAACTTTCTCTTTCGAAGGCCGCCCGTGAAGGTGGACGATAGCGGTGTGTGTGTAGAGGACGCCGCCTCTCTCCCGTCTGAGCGATGAGATCCGATTTCTCACGGTTCAGTATTGAAACTGAGCCACGAACTTCCAGCTGAATTCGAGAAGAAGAGAGTGACGAAAGAGCTGAAGTAGCCAGTCGTCGAAATACTGAATCAGAGTGACACCCCTCTGCCAGTGAAAGGCTGCTATGAGTCCCATGTGTTTTGTGAACACTCTTGGGCCGTAAAAAGATCGAAGGACAGAGCCCGAACTGGTAGACGGAACCCCAGATGCGCAGGAGGTGAATGTCTGTCGGGTGAACCGGGACATAAAAATAGCCGTCCGATAGGTCCATGGAGAAGCCCCATTGGCCTGGTTTGATAGCCAGCCGAATTGAAGCGAGGATCTCCATTTTGAAAGGTTCGAAAGAGTAGAGAGGTTGATGATAGATAGAAAAGCGCTGCTTTTCTTCGGAACGAGAAAGTGACGGCTGTAAAAGCCCCCTGAATTCTCATTTAGTACCCTTTCTACCACTCCTTTTGAAGGTAGCAAAGACACTGTTTCTTGCATGTTCGCATGATACGACGAAGGATGAATGGAGGTTGACGATTCTGATGAATGTGATAGTCTTTCTCTACAATAAAGAGGGTCGAAGGGTCCTGAGTGATATTGCGTCAAGCTGTGACAAAGTGAAGCATTCTAATATCCACAGGAATAAAGGGTCGGATCAGAGGAAGGCAGAAAGGAAGAGGCCATAGGACTGAGACCTAGAAGGCCTAGAACCCGTAGGGTGGTGAGGAAGAAACCCTGGGTCGCCTGCTCCGAGGTAGGGGAACAGGAAAGGGTCCTAACTGGTTATCCTAGACATGTCCTGCAGGGCGGACGCAAGCTGAATGAAGGTATAACAGCGACAACGGAACATTTCCGCTACAGATGTGAGCCCTAGACCCAAGGCCAGTTGGGCGTCTCCGAAGCAAGTTCCACTGAAAGGGCCGCAGATAGGAGGTCGATGTTTGAAGCGAACCACATCTGCTGGCGCTGGCGCTGACGCAGCTCCCAGAGCTCAAGAAGAGAAAGAGACGTTGTGGGGAGAAAAAGCCCTGATACCTACCCTGGGCTATCGGAATCAAGTGAAGGGATCCGATCGAACAGATCAAAGAATTGTTAATGGGGGACAGGGCCTATGGGAAACAGAGGGAGCCATTGTCTGCAGAAGGTTTGCGAACATAGACAAACCAGCAGCAGGCCGGGCTCGAAAGTCTTCGTCCAGGTCCGGCAGACAAGAAAGCAGCCTTCTGGAAGGAGAAGAAACTCCCTAGACTTGGCCAATTAGAGAGTTCCCCGTTTTCTGCCAAGACAAGCTCAAAAGAGGGCAGAGAACCATTAGGAGTAGGTTTTGGGGACCTAGGACAGAGATAATGCGGAGGATCCTGATGCAGTATTCACACGGATTGCCTAAATTATAGGCTAAAACTCATCTAAAGCAGAAGAGGACAGAATCTTATCTAAATCCGAGTGAATTTCGACAGGGTCTGATTCCCTAAACTAGGGTGTTCCCTCGGGGCCATAATGGATAAGGACATGAGAGTTATCGGCCCCCGAAAAACTAGAAACAAACTCGTGTATAGGCCAGGAGGGCTGTTTGGGGCAAAACAGGAGGGACCCAAGCAGAAAAGGGGAATTGGCCCACTGATAGGGAATCCCATGTTTCTGCTTGTCGGGTCGCCAGTAAGGCGAGTCTTGCTGGTTCCCAGTAACGAGTGTCGACTGGCAACACCGACCAGCGGGTGACTCTGGGGAGGACAAGCGATGTCTTCATCTAGAAGAGTATTGGTGGGACCTCGATCTGCGCCTGTGACGAAATCAGCGAGAATGTCGATTCTCTTCAGAAGAATAGGAAGCGGTTTTACGCCACCTACGTGAGGCTGGGGAGGCCGAACTGTAATAAGATGACAAAGAGTAGTGGCGATGTCTAGACAAACCTAAAGGTCTTGGCTGAACCTGAGTAGCTCCCTGCTTACTT
The DNA here is from genome assembly GCA_963576725.1 of Azorinus chamasolen. Classification (NCBI taxonomy): domain Eukaryota; kingdom Metazoa; phylum Mollusca; class Bivalvia; order Cardiida; family Solecurtidae; genus Azorinus; species Azorinus chamasolen. The sequence continues at coordinate 28,974,245 of OY755240.1, forward strand.
TCCCCGGTCGAAACTGGATGGGAAGTACGGCAAAAGTAATACTAATGCTGTCCAGTGACAGAATGCCCGGTAGAAACGATTGGACCGGACAATTGACCAGTCCAATTCGGTACCCTGGTCGAAGGACCGAACCGAGCCACGGGAGGACCGGTGGAACGAGCAAATTGCACGTTGAAGCAACAGCGACGTCACCGGCGAAATGACCAGGAGCACAATTACCGGGAACCGGTGCTGGACTAGTGGGCTGAGACTGACCAGGAGGACTGGTGCTAAAAGCACAGGGACCGGGCAAAACTCAACCAGGTGTAATCTGACTGGTTGACCCGGCAAAGGACACCGTTCCATTGGAGAACGGAGACCTCATCCCCGGGTCAGAAGTCGGGAGCCGGGAAGCAACAGACAACTGTGGAAACGAACGCACCGCAAGGGACGCAGACGAAAGAGATTTGGAAGAAAAAGCAAGCTTCTTCTGAGCTTTAGACGACACTGGTTTATCTGTGTCTGAAAGCGAGGGATACGAGGGAGTCGCTGACCGATGGGAAGAATATTACTTCCACCGAGCAGCAAGCTCTCAGGGCAGGCACACTTTGTGTGTGTCTGCTGCGAAATGACCTCAAGCAGCATTGCATTGGCCAGCTCACTTATAACGAACTTGGATATAACGAAATATTGCATATAACAAAACAAATTTTGTTCCCCCCTCTCTAATTAACATATATTAAAATGAACCTGATATAACGAAATTTGGATATAACGAACGAAATCAGAGGTTCCCGAGGACTTCGTTATAAGTGAGCTTCACTATATACTGTTTAACACAAACAAGCAAAACCGCAAGGCAAAGTGTGTAAAACGGTTAATACAATACTGAATCGACTCCGGCGGTGTACATGTACGAATGCACGAAAGCTGAATTCTTAACAGGCTATAAAATGTCACAAGAGGCAAAAACACGGTAGGCTAATTGTTATGCCCCAAAATGGCCGAACGGAAATAATCAATGATTATAGCATGCCGGTACTTGGGCTAAATGGCGTGTCACTATGCGGGCTAGCTATGCGGTACATACTTACGAGATTTCTTTTTATTCCGGTCACGAGGTAGATGATAAAAGCCTAAGACATATTTCACAGCAGGTAACGCATTTTTCTACTAAAACTCGTCGTCTATGTTCAAATTTGAGATTTGACTGGTGGCATGAGGGGTCGGGGAAGAGCAAGTCAGAATACATGCAATTTGCAGTTAAACTGTGTATACCAACAACTGTGTCAGGAACGTGATCTCTGATCAAGATATGCACTATTAACCACTACATGCATTCAGCTACTTAGAAGTTACTTACGTCAGTTTTGCAAACGGTGTAGATACTGATTAGAGACTATGTTTTAATGTGGTGGGTGGTTTTGGTTGACACTATCTGCATATGTCAAATTGTTTTGTAACCGTGTAAGCCCGGGACAGGCATGCACTGCAATTTGCAAACAGTGTAGATCCAGTTTAGAGGGTCCATAGAGGAGTCCTCTGATCAGCGTTTGCGCTGTTTTTCTTTCAAAATCCTCTAGCAAGTTTAAGCCTTTTATACAGACTGGACTCTATAGCTAAACACTGGCGGTCTATTCCACTCTGAAATTTCAACGTTGAAATAATTAACCCATAAGCTCTTACGATCCCATACATAGAACATAGTGTAAATGGATATTATGGGAGTTAAATGATTAACGACGTATGCGACGGAATATTATCATGGCAAGTAAATTTTATAAAGCACCGTTTGCGAGAGTGATTATGCCGCATGTGTGTATTGTATACTGCATACATAACGGTATTTCGCGATAGACACGTACATACTTATTTGTGGAAGAAAAACTTGGTATTCATTATGCTCAATCATTATTATGAAGATAGTATTGAAGATTTGAACTTATTAAAAAAAAATGCCCCGGTTATAAAAAAATAAACCGATTCATCAATACCTATAATTTTTGTTCTACAACAAAGTAATATCGGCCTTCTCCATTCAAATTTTCCGCCGATGACCACCCGATCCCTCCACTGTTTACGTAACAACTTTTCTCGGAAGTGGTCGGAGAGATTCGAAAAGCGCGAACAGATACAAAACTAAAACCAAACCCGAAAAAACTGAAATATCGGGTAAAACACGGTATCGTCGATATCAAATACATGGATGTTTTACCATTTTCAACGTTTATTTGATAGGGTTTCTTGCGATATACTACTTTTCAGCATATAAACAAATGAGTTATGTATATTTCATGTATTTTTAAAACGCGTCGAATGTAGGGACTTCCCCTTTAAGTTAAGCGAGGTGTTTGGTGTTTCAACTGACGTGTGTAGTTAATGATGTGTTTCAGAACTATTGCCGTCAGCGTTACGGACATCTTGTTCACATAGGCACACATATAGAGAATACCTTCATCACGTCATCCCTGATGGCATTTAAAGGTATGTTCCATAAGCAGTCCCTGTACAAAGACGACCCATTAGAGGAATGTTATTTGTATAGCTTAATGATAGCGATAGCTTAATGATAGAAAAACTATAAAATTCACAAAGGAGCTTTCTACATTACTTTTTATCTACATTAAGGAACTACTTGCTTTGAATAAGTTCCGTGCTTGATCGCTTTTGCAAGGTCTCATGTGCACATGTAAATGTAGATATACCAATTAAATGGAACTATTCTTGAAATACGTTTATACATTTTGTATTTCCACAAAATAACATGTACAGTAAAACTTCGATAATTCGAACTTTTAGAATACACGAATTTAAGCAGGCGGTTGCTTAATGCAAGGTGGAAATCATGCAGAAAGCTCATAGAGGATGGCTTTCAATCTGCATTAACATGATATCCGATTTAAAGATCGATTACTTTATTTGTTTTTTATTATCGCCCTATGTCGCACAGTTAACGAAACTAAAATGCAACCCACATATATACTAATACATTGCGGAATAACATCGGTTCTTCGATAACTAGCATATGTAAGTTTGGTCTGCTTCAGCGTTTTTTCGACGTGTTTTCTTTAATATACTTCTTTTTAGAATATAATCAAAACATGTATAATTTTAGGCATTTTTGAATACGTTGCAAGTAGAGACTATCACTTTAAATAAGTATACAATACACTATACAAACTGAGGCATACTGGTTAAGTTCATTACAGTTGTCGAAAGTGTAATGACAAACGGTGTAATATTACAGTTTCACTTTACCATAGCCGAAGCTTTCTGGATTGGACTTACTGACGACATTGTGGAGAATGACTGGAAGTGGATTGATAGTGGCACTCGAACAAACTTTACGGACTGGTACCCGAGTGAACCGAACAATAAGTATGGTACCGAAGACTGTGCGATAATAGCTACCCATTGGAATGCCATAACCTGTACTGACACTTTCGAACCAATCTGTGAAATGAGGTAAGGCGCTAGGATTATCTTAAAAATGAACATGTACATATACTGTCTGTATGTCTTTCTGCCTCTGTCTGTCTCTGTCTCTTCCTCTGTGTCTGCGTGCCTGTGTCTATCTCTGTCTCTGTCTTTATCTATCGCTTTGTCTCTGTCTGTCTGTCTTAATTTCTCTCGCAGTAGTATATATGTATACACTGTATGTTCTGGACGACCTATATTTTTAAAGGCTTTCGTGGCTCCTAGAGGGTTCTGGTAACACTTATCTGTTTTAACCTGAAAAACTACCAGGAGGGCGCCTATATGGTTCTGGAAGACTTAGAATTCTCATACCATTGAGTGGTCGGAGGACTGACCGTAAACAAATAAGTGAGTAGTCATCCACGGCAGCTCCTGGCCTCTCTGACCACCCCGCTCCCTCGGTGGTCGGATGAGGTCCAGGCCCAGCTACACCTGGCAAAAGTATGAAAAGGGGAGATCAGGGGGACGGTCAACACACGCGCCGGCCCTGGATCTACTGACTGCTCGGGCTACGCTGTCATCTGCTGCTTATTTTGGGCTGCTACAGGGGCTATGGCAGCCATCTCCTGATGCATAGGTTGGACATTATTTTCCAACCTCGAGACATTCCTCAAGAGATAGGTCACCATGACAAACGAGACGATAGGCAGACTAATCTGGTTAGATCAATGACAGTAGGGGAACACATATTTCTTATTAGTAGAATGCAGGAGGTGGGAATAAATCTCTAATGCGCATAAAACGTATTCAGTTTTTTCGCGAGTTCGGCGATTGCTTCATTGTGGCCTTGATCCAGGTAGGCTTGTTTTACATAGTTCATATTCTCTGTATGCGCTTTTTAGCAGTATTCGTGGAACAGCGGGATGTCCAGATCCTGGATCCGATGACCGCCGAGGTTGAAATGACCTTCCATTTTTCTGGAGGAATTCTCTCCTTAGATGTTCCCATTCATCCTGGTCCGACCTCGCAGAAACCTCATCCGTAATTTCTTAAAAATTCCCGATATTCTTAATCCTAACACCCCTTTAGGTCTACATCGCCAGTCTCTGTCTTTTTATGCACTGTGACAAATCGGTCGCCTCACCCTTCTGCGAAGCAGCTGGATCAACATAAGCCCGCATAGCATAGTTTGACATATCCCCACTGGGCTTCCAATCGCCATATCCACTAAAGATGCTCATTGTACTTCAAGGACGACACTCACGGCAAACCGTGATTATCAATCTTATTGCCGCTCTCATCTCTAACTAGAGGGTGAGTTCTGACAATGTGTCTTGTCGCAGAAGATCCAACAATCCGTCTGTAAATAGAATCCCTGACCTTAACCTAGGATGAACGCCAAAATCAACAATTCCAGTTGTCTCTTCGAACAGTAGGACCAAGTCGGGAATGGAGGTCCTGAGTTGCTCTCACAGCTATTCTAAAGTCCACAGGCCCGGTCGCAACAAAACCTTATCCATAATGGTTGACACCGGGGTACCAGCAATTCACACATGTGATTAACCGCAGCCCGATTTTGAGACTGCCATCTCCGTGGTAAGTTGGTTGTTGAAGTAAGGTCAGACATTTCGTTATATCAGAGATTGTCTTGAACATCTTTGCTGTATATGATACATGGTATAGAGGCGTTTTCCTTTAACAGTGGAGCAAAGTATAAGACCGGGCGGCATACCCGCGGTACCTGGATACCAAGAACCTGACCATCATCATGATCACGGTTGGTACGAACCAGTTCTTTGCCAATATGCCCGACATCTGAAAGAAATACAGACTCTCCAAAGACATGACAGACGTCATGACCCAAGCTCGGATCAATAACCCAATCCTGACAGAAATGAAGGCTGCGTTTCCCCAAGATAACTCTTGGAATCCCGTCAGCAACGCTTATGACGGGAGAGCGTATGAACGGCTTTGCCCGAAGTTTAAGGTCGACCCAAAAACAGGACACGTTGCATTTGCTCAAAGAGACTTCCGCCACGATAACCAAGATCACTGGGTCTATGACACCCGGTGCATCTTTATACTCGATAACTCGAGGGGCTTAACTAAAGCTGGAATAGAGCGCAATCAACGACTCGATCCGAACCTATGCTCGGAGCCCAGGTACAGACCAAATCCCGAATAACCACAGTAGAGTTTGGGGCACAAAAACAGTTCTAGGCCGAAGTAGAGGGTGCGATTTATTCCCCTGTCGACATCCCGGTCCCAATAGCACGATATCAGACTGTTCTGCAGTATTCGGTGTTCGGAAAAGGACTACATATGGCTCCAAGCAACGTGCTCATGAACATCAATCCTGGTAAAGGCGGGTGCAACAACACCATACTTAAAGTTACGGCCGACCTTCCAATCGGCAAGGTAGATGTTCAGGTTAATATTATATTGTCCCAGACCTACGGTAGTTTCGAGATGGGAAAATCGCAGGCCCCTAATCTCAGATCCGCCTATATCGCCAACAGTGGTACAATCAAGAGGCCAGGCAGCAATAGAGTTACAAGCCCAATGGAAACACACGAAGAAGAGAAGAGGTTTCTGATCGTAGGTGCGGTTACTGTAGGACTACTTGTAGGAGCAGATGCCCTATGGCGAGAAACATGTCCATGGGTGTTCGGCTAGCCAGCTAACTGTCTTGCTAGCGGTTGACAGCAGTCGAACAGTGGCTGAGCGCCTATGTGGTCACAAGTATACTCAAGAGATGCGTATTCCCTCCTCTAAATTAAATGGTTTGTAGGTTGCAATGTCTGTTGCAGCTTTGAACAACGAAGAGACTAGACTTAAAGGCAAACGAACATCGGAAGCAATCAAGCGGAAAATGGTGAAGCCAAAGCCCTCGCCCGTTATTCCGTGTCGCAAGAGGAGCAGAAAATCACTTCAGATACTGACATTTGATACCTGTACCAGCCGGGAGAACTGGAGGGTAGCTATTTGGTACTAGGTTTCCGACCTCTGTCGATGCTACACCAACACCTAAGAGACCGGTCTGGTGCTCAGATATCGACTCCTTCTTGAGCACCAACCGCTCGGGGGCTAGAAGGTACGCATTTTAGTGATCATGTGAAAGTACAATATGAGTAATGCAGGAAACACTACATACAAAACCAGCCGCCCGAACAGCACCACAACAGGTAACTCTGCATTCCAGGTCGAATTCTAGAAACAGACCCTCGTCCGCACTTCCTGGCTTGGTTGTTACGTCGATGACCTGACAATCCTCTTCCCACCGACAGTGATTGATTCATGGCCTAACTTATTGGCGTCTAGGTAGAGAATATGGCTAGTCGACGGGTAATAACCTTCGACTTCAGAGCTGTTTGCCTTGGCATGCTGTTTTGCCACAATCGAAATTCCACCGCCGTGTTACTTCTCTTTGAATAGGTGCTGATCGAAGTCGGTAAGGTCCAGCTCGATCTCCGTTTTTCTTGAGAAGAGCGTCCCAGGATAAGTCAGGGCGCGTGCAGTAGTGAGCCGGGTCAAGGTTGCACTGTTGCCGATATCTTTATCGGAACACGTCAGCCAGCATCAGGACATTGATGTGATTGTAGAGGTCTTGGTAGTCCACCATCGTTGTACAGCGGAATTTATCCGACACCTCAAGGGCATGTCTGTGGTCTTCTTTGCTGATCCCCGAACTCGTCAACGTGCTGTAGAATGCTTCCCGCGGCGACACCGTGGTCACACCAGGCATTCATGTATTCATAGGGATATGCATTCTTCCGCATGCCTGTCCCCATCTGGCTCATATCGCGACGTGATCTTGAAGGCCTTCGACCGATCAGCCGACACCGGTCTGTCAAGGCTGGCCAGCGAGAATTGGACGCTGTCTATAAACCGCAGAGATGTACTTCTCCGTATCGTTCTGGATGCAGGTGATATTACAATCTACCTTTGTAATTGCTTGCATCAGCAGGTAGCTTTCATAGCCCCGCAGAGTTTGGAATACCACTGCAACGGTGGTGGTATTTTACTTCACCCCAGCTTTAGGTTGCAGGTATTGTGAGCAGCATCCCGGTATTTCCCCGTGATGTTGCAGTGATCCCGGACAGAATAAATATCAAGAGGCTTTTGACACACGTGACAGGTGGTGGCCCTGTTATGTGCTTGTCAGTCCACCGGTGTCATCTGCATAAGTTTGGGCTCTGCCGGCACCGCCTTGATGTTTCCTTCTTCTTCTTGCAGTGCTCGAAGGAAGTGTTCGGCCGCATCAATACCCCTGTTCTCTACTGGAGGCTCTGTGTGCCCGTTACCCCTTACGACGATCAAATAATAGCTGCAAGCCTCGTGGTGCTGGGTGTTCCTGGTGTTGTTTTCGACGGGACTATGTTCGAGGCCTTCTATCTAGGTGGTGCACAGATGATGTCAGGGGCTGAGAGCTACTTGTTGTGGTTCTGGAAGGTGAGCTTGTTTCCCCTCCTCTGGCATCTCAAACAGCACGGCAGTTTGACCGATCCCGCGACATTCGGGATTATGAGCCTCCAAAGCTTGTGAGCCTCCTAGATGTAGCCGTGAAGACAGCGCTCACAGGCGTGCTTGTGTTTAAGTTGGTCGGAAAGTAGCCGGTTAAGGCTTTTCATCCAGGTGTAGTGAAATTTACCAGCGTTTTTATCAGCAATAGGTTGATTCGGGGTATTCAGCAGGCTGATTACTGAGCCGGTGAACGATGATGCCCTTGTCCCAGATACGTTGATGGCTATATTGTTCTGCCTCTCGACTTAGGGGATTTGAGATATGGGCGTTGGGGCATCAATCCCTTCTACGTTAAGGCTGTCCTAAGTCTGGTACTGGCTATGTCTATCTACATAATGAGTGACAGGTTTAAGGGTTGATCGTAGTGCCCAACGTAAACATTGGTTATCTCTGTTTTTCATATTTACCACCGCTTCTTTTTTTTTCACAGCTTTTGGTAGCGAAATGTCCCCTTAACGGCTTGTACCGCGCTATGTCCAGCCAAAGAGTTGTACCTGGTCAACCACCCACCGAAACCCTCTCAGCGTCCACTTCTCGAGCAGCTCCAAGATGATAGGTTTGACCTTATCTACAGCCTCAATGATTTCGCCGACTTGCAGAACAGCCTCCTCCTTGTGGCGTAGTACAGGATCTGCACTGCCTGCACAAGTGGTAGGAGTTCCTTACCCCGACCCCACATTCGGTGCATGGATGCGTAACTGGCATCTTCCTTAATCTCACAAGGTGCACATGGCAGTACTCTTCCATGCAGACCCTCCCACATGTTGTGCCGATGCATAGCCACTTGCAAGTATCGTTTCGCTTCACCATGGTGACTTGTATACTTATATTACACAATTCTAAATCGGCAGGAATGCCAGACTAGCAAGAACTTAACTTGAGAAAAAAAATATGATCCAGACCCGGATCCCAGCAGCAGGGTTATGATGCCCTAATCATACCAGAGGCAACTAAGCAGCTAGAACTCTTCAGTTCCAAGCTGCAGCTGTCTGTTTATTATACTCCGATCCGGCGATCAGAGTAAAGCAGGGAGCGCAGTTTCATATTACTAGCGCTATAATAGTATAGTACATGTTACTGCATAACATGGGGTACCCCAACGACTTTTCACCGGAAAAAATGAACCTCTGTTTTTATATACATGTATATTGTAGGAAATACGAAGTAAAGAAAAATGCTACCCCTCGCCGACAAAGTTTATATCGCCCTGGTATGCCTTTCATCATACACGCGAAAACATAAATACCCTCTGTGGTTAAATGCTTTAAAAGATAAAGATCTCGGCGAAATGCGTCAATACGGGCGCGAAAACTGGTCCTTCGAGATCATTATGCCTCCCCCTTTAGTGGAGGGAGGCATATTGATGTTGTGCTTTCTGTTTGTCCATCCGTCCGTCCGTCTGTCAGTCCGTCTGTCCGTCCGTCCGTCTGTCTGTTAAAATTGTTGTGCAGCTAACTCCTCCTACACTATTTGAGGGATTTACTTCAAACTTGTACATATGAACCAGCTTTATGTGAGGATGGTCATGTGGTTTGGAATTTCGTCTGCAACAATTTTGACAGATGTTATGGCCCTTTGTAGTTTTTCCTTATAGCGAAACATTTCTTTTGCAGCTAACTCCTCCTAGACTATTTTCCTTATATAGAATATATTGCAATTCTTGTGCAGCTAACTTCTCCTACACTATTAAAGGGATTTCTTTCAAACTTTTACATATGAACCAGCTATATGTGAGGATGGTCATGTGGTTTGGAATTCCGGCTACAACAATTTTGACAGAAGTTATGACCCTTTGTAGTTTTTCCTTATATAGAATATATAGCGAAAACATATTGTGCAGCTAACTCCTCCTACACTATTTGAGGCATTTACTTCAAACGTTTACATATGAACCAGCTATATGTGAGGATGGTCATGTGGTTTGGAATTTTGGCTGCAACAATTTTGACAGAAGTTATTGCCCTTTGTAGTTTTTCCTTATATAGAATATATAGCGAAAACATCTTGTGCAGCTAACTCCTCCTACACTATTTGAGGGATTTACTTCAAACTTTTACATATGAACCAGCTATATGTGAGGATGGTCATGTGGTTTGGATTTTGGCTGCAACAATTTTGACAGAAGTTATGACCCTTTGGAGTTTTTCCTTATATAGAGTAATGGCGAAAATGTCTTGGCAGCTAACTCCTCCTATACTATTTTGACATATGAATTTATTCCTCTTATGGGTGCCAGGGTAGAGGATGCCAGGGGTGAATTCGTTCCTCTTATGGGTGCGGGGGCAGGGTACCGGGGGAGACATGTGTTTTTCTCAAAAACAAACTCTAGCTTCGATGTTATTAGTTTTGAAAATTGAATACCACTTAAGCCGGTGCTAGGGGATGTGAGTGGTGTTGTCCTTTTCATTACTGCTCATGAACAGACTCAATAAAACACGAAGACTGCAATTTTCTCTGTTTGCATTGCTGTTTTTGCTTTCGAAGGATGGCCTATTCTCAGAACTTCTCTTGTATAAATTCGCTGCCGAAAATTTGCCATATATGGAGGAATTGTTTTTTTCATACAAAGGTGTGTCTTATAGGTCTAACAGCATGCATAATACACACCACTACATATCATTCATTTTATTAAATTGGTTCAAGATTGAATTATTCATAGTTACATAAATACACCATCATTATACAAACACATTACAAATATATCAGAACATTAGAGAAAAAACATGACAAATATCAACTATTGTATAATTATGTAATGTGTTTTATGCATATCTCTATGACGCGCCCTTGTGTGAACGATGCGTGTAATGTAGAACATTTAAGGAATAAGATGAATAACAACAACTTGTGTTATTTTGTCATTTAATTTACTAGACAGAGCATCTCAGGAAAACGCAATGAAAATGCTAAAATTCATTTCAATACCAAAACTCGCTAATGCACAAACTAAACTTTAAAATTATAAAATTTCGATACTCCATCACCGCAGCATAGAGTATGTTTTGGTTTGGTATGACCTTATTTTTTTTTTGCCATGGTATAACCTTTTTACCTTCTGTCTGGAAGAGCTTACTTGTTAAGAACGAAAACAAAACTGAACAAGAGATATCTTTAAAACAAGATATTCAATAGCATTCAAATATTAACATAATGTACAAAACAGTAATGGTATTAAACCTCTGCCAAATTAAATTCAATCTTTGGAGATTTTGTTGGTACTTGGCACTAGATCTACGAAGGGTTAATTGTTATTATAATAGCAGACATACGTGTAATGGAAATTACTTAAACAAAAGGCAGATCTACCATTTCATTCAATATACTTTATGGTTGTGTCTTTTTGTCTGAAAAACCATCAAAACACACACGAACATTTGGCATGTCAGTTGTTACATGGGTTTCAAGAGACTAAATGCACAAAACTGCAAAAGCAGAGAGAGATTTTATGTTACGTTTGAATCCAAAATCACAAGAAAATGTTATAAAAGCCTTCAATGAAACTTCTCGATATTTGGGTGGTATTTGGATGATATTTGAATGGTATTTTTAACATAGATAACCATTTCTTTGATCCTTTGATTCCTACAATGTACCAAAAAGAACTCAAATTGAATAAAGCTAACCCCTCCGACAGTTATGCAGCTTTTCTTGATCTAGACCTTAAAATTGAGAATGGAATGATTTCTTCTAAAATATATGACAAAAGAGATGATTTTGATTTTAATATTGTAAATTTCCCTCATCTTGATCGAGATGTTCCCCGGGCCCCATCTTACTGTGTTTATATATCTCAACTGATTCGCTTTGCTAGAGCTTGTTCATTTGTTGACGATTTTAAAAGTCGAAATCTCATTTTAACTGAAAAGCTACTTAAGCAAGGATATAGATACCATAAACTAAGAAAAACTTTCTCTAAATTTTATTATCGAAATCTGTCACTTATTGGCAAATACAAATGTAATCTCAAGGCACTTCTGCGACACCGTATTTCACATCCCGAATTTTATGGTGATGTGATTTACAAACTTCGTAAGATTATTGGACATACTCATTTTCGCACTTTGTTCATCAAATGTGTTATACTGTTTAGTACTCTATGAAGGCGACCTCTTCAATCCGGAAACGGAAGGAGGTCGTCGGATATTTGTCGTACCCTTTATTACTTTTCTACAGTTACTCTGATTGCAGCTCAATCATTGAGTACACTAGCGATAGGTGGATACAGTTTGTTTCACTTAATATTTTTCGTTTTTCATGCACTTTATCACTGTATTTGCCATCGCGGTTGTTGTAGATAAGTCAGAGAGGGAATACGTTTATTTACACTGTTTGTCTTTTAGGGTGGGGATGGAATAAGTGTGAGGTTGGGCGCCCTTAAACCGGTTTAACCCCCAAGTGACATTTGTCAATGACCGTTCCAAGGCGGTACATCTTCCCTCTATTGTTTGTTTGTTATGTCCGTGCGTCTCTTTGTGTCTTTTATATACATGTACATTTGCTGTTTGGGCGGGTATGTGTTTTGTATGCGGTGTTTCCTGCATAACTCATACATGTACTTTCATTGAAATTGTTAAAAACTGAAGGACGAGTTTGTGACACCAACTATCCACGTTACAGGAGCAAAATACAACAATAAGTTCAAGGGGAAAACATTCAGCAAAGCCTGCAGCTAAACACATGACAATTGTGTCTTGCATATCTACTATTCATGGCTATTATGTATGCAAAATATAAATTTTTATTAACTTTCAATTTGAAGGAGGAGTTCGCGACTCCAACAACCAATGTAACAGGACCTAACAACTAAAAGTTCAAGGAAGATAATTCTTCAATGCCTGTCGCTATTGAAACTGCGTCTTGCACATCTACTATTCGTGGTTATTATCTATGGCAAGTATCATTTCAAAACATTTGAATTGATGGAGGAGTTCGCGACACCCACTCCCAAAGTTTCAAGAAATGACAAATGACAAAAATACTCATAATTCAAGGGGAAATATCTCTACAATACCCAACGCTAAACACATGAAAAGTCATGTCTCGCACATCTACTGTGCGTGGTTATTAGGTATACCAAATATAAATATAAACTGAATAACTTTCAAAGATACCATATGGAGTTTGCGAAACCACTTACCTATGTTTGAGCCAAAATGGCAATAAATACTCGAAAATCAAGGGGGATAATTCTGCAATATTCAGCGGTATCCACATGAAAATTGCGTCTCTGCACATTTACTATTCTTGTTTATTATGTATACCAAAAATAAAATCAATAATCTTAAAACTTATGGAGGAGTTTGCGACACCAACTACCCATGTTCAAATGCGGACGGACCGATCCATCCACAAAACAACCGCTCGCCGACTCCCCGACCGTCCGACCGCCAGTGATTCTAGTATAACCCCCCCACACACACACACACACACACACACACACACACACACACCACACCACACACACACACACACACACACACACACACACACACACACCTTCAAACAAGTTTGCAGGGGTATAATTAGTATATGCAATCATTTTCATTTGCATTTTCAGGGTTGCTGAACCTGCAGGTTTCGGTTAGTGAAGTTATTAGTATCTCGATTCACTTGTTCTCAAAATAAATGTCCTTGAATAGATGAAACCTTACAGATATTGTATTTTATAAGCACCCCTCTCTACCTATACAGGCACTTTAATGGGTCATAGTGTAATTTGGAATTCTTCAATCAAATAAACGGAATCTGAATAGCACAGCCCAGCTCAAACAAGAAAATATTAGCTAAGCGACAATTTTATTTTGCATGTTTTGTAACTGGGGTTGTGGTGTGGATAGATGGTCGGATTTATTTGTTACAGTAAATTTTAACAGGGATGGGGTAGCTTGGGCTATTTGAAAAGTACTCCCGCCTAAATAATCCGGTCGGTTTTTATGTTTGGATGAGGATAAGTTATTGCTTTCAGACATGTCACAAGTTTGAGTACAATGATGTTTATCCTCATATGTACAAATGTCAGTCTCAAACGTTGGACAAAGGCAAAACAGAGAAAATGTTCAGTTCTATTTTGATCATTTTGTTTTACATTATTTTTCTTCAAGAAAGAACCATATAAAAGTACACTACCACGGTCTTTTTCATTAAAACAATCGAATAAAACATCGTGAAAACGTATGAATGTATTTTTTTTTAAAAATGAATGAAATACCTGTACATTTTACTACCGACCTTGAATGCAAAAAAGGTATTTAATAGAGTTTTGACATCAATAGTCACAGTTACACAATCAGGTATGTCTGAGTTTGAATCAGCTTAAAGATGTATGCTGCGCAAATTTCCGTAAATTTTGCGTTTCGAACTGACTTAAGAATTGGCATCTATGTACCTTAACACTTATTTAACGCTAAACAGCACGGTCAGTAAATGCTTGTTTGTGTCGAAAAAACTAGAAAAATGGATTGCGACGGAAACCAACGGAACAGCCTTCGCCATTGGCCGGAATCTGTCGTAAGATTCAATTTTTTACATACCGGAAATAATCATTCGATGTACCTATATGAGTTAGCTCCCTTTGACCATTATATTTGATTGACACCATTGAACGGTATATTTACCTTATTTGCATGTAAATTATATGTGGTAAGATGGGCATATATTGCCTTATTTTCCTGAATAAAATCTATTATGTAAGCCAACAAAAAATGTCAGCCATTGTACATGTGGTAACAACCTAATTAATATTCAAAGCGTTGTTCCGAAATAGAATCGGAGTCATCAAAACTTGGCCAAAGATGTCCGCTGATTTCCGTACAAAATCCCCGTTTCTAAAAAGGAGGCTCCTTTTTAAGAATTTAGCAATATTTGGATAGCGATAATATTTCGTATAAGATAGACATGGTTACTCTAAGCGATATGTTCAATACCGTGTCAATTTTCAGCCACAAAGTATTCCTTCGTGATTAAATAGACGAATGTTCAATAAAAAGTCGAGTAAAGAAGAGATTGCCATTCAAAGTCGAACGACCACACCGCCAACACACCGCCAACACGATGTGGCCGCCTAGGCAGCCTAGTGTCAGTATTCTCTTAAAACAAAAATATGAATGCGTGAAATAGAATAAAAAGAAGGAAATTGAGGGAAGCGACTATGCAAGGTTATTGTTCTTTCGTTTGTCATTTAATAGACGAGCAAATTTCAACTTCTTGACAAGCACCAATCTGTATAGCATAGCATACATACAGTTATTACATTCCGAAATTGTGCGATCCTTCGAATACAAAAGTAGCAATGCCAAAAGAGAAAATTATAGAGTCTGTTAAGCCTTTCCCTGTTCTATGTTTATTACACATTTCAATACCTACTGAATATTCATTAGCAAAATAGCTTTAATGAAATGTGGAAGGTGGTACATAATATCCATTTTAGAAAGTGAAGACACAGATCGTTCAAATTCTATTAGCAAACAGAGTAGACCCTAATCAGACGGCTCCTCTAGGAGCCGTCTGATCTGGGTCTCCTCTGTTTGAAAATGCGTAAAAAATGTTTATATGAGGGAAAGGGTTAATGAGTAGTAATTAAAAGTGAAACACTACTCATGCCCCTAGCACCGGCTTAAGCAGTATTCAATTTTCAAAACTTATACACCACACTTCTATTTTAAATGCTAACCCTTACTATTTTGAATATTCTTGCAATAAATAATTACACCACACATATTTATAAGATGCAGTTTTATAATGGCATATGTACGCATGAACTTTTGTATAGCTGTAGAATCAGACCTGTTATTATTTCATAAGCAAATAGAGCAGACCCTGATCAGACGGCTCCTACAGGAACCGTCTAATCTGGGTATTCTTTGTTTGCAAAGACATGGAAATGCGTTTACATAAGGGAAGGTGTTCAATTATCATAGCCATGTATGAGAAACATTTGCATACACATTTTGTACTTCCGATTTTTTACATATGTTTTTATAAATATGACTGACAAACGTTACCATATGAGCTAATCATGTGGTCAGATATTTTCATGAAACCAAAAGATGTTTTTGATCATGTGTACAGACACGTGGTATACATGACCAAATAGATATTCATGTCCTTAGGTCACGAGGTCCTGAAGAGGAAAAAAATAGGCTACACCTCCAGTTCTGTTGATGCCGAACATCAACATAACGTAGAGGTGTTGCCTAATTAAGTGTGTATTTCATAAAATCAAGGCGATCTCCTATTGATGAGATTATTTGACATATCTGTCCTAAAAGAACTGTGTGATCATGGTCTGTTTTGTTTTCTTATAAAACAATCTAGATCTAATTCTACATGGTCTGTTTTGGCCAACATTTCATGTATTTATATGTCATCATAAATAGTCAACCAATTAATATTCATGGTGCCATTATTTCTCACATACATATTAAAGGAGTAAAGCATAAAGGCCCAATTCATTGTACTATTGTGGGCATGTTACCCATACCTCTACATCACCATTAGCTGAACCCATTACTCCATGATTATCCATGCAAATAATGACACCATAAATATTAAACGGGTGTTTTTATAAAAACCAAAACTGGCATATTTACACAGGAAATGTTTGTAAATGCAGAAATTCTAGAATAAGTTCTACATGTACATTATCCCTATGCAAACAGAGCAGACTCTGATTAGTTAACCCTTTACCTGGAGAATATTTACATTACAGCAGAAATTGTATAATGACATGAACAGGAAAGATTTTTACTATGGCAAAACTGTATAATCGAACCTTCATTGCACATGTATATTAATCTACAGTAAAACCTCTCTATAACGACCACTAAATTACATCAAGTATTCTGTGTTAAAGGCAGGCGAATGCTTAAAGCGATGTCATATTTGTTTTTGTTTCACTAATGTCCTTTGCAAACAGTGTAGGCCCACATGACAGGTCTCCTAGAGAAACCCCCTCATCAGGGTATGAACAGTTTGTCATGTTACACTTTTCTTTAGAAAAAATCCCAAAATATTAATCGTAAGCTTTATCGGTTTGAATTTTGGAATAGTCCATTTGAAATTTCAGCATTGTTAGGGTTAAGTAAAGGATAGTACAAACTCACTGGTACACACTGGCAGTGTTATAATAATTGTAGTGCATACTTAACAGTTCTGGGTTTGAGCAAGGCTGTGATGTAACAATTGCGTACGTATCTGGCATTATACTTAACAGTTCATGGGTTTGAGCTAGGCTGTGCTGTAACAGTTGCGTACGTATCTGGCATTATACTTAACAGTTCATGGGTTTGAGCTAGGCTTTGCTGCAACAGTTGCGTACGTATCTGACACTGGGTTTGAGCTAGGCTGTGTTGTAACAGTTGCGTACTTATCTGGCATTATACTATCGTACTTACTTATCGACCAAATAATCAATAATAAACTAAAAAACTGTTCCTCATATGTTCCTCAATGTGACACTATCAACTTCTCAGTACAACGTGTAATCGTTTAAACTCAAATGTTTACAAGCGAAGTTTGAATTATTCTTTCGGAATTGCTCTGAGACGACGTCGTATTTGCTCTGTGATGACGTCATGTTTCCTTGTCATGTCGTCATAGAATTAGAGAGGTAATGTCAGCAAAAATAAGAGTTGTTCGTTTATAAATTAGGTATATCGGATCTCTGACTGGTAATAAATTCGTTACACGCTAATTTGGCAAGGTGTACGGGCTGGTATGACCGGGTTAGATCACGTATTTCATTCGGCTAACGCCTCAGGAAATACAGGATCTAACCCGGTCATACCAGCCCGTAACGCCTCAGGAAATACAGGATCTAACCCGGTCATACCAGCCCGTACACCCTGCCAAATTTCCGTGTAACTAATATTATATGTTTAATAAATCGTGCTCAATATTATCACACAAAGTCATGTTTATAAAAAAAACCATTAAATGACCAAATATCTTAAATATTGTCAAAGTACAGCTCGGTATAACTCAATAAATAATATAGTGTGTGAAACCTACATAAAGAAACGTATCGTCAGATGCATTGAACCTCCTATGACCTACATATGCAATGAACTGAAACCCTTTATACAAAGTGATAGAGGTCCTACCTTTGCAACACGACAGTTCCCGTTTATTTCTTCGAAATCATATTTTTCCAGCATCGCAACTTGTTTGCTAGTATTTTTTAACAAAACATCGACCTTTTCATTATTGCAAAAGCAAAAGTGACGCTAACATATACGCCCTGTAATCTCTGGCTCCATCACATTTTCGCGATGTATTGAAAAAAGAACCAAAGAAATTCCGAGAAGCAGCCAAAGACAGAAAATGGCCTCGAAAGGTAAGACACACAATGCATTGTGTATATATTTCTTCCTCTATAAAAGTCATCAAGTGATTTTTCAAAAATTGCACATCGTCATACCACATAGATTTGATCATACATAAAGTCCGTGTTATTCGATTTGCAAAACAATTCTGTTTGTAGCCGTTAAATTGAACCAAAATTTGGACAATGACCCGATCAAAACGGAAGTAGACCAAAATACACGCATATTTAATGTTTTATGCCAAGTTCCAGTACTGTATGCGCGGAGCGTTATTGCTTGATAGATACTTGTTGGATTTTGAATCATGTTTCGTTATCAATCATTATATTCCTGTTCTGCTCGCCAATTTTATCGATTGAGAAGGACCATGTGTTATGGCGAGGGAGCAAAGATGCAGAGTTTGAGCCAACGTATGCACAAAGGTGAAGAAAATTGAGTCATTTAATTTTTTGTTTTGCATTTTGAAGTATCAATGTAGGCTCGTTATTTAAAGTAAAGATACGACTCACACAGGAGATACCATATACAAAACACACCACCGCTCTAACAGCACCATGACAAAACAGACAGCAAGAGAGACGCACATAGATATATTACGATCATCAATTAACGAAATGATGGAAGTACCGCCTTGAAACGGCCAGCGAGAAATGCTATTAGGGGTTGGTGTGGGTGGGAGCTTTTTAACTACCTCATACTTTCTATAGGACAAAGAAAGTTACATTAATGTATCCGCTCTCCGACTAATCTACAATAGCCTCTTGTTAAAAAGTAGATCTATGTCTTTGTATACAATAAACCATAAACAGTAACCCCCTCTAAAACGACCTCTCTATGAAACAAAACATGGGTGTCTTTAAAAATTGACGATTGCTTAATGCAGGACCAAAGCAACGCAGAAAACTCCTTTGTGAGCTTTCCGTATAACTTTAGTCCTCAATTAAGCCACCACCTGCCCTTGAGACCCAGAATTAAGACCTTCTTAGGTAGTCGCTTTAGCCACTATGTCTGCACTGATTTTCATAAAAAAATATTCAGTGGTAAAGCTTGTTTAACTAATATTCAGACCCAGTTTTGATTATTCAGCAGATTATGAGTTAAGACCATGTAGTAGATCTCTCGTAGGTGGACGCTTTGTAATGAATCTACTGTATATTGAACGTAAGCAATACTATAAGAACACCTTTAACTGATACACGCCCTGTAATCTCTGGCTCCGTCACATTTTCGCGATGTATTGAAAATTGAAAAAAAAAGAGCCAAAGAAACCTCCGAGAAGCAGCCAAAGACAGGGAATGGCCTCGAAAGGTAAGTCAAACAATGCATCGTGCACATATTTCTTCCTGTATAAATGTCATCAAGTGTTTTTCAAAAAATCGGGCATCGTCATACCATATAGAATTGATCATACCTTAAGTCCGCGTTGATCGATTTGCCGTTAAATTGAACCAAAATTTGGACAATTACCCGATCAAAACCGACAGTAGACAAAAACCACGTATGTTCCATT
Organism: Azorinus chamasolen; assembly: GCA_963576725.1. Lineage (NCBI taxonomy): Eukaryota > Metazoa > Mollusca > Bivalvia > Cardiida > Solecurtidae > Azorinus > Azorinus chamasolen. The sequence goes on from OY755240.1 coordinate 28,993,997, forward strand.
TTTTATACCAAATAACGAATTCAGTGAATAAAACTTGGTTACTTGATTTATTACTAAAATATTAGAAAATATACCACCTAAAAGCTAAAGCTTGTAAATTTACTAAACAAAAACTTGCAAAATACATTCTAAACGTGTATAACAAAGGGTAGACATAGATTTACATTTTAACAGAAGGCTATTGTAGATTAGTCGGAGAGCGGATACATTAATAACTTGTTTAACCTATAGAGTGAGAGTGAAAGAAGTGTGAGGTAGTTAAAAAGCCCCCATCCAACCCACCCCACCCCACCCCACCCACACCCATCCTAATAGCATTTCTCACTGACCGTTTCAAGGCGGTACTTCCATCATCCCGCTAATTGGTGTTCGTTATATATCTATGTGCGTCTCTCTTTGTCCTTTGATAGACTTATACATATACTGTCTGTTTTGTCATGGTGCTGTTTTAGCGGTTGGGTGTTTTGTATATGGTGTCTCCTGTATGAGTTGTATCTTTACTTTTAGTAACGAACCTTCATTGATGCTTCAAAATTCAAAACAAAAAAATGTATCAATGTTCGTCACTGTTTGTGCATACGTCGGCTCCATCTCTGCATCTTGCCCCCTCTCCATAAAACAGGCTCCTTCTCAGTCGATGAAATTGGTCAGCAGGACAGGAATATAATGATTTATAACGAAATATGATTCAAAATCAAACAAGTATCTATCAAGCAAAAACGCCCCACGCTTAAAGTACTGTAATTCGGCATAAAACTGGAATATACGCGTGTTTTGGTCTACTTTCGGATTTGATCGGGTCAATGTCCTAGCTTTAGTTCCATGTAACGGCTACAAACAGAATTGTTTTGCAAATCGATCAACGCGGGCTTAAGGTATGATCAATTCTATGTGGTATGACGACGTCCAAATTTTGGAAAAACACTTGATAACTTTTATAGAGGAGGAAGAAATGTATACACAATGCATTGTTCATCTTGCCTTTCGTGGCCATTTTCTGCCTTTGGCTGCTTCTCGGAAGTTTCTTTGGCTCTTTTTCAATACATCCCGGAAAATGTGATGGAGCCAGATATTACAGGGCGTGTTATACGTATATTGCTATAAAATTATGTCTGCTTAAACTCCGATCTGTTTCATTTTTTCTGACCGATTATCAGAGAGCTAGGATCCTAACGTGACACCGAGTTACACGGTATCTTATCTGGATACAAGCTCTTCGCAAATGCCAGTCAGGTCGCGACTCGCAGGACAAGGGCTAAGCAGATGTAACCCCTTTTCTTATCGTTTATCTGACGAGGGTTGTTCAATATGTACTGTAAGTAGGTTTCTTAACCCTTTACCTAATATATATACGCTTTCACGCCTGCAAACAGAGTAGAACCACATCAGATGGGTCATGTAGGAGCCGTCTGATCAAGGTCTACTCCTGGCATGGCGTGATATGGACATGTTTCTATGTAATGATATGGACATGTTTCGAATGAATATTCACAAA
>OY755240.1:29000491-29027991 GCA_963576725.1 Azorinus chamasolen
ATTAACCTTGACATGTCACCCCCCAAAATGTGCGGCTTTATGAGATACATATGCATGCCAAATATCAAGTCACTAGCTGTACCGGCTCAAAAGTTATGACAAATGTTAAAGTTACAGACAAAGAAACAGACAATTTGACCTTGACATGTCACCCCCAAAATGTGCGGCTTTATGAGATACATATGTATGCCAAATATCAAGTCGCTATCTGTACTGGCTCAAAATTAATGACCAATGTTAAAGTTGCTGACAAACAGATAAACAGACAAACGGACAAACAGACAAACAGACAGGGCAAAAACACAATATGCCCCCCCCCCCCACGATTTGATCTGGGGGCATAAAAAAGCAGATTTTAACCACACAACTCCTACAAAAGCTGTTCGATCTTGGTCTACTCTGTTTGCAAAGACGTTAAAAAGGCGTATGAAATTATGTGGGGTAAAGGGTGTTTGGAGGATTAAAACTGCAATAATACGACTTAATATATGTTGGTAACGGTCATATTACTTATTAAGCTAGAAATAATCCGTTAGGATGAAAAAACGCATATTTCATATTTTTGTTTGTTTGTTGTGTTTGTTGTTTTCAAAATTACAATAACAGTATTGACATCAGAAACACAGTGATTATTCTTTGAATTTATTAGTTTGATTTCCTTTATTTTATAAATACACTACGACAGTACGACTGTTGGAATTTGTAGATCTAGAGTAAATTAACTCTATAGTATGTTTTGGCCCATAACTCATGGCACTGCTGAGGCATGTCATCCCTGAAACTGCTGGTATGGACCTGGTAACCATTTGTAACAAGATGTTTTCCTGCTACCACTGGTCTTGACACTTTACTCCATTATTATCTATGTACGAAAAACATCATGAATATTAATTAGATATTTTTTACAATGGCATATGAACAGTATTTTTGGTCATGGCAAAAACTGTAGATATATCCTGAAAGTGGAATATCCGTCGAAATCAAAAGTAGCAATGAAAAAACAGAAGTGAAGACTCGGTTTTATTGAGTCTGTTCATGAGTAGTAATTAAAAGTGCAACACTACTCACGCCCCTATCACTGGCTTAAGCAGTATTCAATTTTCAAAATTAATAACATCAAAACTAATGATCCCGAAGGACCAGAAAATATAATAACACAGATAATGTAGTACGGGGCGACTTTCCGCACAAGCACGTAACACCTGCTGTTGTGAAGTAAATATATCCTGAAAATGGGATATCCTTCGAAAGCAAAAGTAGCAATGCGAAAAGAGGAAATTGCAGACTCGGTTTTATTGAGTCTGTTCATGAGTAGTAATTAAAAGTGCAACACAACTCCCGCCCCCTATCACCGGCTTAAGCAGTATTCAATTTCCAACCAATAACATCAAAACTACTGATCCCGAAGGACAAGAAAATATATTAACACTGAGTTATATTGATATTATTACGTAAGCAAACAGAGCATACCATAATAAGACTGATCCTACAGGAATGGTCTGATCTGGGTTTACTCTGTTTGCAAAAACGTAGAAAAACACTTTTATGGAGTAAAGGGTTATAAACCTAGAAACGAATATTTTACTGTATCAGATCTTTTTTAATTTTCAGCTAAAGTTGGAGCCACCAACTGTCCTGACGCATGGGTAGCGTTTGACGGGTCATGTTACCTGTTTGCTCATAACGAGAAATTGACATTCACCGGTGCCGAGGTATTGCGTTAGCGAGACGTCTTAAAATACTTCCACAATAATTTATACGGAAGCTTGATAATGCATCTATGGATTATAGTTGACATGATACTTAAACCATATTGCCTCTTGAAAATTAGACAAATCGGACCATGTCTTTGATTTATTATGCCCTCCATTAAAAGTCAACAATCATCTAAAACTTGAAGCAATGTTTAAAAGATTGGTTAAGGCTACATGTATGTGCACCGACATCATGTATCTTCGGGTCCATATTTTAGATCCTGGATTATTCGATCCTAACCTTACAATCTTCGCGTCCACACATTGTATTTTAGATCCTTGATTATTCGACCCTAAACCTAAACTATTTGCGGAGAACAAAGTCTAACCTTGATTACACGAGGTCTTGACATTATAACTCATAGTTGAACATACTGACAGCAAACTTGTTTGGCTTGTTTGATTATATGTATATAAAATACTTAATGACGCATTGTAAAAAGGAGCATTTGGAATTTGCGATGAATCTGTGTAGACCAACTACTGTGTCAAGAACCTCTGATAATGCTATGCACTGTTTGTCACTATATGAGTATCAGTTAATTACATGGTATGCTCGTCCTTGTTGTCGGTGTGGATACTGATCAGATATATATTGTGTTTCAACGTGGCATATGATCTGTTTGGCAATATTTTTAAGATATCATAGCGTTATTTAACCTATTCCCTCATATTGACGACTGTTGGCGACTCCGTAAAAGTCACTGTGAAACCATTGTGATAAATAGAGCATTTGCTCCTATAGGAGCAAATGCTCTATTCATCACAATGGTTTCAAGCTAAATAATTCTAAAATTTTCCTTTTCTCTATTTAATGCTCCTTTTCGATGGATTCATTCAAAGAGGTTGGATATAAAAATAGCCTATGAGAAAATTGGTTAAACCATTTCAAACAGGAAACATGCACGCATTGTCATTTGCAAACAGTGTAGAACCAGATTGGGGGCTAATAGAGGAGTCTTCTTATCAGAGTCGGTACTATTCTGTCAATGAAAATCTTCTAGCAAGTTTAAGCCTTTCTTACTGAATGGACTATAGTTCAATACTGATGGGCTATTCCACTCTGGAAACGTTGAAAGGATTAACCCATGAACTCTAGCGGTTTTATCCAGTATATACAGTTATAATAAATGGTTAACCCCTTCCTTCATATTGACGCCTTTTGACGTCTCTGAAAACAACCGTTGTGATAAATAGAGCATTTGCTCCTATAGGAACAAATGCACCATTTATCACAATGGTTTCAAACTACAAAATTCTAAAACTTTCTTTTGTTCTAGTTAATGCTCCTTTTCGGTAGATTTTTTTTAAAGAGGGTGGATCTAAAACAAGGCCTATAAGGTATATGGCGCTTCAAATGCTTTTGTGCCCTGAATGATATGTGTTTCAGAACTATTGCCGTCAGCGTAACGGACATCTTGTGCGCATAGACACACAAAGAGAGAATAACTTTATCAAGTCCTTCCTATTTGCGTTGAAAGGTAAGTTCCATAAACCGCCAAGTCTCACTACAAAAAGCATTCAACAGAGGACTATTCCTGTGTTTATAGGAATAGTGGTAGCATACTTTAATCACTTTAACGTCTCTGTGAACGTCACTTTTTGAAACCATTGTGATAAAAAGACCATCGGAGCACTTATTCTATTTAACACAATTGTGTCAAAATTACACAATTCTAAAATGTTTCTTTTTTAGTAAATATTCCTTTTCAGTAGGTTTATTAAAAGCTGTTGGGCCTAAATATAAACTATGATGGAATGTGATTATGCAGGACAACTTTCAAGAAGAAACTCTCCATATTTTATCTTTCTACAATACTGTTGATCTTCATTTATGAGCAACTTGCTTTAAACTATTCCGGCATTTGTTAAGTTAGTGCTCGCTTTGAAGAGGGTTCTGTTGTACATGTAAATATACATGTACCCATTAAATGAAAACAAATTAAATGAAAACAAATCAATATGTTCTATTCTTTTCATTTTATTCATTTTGTATTTCCACAAAACAATATGTACCTGGGTAATTCGAAATTTAAAATTTAGACCCTTTTAAGCAGGTGACTGCTTAATGCAGGATGGAAGTCTTGCAGAACGCTCCCTGTATTAAGCTGTAATCTGTATAACAGATCGATTGTGATATACAATCAAATCCAATTATTTGAGCTATATTTCTGTTTTAAATGTTTGTTTATTTCTGTGACGTCGGTTTCATGACGTCATTTTGTGAACTCACTTCTGATCCCTTAGTATAGAGGATCTGTCGGGAGTTTACTTTTAAGATCAAATGAACCTAAACGAGTCTAAGAAATTGTTATTAAGCAAAACCATTCCTGTACATGCAGCCGGGTAGAAATTGTGGTGAGCCAGTTGATAGGCTTAGACTGTGTGGCTTGGTAGCTCAGTCGGTAGAGTGTTGGCATGGTAAGCCAAAGGCCCTGGGTTCGGGTCCCAGTCGAGTCACAACTGTTTCGCCACGTTACATTTGGCACTCAACGTAAATAATCCACAGGGTGATTTATATGAAATAATATGTAATATTAAGAAACTCGTGGAGTATTCTTTGAGTAAGAATAATTCGAGACGAATTCTTGTGTACAGAGTGTGTGTAGCCGGGTGAAACAGTTGATAGGCTTAGACTGTGTGGATTGGTAGCTCAGTCGGTAGAGTGTTGGCATGGTAAGTCAAAGGCCCTGGGTTCGGGTCCCAGTCGAGTCACAACTGTTTCACCATGTTACAGTAAAACAATGTCATGAGGTTTAATAGAAAACAGTAAATAAAACGCATGATCTAATATCCTCTTTTCGAGAAGACAGACCCACAATAAACACATATTTTCAATACATGTAACATCATAAAACTTCTATCGAAAAATGTCACTGAGATACAAAATCAGCCGTTTGCATCGATAACGTTTGTTCTACAACAACATATCATCGGCCTATGGCAATCAGTTAACGAAACAAAAGGGCAACCCAAATACATACTACATGTATTATATTGCCGAATAACATCGGGTCGTCGATATGAAAGTTTCGTCTTCTTCGGCGTTTATTCGATTGGTTGGGGTGCGATATACAGTTGAACTTCGATATCTCGAAGTCGGATAACTCGAACTTCTGAATAACTCAAACAAAAAGTTCAGTCCTTCAAAAACTTACAATACAGAATTGCTCCAATAATACAGATATCTAGAAAAACATGTGACAACTTAATACAGGTCTAAAGTAATGCTGAAAGCTCCTACAGGAGCTTTCAGCATTACTTTAGACCTGTATTAAGCTGTGGCCTTGAGAAATTGTTCAGATAATAAATCGGATGACTCTAACTTCTGTTAATTCGAACTAATTTCTATGGTCCCTTGAAGTTCGAGTTATCGAAGTTCAACTGTACTTCTTTTCAGAATATAAACAAATCATTTATATAATGCTAAGACAGTTTTAAATGTAACTTCATTTTAAATAAGTAAACAATACGCGATATAAGCTTAGGGGTTCATTACAGATGCCGAAAGGCTATTACTGCCAGATGCCATATTTCGTTATTCATCTAGCCTTAATCACATGACCGTTTCATTTTACCACAGCCGAATACTTCTGGATAGGGCTTACTGACGACATTGTGGAGAATGATTGGAAGTGGATTGATAGTGGCACTCGTCCAACCTTTACCGATTGGCGCCCGAATGAACCGAACAATGTGCATGGTACTGAAGATTGTGTAGTGCTTCATCCCGATGACTACGGTTGGATCGATATAACCTGTACTTACACTTACGACCCTATTTGTGAAATCAGGTGAGGCGCTCGGATTATCCTTATGGTGAACATGTACTCTCTCTTTATGTCTCTGTTTCTCTCTGTCTGTCTGTCTCTCTCTCTCTCTGTCTCTGTCTGTGTCTCTGTCTATGTCTCTCTCTCTATATCTCTCTCTGTCTCTCTGTCTCTCTCTCTGTTTATTTATCTTTCTTTTTTATCTGTCTTACTTTACTTACTCTACCTACCTACCTACCCTACCCTTACCCCTACCCCTACCCCTACCCCTACCCCTACCCCTACCCCTACCCCTACCCCTACCCCTACCCCTAACCCTAACCCTAACCCTACCCTACCCTACCCTACCCTACCCTACCCTACCTTACCTTACCTTACCTTACCTTACCTTACTTTACTTTACTTTACTTTACTTTACTTACTTACTTACTTACTTACTTACTTACTTACTTACTTACTTACTTACTTACTTACTTACTTACTTACTTACTTTACTTACTTACTTCACTAACTTACTTACTTACATACTTTACTTACTTACTTCACTAACTTACTTACTTACTTACTTACTTTACTTACTTACTTACTTACTTACTTACTTACTTACCTACTTTACTTACTTACTTCACTAACTTACTTACTTACTTACTTACTTACTTACTTACCTACTTTACTTACTTACTTACTTTATTTACTTACTTACTTACTTACCTACTTTACTTACTTACTTACTTTATTTACTTACTTACTTACTTACTTACCTACTTTACTTACTTACTTACTTTATTTACTTACTTACATACTTACCTACTTTACTTACTTACTTACTTTATTTACTTACTTACTTACTTATTTACCTACTTTACTTACTTACTTACTTTATTTACTTACTTACTTACTAACTTACTTACTTACTTACTTACTTACTTACCTACTTTACTTACTTACTTCACTAACTTACTTACTTACTTACTTACTTACTTACTTACTTACTTACTTACTTACTTACCTACTTTACTTACTTACTTCACTAACTTACTTACTTACTTACTTACTTACTTACTTACTTACTTACTTACTTACTTACTTACCTACTTTACTTACTTACTTCACTAACTTACTTACTTTACTTACTTACTTACTTACTTACTTACTTACTTGCTTACTTACTTACTTACTTACTTACTTACTTACTTACTTACTTACTTACTTACTAACTTACTTACTTACCTACTTTACTTACTTACTTCACTAACTTACTTACTTACTTACCTACTTTACTTACTTACTTCACTAACTTACTTACTTACTTACTTACTTACTTACTTCACTAACTTACTTACTTACCTACTTTACTTACTTACTTACTTACTTCACTAACTTACTTACTTACTTACTAACTTACTTACTTACTTACTTACTAACTTACTTACTTACCTACTTTACTTACTTACTTACTTCACTAACTTACTTACTTACTTACTAACTTACTTACTTACTTACTTACTTACTTACTTACTAACTTACTTACTTACTTACTTACTTACTTACTTACTTACTTACTTACTTACTTACTTACTTACTTACTTACTTACTTACTTACTTACTTACTTACTTACTTACTTACTTACATGTACTTACTTACTTACTTACTTACTTACTTACTTACTTACTTACTTACTTACTTACTTACTTACTTACATGTACTTACTTACTTACTTACTTACTTACTTACTTACTTACTTACTTACTTACTTACTTACTTACATGTACTTACTTACTTATGCAAGTCCTTGTTGGTATTGTGTGTAATTATCCTACTTTGTAATTTTAGAGTTCATGGAGTAGCGGTTGTCGGTTAGTGATGTGGCTCATAAAAATCCATCTATTCGAACAGATAATGTTTTCTTGAAATAAATACATAATTAGTCTTGACAGGAACATCACATACCTTTTTATTTTATTCACAGTCCGTATAAATATGTATTAATTGTTCATAGTTTAACATTTTATCATGCAACGTCACCAAATAAAGTCACTTCCTACTAGCATAATATTTTCCACGTCGACGCTGTATTTTGTGAGGTATAGTGCATGTGTACTGACCCCAATGGGATGCAAGTTCGGTTCAGCCAATTGGAAGAAAACAGAAGGACGAAAAAGGCATAATTAAACATAAACATCGAATTTAACACATTTGCTCACCTTTGTCTCAACTATTTTTCCATATAAAAGGATTAAATCAAGTTTGTTTATGTTGTAAAAGTCGATGACGTCATTGTACGCCAATATGACATCACGTATATCGCACTTGCATGTATTTTCATTCAGGGGACGAAACCGCTTTAGCAATCTTTCTTTTTCTTCATTTTCTCCATTTTTCTCGGTGTGGCATGATAAAAGAATTACTATGCTAGATCTAGTAGTTTGAAGTTCAGCTGCATTTTTGCTCACCAGAAAAGTGGTTAAATGCTTGCCAAGGCTCGCATTTAACAACTTTTCTAACTCGCCAAAATACAGTTATTATTATTATTATTATTATTATACCACATTTATATAGCGCTCTTTTCACACTGGATATGTGCGTTCAAAAGCGCTTCACATGGATGAAATCACTAACCTGAACGATCAGCATGATTATCTATCCAGACAATGAAAGATGTACAATATATATGAAATTGCTAGCCGGAAGGAACTACATGATTTCCACCGGTCAGTTAAAGATATGAAAAAGATATACAATAGATATAAAATCACTATCCGCAAGGAATAGCATAAACTGTATTAACAAACTGGATACAGACAAGTTGACTGAAAGCCATGCTCATCAATATCACAAATTAGAATAATCTGTATTAACAAAACTTGATACAGACAAGTTGACTGAAAGCCATGCTCATCAGTATCACAATTTAGAATAATCTATATTAACAAACTTGATACAGACAAGTTGACTGAAAGCCATGCTCATCAATATCATAAATTAGAATAAATGGTCTGACTGAAAATCATTCCATTTATATGACTATTGTGTCAACTGTTAGCTTAATAGGTTGGCTGAAAGCCATTCCTATCCTGAACTCAGTTGACACTGTACACGACTACTGGGTCAACTGTTAGTTTAATAGGTTGGCTGAAAGCCATTCCTATCCTGAACTCAGTTGCCACTGTACATGACTACTGGGTCAACTGTTAGCTTAATAGTTTGGCTGAAAGCCATTCCTATCCTGAACTCAGTTGCCACTGTACATGACTACTGGGTCAACTGTTAGCTTAATAGGTTGGCTGAAAGCCATTCCTATCCTTAGCTTAGTTGCCACAGTACATGACTATTGGGTAATCTGTTAGCTTAATAGGTTGGCTGAAAGCCATTCCTATTCTGAGCAAAACTGTCCTAGTAACAAATGTTGAAAAAGTGCGTTTTCAGACACCTTTTGAAACATGCCAGTGACCTTGCGTCTCTAATGCCTGACGGTAGAGCATTCCAAAGTTTCGGAGCTGCATGCATGAAACTTCTCTCACCGTATTTTACCGTACGACTTTTTGGCACAACCAACGACAATGATCTGCTTGCTGACCTTAACTCTCTGCGCGGCCTGTATACGTCAAGCATGTCGACAATGTACTTGGGAGATTCATTGTGCATGGCTTTATATGTAAGAGTCAGAATTTTGAATTCAATTCGATGTTGAACCGGAAGCCAGTGAAGTTCCTTCAAAACCGGCGTGATATGATTATATCGAGAAGTTCTGGTAATGATGCGGGCTGCTGTGTTTTGCACCCTTTGAAATTTCCGCAGTGAGTTCTTTGAAATCCCATGCAGCAGTGAATTGCAGTAGTCTATTTTCGATGTAACAAGAGAGTTTACCAAAGTCTTGGTAGCATCAGGTGAGAGGTACTTTCTAATATGGCCTATTTGCCGGAGCTGTGCATAACTAGACCTACACACGGAATTGACATGTGATGTCATATCCATTTGTGAATCGAGCCATGCACCGAGATTCTTTATACACAAAGATGGCTTGATTTTAGAGGGTCCTACTTGCACACTAACCTCTGCAGGTACTTCTGTGTTTTTTGTATGAAACAGAATGACCTCAGTCTTGTCAGTATTGAGCTTCAGCATGTTCTGATGCATCCAAGAGACTACTTCTTTGAGACAGTCCTCAACTCGCGAAAAAGCCTCCAGTTGACAGGATATGCCCTTGGGCTTAAAGGACAGGTATAACTGTGAGTCATCGGCATAGAAATGGTGATTAAGCCCATGATTTCTGCAGATTGAGCCAACAGGTTTCGTGTACATGATGTAGTGTTTTGGTCCTAGGACGGAACCCTGTGGCAAGCTATATTCCATTTTAACTGGGGTGGACAGTTCTCCATCTACTGAGACTATTTGATAGCGGTCATTCAGGTAGGAGGTTATCCACTCAAGAGGTTTTCCAATAATTCTGAAGTCTTTTTCCAGGCGTTTCAGCAAAGTTTCATGATCGACAGTTGAACTTCAAAACTACTAGCATAGTAATTCTGATATATCATGCAACGTCACCAAATACAGTCACTTCCTACTAGCATAATATTTTCCACGTCGACGCTGTATTTTGTGAGGTGTAGTGCGTTTGTATAGTACTGATCCCACTGGGATGCAAGTTTGGTTCAGCCAATAGAAGGAAAACAGAAGACGAAAAAGACATAATTAAACATAAACATCAAATTTAACACAGTTGCTCACCTTTGTCTCAACTATTTGTCCATATACGTATAAAGGATTAAATCAAGTATGTTTGTGTTGTAAAAGTTGATGACGTCAATGCACGCCAATATGACGTCATGTATATGGCACTTGCATGTTATGTTTTGATGCAAGAGTCAGCTGCGCGCCGACTAGCACTTGAAACAGATTGGACCCACATGAGATGTCGAGTAACTTGACGCCACATCAAGACCCAAGTTGTTTGAAACTCGGTAAAAAGATAATTAACAATAAGCGTTACAGTTTTATGCAACTGTTGGCAAAATTTCAGGCCGAAATGAAGCGAGTACAACAGTAATCGCAACATTTCGATCTTGACATTTGGGACAGCAAAACACTGTAAAGGTTGATGTTAAAAGAACAACTGGCAGGGTTGTCTCAACTTGTCTGAGAAAAAATGTATCTGTGGCCACCTGCTTAACCTTTAGCCTGCTGAGTTAATTATTTTATAGACTTGCTCACCTACTACATTTCCAAAGTCCAAGCTATAACCAATGTTTCTACCAGAATGAAATCAGAGACTCAAAACGTTTGGATCCTGATGAGACGCGCGCACACAAATACGGGAGATGAAAACATCAAACACGAACAAAAGCACAAACACAAAGACACCCCAACAAACATTAAAGCAAGGGCGACAAAGACGGTACCGCCTTGGAACAGTCATTGGCAAAACCACCACTGGGAGTTTAAACCGGTTCACGGACGTCCTAACCTCACACTTATCTCAAAGTCACTCTAGCTTAAAGAGGAAGTCCCTACAATTAACGCATATTTTCAATAATATCATAAAACTTAATATTTGTTATGCTCAATCATTATGACGATTGTCAATTTGAATTTATATCGAAAAATGTCCCAATGATACAAAATAAACCGATTTCATCAATACTTATATATTTATTTTCTACAGCAAAGTATTATCGGCCTTTTCTGTTCATATTATCCGCGTTTTTCGGAATCGTCGATATCAAACTTATGGATGGTTTGTCATTTTTAATGTTTATTGGATAGGTTTTCTTGCGATATACTACTTTTCAGCATATAATCTAATGAGTTTTGTATAGTTTAGGTATGTTTGAAAGGCGTCGAGTGTAGGTACTTCCCCTTTAACAAATATTGTAAATAAAGGTATCCACGCCAGACTTCCCCACTACTCTAAATTCAACTCTACTAGGGTTCCGGTTCGATTAGGGTTTGGTTATACAAAATAGCAATAGACAAGATTACTCTTAACGGGGGTTTTTTCAACCCCTTGTCAACACCGTGTCAGTTTTAGACACAAGAGATCACACAATGTATGTAAAATATATATCAACAAATTTAAAAAAAAGTTGCCTCCTGATGAACTAGACACATTTTCAATAAAAATCGTGTAAAGAAGAGCTGGGCGTTCAAAGTCGAACTACCACACCGCCAACACGATGTGACCGCCTGGGGATGCTGCATGCTATTTGCTATGGATTTTCGTATATTAATTACAGTTGAACTTCGATATTTCGAACTCGGATAACTCGAATTTCGAGGAAACCGAAGTAAATGTTCGGTCCTTCCAAACTTTACAATACAGAATCGTAATAAATGATATCACTACTCTCATCTAGAATAGATAGATAGATAGATAGATTTATTTCAATATCGAGTAACATGGCAATAGTTAACAACACATACATACATTTAAAACATTTCACAATTCAATAAAAATTGTAATGATTATATATGTTGTGTTATGAACTATGTCAGTCACATCAATATCAAGGATTACCACAAACGAGGAACAAAATGCTCCCCATCTGTGGGTACACAAAAAAGAGAATGAACTCTTATTTCCATTGTGGTCCTTATTGATACTGATGGTCTGACATAGAGAGGCATGAACTAGGAGTAAATAAAATTAAATATGAAATGAATTATTTTAAATGAGATAAAAATAGTGTGAGGTACTAAAATATCAAAAGTGATGTTAATTGCCAAATCAGTCCTTACAGATATAGACAGGTTTGAAATAAACTATCAAGATTAAAAAATTACAAAAGAACAAGCTTATTTTAAATATATAAGACTATTTGTAAAAAATGAATAAGATTGAGATCAGCAGCAAAATCTTAAAAACTAGCACACTTATAGCTTACATTATGTATATTAATCTGACTAGAAAGTAAATTACTGAACTATTTTGCAAAGATTTACGTATAGAATGAATAACTAGGCATTTAATCAAAATGTTAGCACACAACATTGGAATATATATAACTCTATGTTGAGATTGAACTTGAAAGAACCTTCTTTTAGCAAATATCACAGACAAATTCCATTAATGTTCTTCTATATTTCAGTAAGATGTATTATTCTTAAATGTGAAGAGTTTTTAAAAAGTGGTCTTTAACAGCCCTTTTGAATTTTGGTAATGTGGACAAGACTCTAATATTAGAAGGTAAAGCATTCCACCACTTACACCCTAAGAAGGAAAATGACTTTGAGCCAAAACCTTTGACCTTTGGAGGCACAAATGACCCATGTTCACTTGATCTAGTTCTGTAAGTGTGAACTGAATCCTGACATGTGACAGCTTAATGCAGGTCGAAAGTAATACTGGAAGGGGCTTTCAGTATTACTTTCGAACTGTATTAAGCTGTGAACTAGAGAAATTGTGTAGATTAGAAATCGGATGACTCTAACTTCTGTTATCTCGAAGTAATTTGTACGGTCCCTTGAAGTACGAGATATCGAAGTTCAACTGTACTTCACTAACGAAATTACACGAAAGGCTTCCAAACCAAACAGCATGAAAAAGCTTGCCATCAAATAATATTTCTTATAATATAATCTATATCTAATTCTACATGGTCTGTTTTGGCCAACATTTCATGTGTTTATATGTCATCTTAACCCATTCCCTCATAGGCTATTTCTAGTTACAACCTCATTGAATAAATCTACCGAAAAGGAGCATGCACTAGAGAAAAGGAAGTTTTTAGAATTTTGTAGTTTGAAACCATTGTGATAAATAGAGCATTTGCTCCTATAGGAGCAAATGCTCTATTTATCACAATGGTTTCACAAAGTGACTTTTACAGAGTCGTCAAAAGTCGTCAATATGAGGGAAAGGGATAAATAGTCAACCAATTAATACTCACAGTGTCATTATTTCTCACGTACATATTCAAGGAGTAAAGCGTAAAGGCCCAATTCATTGTGCTATTGTGGGCATGTTACCCATACCTCTACATCACCATTAGCACTGCTTAACCCTTTACGCCATGAATATTCATGCTATGAAATTACCAAACATATGACAAACCCAGCTGTATGCATGTAGACTGGTCAGTAGCTACATTATAATGTGGCTTCTGGTCAGGATCAGAATTTGCATAACCTTGGTATACTATAACGAAATTCGCTATATCCAAACATTTATAACGAAATTTCGTCTTATCGATATAACAAAGTTTGGATATAGCGAAATAAATATTAAGGTCCCCAGGATTTCGTTATAAGTGAGCTTCACTGTAATGACATTATAAATATTAAACAGGTGTTTTTATTTTTAAAAAATGGCATATTTACACAAGGAAATGTTTGTAAATGCAGAAATTCTAGAATAAGTTCTACATGTACATTATCCCTAAGCAAACAGAGCAGACCCTGATTAGTTGGCTCCTACATGAGCCATCTGATCAGGATCTACTCTGTTTGCAAATACATAACTAGGCATATATGTGGGGTAACGGTTTAACCCTTTATCTAGTGAATATTTACGATATAAATAATGGCATCATATTACAGCAGAAATGAACAGGAAAAGTTTTTACTATGGCAACACTATAGAATCGAACCTCCATTGTACATGTATATTAATCTACAGTAAAACCTCTCTATAACGACCACTAAATTACATCAAGTAGTTTGTGTTAAAGGCAGGTGGCTGCTTAAAGCAAAACTAATTAACACAATTTAGTGATCGTTATAGAGAGGTTTTACTGTACACCCAAACAGAGCAGGTCCTGTGGCTCCTGTCGAAAATATCTGATCTGGATCTACTCTGTTGGCCAAGGCACGAAAATGCGTGTGTATCAGGCAAATGGTTAAATTCCCTGATCCTGAGATCGAAAAAATGACACTTTGGTGTTTTTGATAGAGTGCCTATCCATTTGAAAGAAACTGGTGTTAAAAAGTTTCAAGCGTAGTGTTTGTGTTAAATTACATTGTTTTAATCGTTAAAACGAAAGTAGCTTTAAATATAAAGAGAAAACGAAGGTAGGTTTAAATATAGAGACTGTGAGTATGTTTATTTCTACATTTTCTTTCATCTTCGGTGACGATTTTTAAGAGACCGTCCTCATTCCATTTCGGTTTCCAAGAGACGCCTAAATGCATTGTTTGATATCGAGAGGTGCATGCGCGAAATGTTTGCTATATTTAAAGTGAATACGTCATACTTATTTGACTGCTGGAACAAAAAGTACAGCGCGACATATTTTAGAGTTTTATTGTTGTTTCTCAACAGAAAACGATCAAATAAAAAAGCAAGACTGTTTAAATGGTATACTGAAGGGTACATTCAGCATATATATTGTTTTTAATGCAAAGGCGTGCAGGGACTTTAAACAAAATGTCAGATACGTACACAACTGTTACAGCATATCCTAGCTCAACCCCAGAACTGTTAAGTATGCACTGTAATTATTATAATACTGCCAGTGTGTACTAGTGAGTTTTTACTCTCCTTTACTTAACCCTAACAATGCTGAAATTTCAAATGGACTATTCCAAAATTCAAACAGGTCAAGCGTACGATGAATATTTGGGGATTTTTCTAACACTAAATGTAACACTAAAGAAAGGTGTAACATGACAAACAGTGCAGACGCTGATGAGGGGGTGTCCGCGAGGACCCCTGTCATGTGGGCCTACATTGTTTGCAAAGGAAATTAGTGACTCGTTGCCCGCATTGTAAGGGTTAACTTCAAACTATGCAAAGTATATAGTAATAAAACAAAACATATATGACGTCGTTTTCAAGAAGGTACGATATTGAATACATGTATTATATATTTAATAAAGTGCACCCACTATTATCATACAAAGTCACACAAACTCATCTTTATAAAAAAAATTAAATGATCAAATATCTGAAATATTCTCAAAGTACAGCTCGGTATAACTCAATAAATAATATAGTGTGTGAAACCTCCATAAAGAAACTTATCGTCAAAATGTATTGAAGCTCTTATGACATACTTATGCAATGAACTGAAACCCTTTATACATGTATAATGTGATAGAGGAGCTACCTTAGCAACACGGTATTTCCCGTTTATTTATTCGAAATCATATTTTTCCAGCATCGCAACTTGTTTGCTAGTATTTTTTAACAAAACATCGACATTTTCATTATTGCAAAAGCAAAAGTGACGCTAACATATACACGCCCTGTCATCTCTGGCTCCATCACATTTTCGCGATGTATTGAAAAAAGAGCCAAAGAAACTTCCGAGAAGCAGCCAAAGACAGGAAATGACCACGAAAGGTAAGTCACACAATGCATTGTGTACAGTAAAACCCCGCTAATGCGACCACCAAAAAGGAGCATAATTCTGGGTGACAGAGGCAGGTGGTAGCTTAATGCAGGACGAAAGTTATGCAGAAAGCTCCTATTGGAGCTTTCTGCATAACTTTCGTCCTGCATTAAGCAACCACCTGCTTTAAACGACACCAGTGGCTGTTTATTAAGTGGTCGCATTAGTGGGGTTTCACTGTATATACATTTCTTCCTCTATAAAAGTCATCTAGTTTTTTTTCAAAAATCGGACATCGCCATACCACATAGATTTGATCATACATAAAGTCCGTGATGTTCGACTTGCAAAATAATTCTGTTTGTAGCCGTTGAATTGAACCAAAGTTTGGACAATGACCCGATCAAAACGGAAAGTAGACCAAAACAACACGTATATTTCATGTTTTATGCCAAGTCCCAGTACTGTAAGCATGGAGCGTTGTTGCTTGATAGATACTTGTTAGATTTTGAATCATATTTCGTTATCAATTATTATATTCCTGTCCTGCTCGCCAATTTTATCGATTGAGAAGGATCATGTGTTGTGGAGAGGGAGCCAAGATGCAGAGATGGCGCCAACATATGCACAAAAGTGAAGAAAAATTACTTTTTTGTTTTGCATTTTGAAGTATCAATGTAGGCTCATTATTAAAAGTAAAGATACGACTCATACAGGAGACATCATATACAAAACACACCACCGCTCTAACGGCATCGTGACAAAACAGACAACATATGTATAAGCCTATCAAAAGACAAAGAGAGACGCACATAGACATATTACGAACATCACTTAGCGAGATGATGGAAGTACCGCTTTGAAACGGTCAGTGAGAAATGCTATTAGAGGTGGGTGTGGGTGGGAGCTTTTTAACTACCTCACACTTTCTATAGGACAAAGAAAGTTACATTGATGTATCCGCTCTCCGACTAATCTACAATAGCCTTCTGTTAAAAAGTAGATCTATGTCTATGTATACAACAAACAATATACAGTTACCCCCTCTAAAACGACCACTCTATGAAAAAACATGGGTGTCTTTAAAAACTGACGATTGCTTCACCCTTCGCTTACTGAATTTTAAAATACATTTTTCCTTCTTTACCCATGCACTGTTGTATAATTACATATATCTTCACTGACTACAATTATTTCTCTGTGCAATCACTGCTGTGGAGTGTACTGGTTGCACAATCAACTTGTAAATAGTGCAGACCCTGATGAGACAGCTCCTGCAGGAGCTGTCTCATCTGGGTTTTCACTATGTATATTGACGTGAATAGCAAGCGAAGGGTTAATGCAGGACCAAAGCAACGCAGAAAACTCCTTTGTGAGCTTTCCGTACAACTTTCGTCTTCAATTAAGCCACCACCTGCCATTGAAACCCAGAATTAAGACCCTCTTAGGTAGTCGCTTTAAATAGCTACTTCATAACAAAAATCTTCAGTGGTAAAGTTTGTTAAACTAGTATTCAGAGCCAGTTTTGATTATTCAGCAGATTATGGGTTAAGACCCTGTAGTAGACCTCTCGTAGGTGGTCGCTTTACATTAAGTCTACTGTATATAGAAATGAAGCATTAATATAAGAACACCTTTAACTTATATACTGCTATAAAATGATGGCTGTTTATACTCAAATCGGTTTCTTGTTTTTTTTTCTACTTCATATGTGTTCAAGTTTTAAATTTGGAAGTCACTGACCTATTATCAGGGAACTAGGATATTAATGAGACACCGAGTTACACGGTATCTTATCTGGATCCAAGCTCTTTGCAGTCATGTCGCGATTAGTAGGACAACGGCTAAAACAGAATGATGTCACCCTTTTTCTTATCGTTTATCTGACGAGGGTTGTTCAATATGTACTGTAAGCAGGGTTCTTAACTCTTTACCTCACATATACGCTTTCCTGCCTGCAAACAGAGTAGATCCAGATCAGATGGGTCATGTAACAGCATTCTGATCAGGGTCTACTTATGACATGGCATGATGTAGATATGTGTCTATGGCATGATATGGACATGTTTCTACGGATTATTCACAAAGATATGAATTCTTGCATGAATAATAATGAACTAACCTTTCGCACAACTAAATAGCGTTCTTTTTACTTAAATAATGATCTTACTTCGGGTTATAAGTGGACAGGTGTTCTGTATATTTTCTCACACACACGCACGCACGCACGCACACACACACGCACACACGCGCGCGCGCACATGCGCGCACTCAGCACGAACACACGCACACACATGCGCATGAGACGTCTACTCTGTACTTATTGAGTAAAGGATTAAATATGGAACATCCAGTGCACTTGTAAACATCCCTCTTTGTATATGAACTAAAGCTTGCTTAGATGTATCAATTCTGGGTTTTTTATCGTTCCAATAGTGTAACAGACATGTATAGACAAATTCTGTTTTTGGTTTTATTTTTCCATATGGGAGGTAAGTACTAGGACATTTTGACACAGAAACTGTAGAATTAGATGTATATTACACCATAAGCAGACAGAGAAGTATACCACATATATCATATTATGTATATGATTTACCATAAGCAGACAGAGCAGACCCTGATCAGACGGCTCCTATATATAGGAGCCGTCTGATCTGGGTCTACTCTGTTTGCAAAGGCGTAGAATTGCGATTTATGGAGTAAAGTGTTACCATTTCTTCAAGATGATATCAACTCATAAATATTGATGGAGAGAATCAATACAATAAAACATGGAAAAAACATTTTTTCAACCAGGTAACTTAGATAAATTAGATTTATAAGAATACATAATAAAACAGAGCAGACCCTGATCAGACGGCTCCTACAGTAAGTTTGATAAGTTAAACCTGGGACATTTAATAAAAGTTATTTAGTACCGAAACATATTTGTTTAGACTAAGTCCAAGTATCTGTAATGCCACATGAGAATGAGCTCGGACTCTAGCAAATCTCGGGGCCTGGTTGATATTTTACTGCAGTAAAAACTCGATTCTTCGAAATTTTACATGCAGAAAGATCCTAGAGGAGCTTTCTACAGGACTTCCATCCTGCATTAAGCTGCCGCCTGTGTTAAAGATCAATAATGGTACGTATTTGAGTTTTCGTAGTATCGAGTTTTCACTGTATATCAGACCTTCTTTTACAGCTGAGGTATTCGCCACAGATTGCCCTGACGGATGGACAGCTTACGAGGGCTCATGTTACCTGTTTGGTCATAACGAGAAGTTGACATTTACCGGGGCTGAGGTATTGTACCTAATTGTTGTACATATATCAATCTTAGATTGAACAATTTTGATACATTTGAACAAAAATCGTATTTAATGAAGAACCTGGGTTGAGCGACCATTATAAAGAGGTCTAAATCTAAGTCTTTAAGACAGACGATAGCTAAATTCAGATCGAAAATAATGTTGAACACTCAGAATAGACCTGTCTGCATTACGATTACAATGCATATAGCAAACAACCTAGAATTTAAGACTTCTGTGTTTAATAAACGAATGGTCGCTTTAGACATGTTCTACAATCTGGGTCACCGGCATTTGGCCGTCGTCATGGACTCAATCACTGATAATTACACTCCCAAAGAAAGGCAATCTCCAACTAGACCAGAACTACCGTACTATCAGTCTTACTAGTCATTCCAGTAAAATAATGCTTAAGATTATCCTAAATAGATTAAACCTTTCCCTCATATAAACGTGTTTTCACGCATTTGCAAACAGAGTAGACCCAGATCAGACGGCTCCTAGAGGAGCCGTCTGATCAGGGTCTGCTCTGTTTGCTAATAGAATTTCAAAGATCTGTGTCTTTACTTTCTAAAATGGCTACAATTTTCCATATTTCATTACAATCATTTTATCTATGAATATTCAGTAGGTATTGAAATTTGGAATGAACATAGAACAGGGAAAAGATTAAGACCACAGGCATAACACATCACAGCAGAATAGCAAGAAGCACTGTAGAGCATATCTTCAATCTGCATATACTCTGTTAAAAACATCTCCAGCACCAAAGGGATTTATACAATTTCTTCATTGGTGTTAAAAAAGCATTCGATTGAGTGTTGCACGGGGCTTTGCGGTCATCATTGAAGAAGTTCAATATCAGCAAGAAACTTATAACTTCCATTCAACAGTTATACAACGCAATGAGCGCTGTCTTATTGCACGGATCTTCGTGCGAATGGTTTCACACGCCTGTAGGAGTACGACAAGGCGTTTTGTTCCCCCTACCCTTTTCAACATTTTCCTTGAGGATATCATGATGTTTGCCTTAGAAGATCACATGGGCATTATAAAAATTCGAGAAAGAACCATCACAAACCTCAGCTTTGCTGACGACATCGATGGCTTTGCAGGGGATGAAAACTTGTAAACTCGCAACTTTTGTAGAAATTTGAGACGAAGCGTTCACCAAGCGTGTCATGGAAATCAGTGCGGACAAAACTAATATCATGACTAACAGCAACACTTTAGAAAAAAAATCTAGTTCACGGCCAAAACTGTCAACGGTAAAACAGTTCAAATACCACGGAGCGAGCATCAATGATGAAGGCTCAAAAGCAGAAATACTATCCAGAGCGGCAAAAGATGCTTGGGAATATTTAATGTATAGGCACCTGAGTCCTCGTATTGGGCGGGGGAAAATTTTAAACCTAGATCGCAAATCCTGCATTCTGAGGTATTCTGGATGACAAATGACAGAATAAAATTAGATTATATTTCCCCATGATTTGACTTTTTTTTTTAAAGAATTACCAGAATTACCATCTTGGTCACTAGGCCGTCATCTCGTAATTATCATATGTCGACATTAAATTACAACTTTAAAACATACAAAACATACAACCAACGACCAAAATCGACCTAGATGTTGAACGAGCCATCAATACTGTAATATAAGCTTAAGCTGATTTAGAGAGCAAAGATATATGTTAGTATCCATATATAAAACAGCTAATGTTGATTCCTATAATATTCTGTTGCTATATTATGAAATATTAAATGAAACTACTACTTTAGCTGACACTTATATACAAAACACAGAAAAAATAATCCTATTTACTGTTTTGAACAGATGTTCAGTAAAACGGAGATACTAGATCCAAAGTGTTGATGCTTAACTGTCTTTAATTTACTTGTCTCTATTTTATTCAGAAAAATCCATTTTTCTACATTTTCGTAATGCAAATATGTTAATGGCTCGTTCAACATCAATGTCGATATGCTTATGAATATGCAGTATGGCCAAGCCAGACGGTCTATCAATTCCCATTGTGGTATGTAGATAGTTTGACAAAACGGGGCGTACTATGGAACGACGCTGTCTGTCCGTCTGTCTGTATGCCAGTCTGTCCGTCTGTAACATCTCTTACTCAAGTTCTGCTTGGTGGATCCTCCTCAAATTACACCACAATGTTTATCTGGACATGCTACAACAAACAAAGATGGAAGAGGCTGATGCGAAAGTCAATCCTGCGGTGCCCCCACCTCTATCACATAACTTCCATTGTATTCGAGTTGAGTTTATAAATACATGTAGAGTCACCGCATCTATACTACCTAAAGAACGAGCTCGATTTTGTGTCGGATTTGCCGTAAATACGGCACAACGTACATATTGGATAATATGCGGACAGCCTTCCAATGTCAGTGACGATTGGCGAATATTCCGATACGGACACAAACGTATTGTAACGAAAGGTACATGTATAACTGAAGATGACAATACAAACAACTACACATGTGACGTCATCAATGAGCATGAAACGTGACGTCATGTATAATGTAATCAATACTTAATATGTTTTTCTCGCTTCTCAGCCGTGCTAGATAAGCTGAGTTACTAAAAATAGCCGTACTAGAAATCCTTATCTGGAACACCCCGTGACTAGTGTATTCATACGCGCGATTGGGTAAAATCAATACAAGGGAAGGAATTCTTACAGAATTATACAAACATTTCTATAGGCAACAACCTTATGAATTGAAATTAATATAAGTAATTAGCACGAATATGAAATACTATTTATCATATAAACACTTTAAAAGCCTATTTAATTAACCGAAGACGTTGTTTTGTAGTCACTCAGTCATTTATATTTTACGCCAGAACGTAACGTTTGTGGTTGTCATAACAAATGACGTCATTTTGTCACGCCTAAAGTTATGCTGTAGTCTGTTGCTATTAGATATGGAAGTCGTATTACGCAATGTAAAGTAGTACTTCACAAAATTCGTTAATTGACTTGGTTTTAGGGCGTATTTCAGCGAGAAAAATAATCAAGCATGGGCCGTCTTTAACAAAACCCATGCTTGATTCTATTAATTTATAGTAGAGAAAAAGTAGTTTTGGATCCATATCGCTTTATTTCTATAAATGAAATAATGCGATAGGTTTTATAAGTATACAGATTAATATTATTGGTGTTATACTCTTTTTCGGGAATTTTCTGGAATAAGGAGCCTGGATACCCAATGGCTAAGGAGAGGACCTGCTAACCGCTAGGAATCTCTTGGCAAATGTATCATGCCGCGGGAAGTATAAAGCTTAACGCGCGCAGCAGACGAGAGCTTTCCTCTTTCAAATTCCGGCCAGATACTAGATCTAGAGACCACAGAACTTACACGAACATTCATAATAAGAAGCCCAACGCGAAATAGATCTACAAGAGACGGTTTATTAACTTATTAGAACCATAAGTCTCTATTTCATCACTGATAATAAATAAATTCTGTTCATTATAATTTGATATGTCCATGTAAGTCGTCCACCCACGAAAGTCCATTTTGCCGTCCTGTCACAGTATTATTTATTTGTTTGTTTGTTTTGTTTCTCCTTTATTATTTGTTGACAAAACACTAGACGGCTTGTGACTGTTTATACGGATATATTGTCCTGTTTTATTGACCTGTCAAAATTTGAATATTCCTACCTCACTGAAAGGATATATTTAGCTTGGGTAAACCTGTGTTTCAAACGTTTCTCACGAAGCTATATATGGCGTGTTCAGCAAGCGTATAATTATTTAAATTTTGACAGGTTAATAAAACAGGACAATACCAACTTATTTTGTCACAAAACGTGACCGACTCTAATGTAAACCAAACGAAGCGACTACAGCGATTCTTTATTTTTAAAAGCCTTAGCAAGCTGCAATATTTTCAACATAGCTGTATTGGTGCTGATTTTTATGCCAACAAGTTGAAGATGGATGCAGCCAACTCCGCATTAAAGCATATCAAAAACAATTTGCTTTCCCAATCCAGGTCGGCAATGAATGAAGATAGGTTTAATGCACATGAATTAATGCTCATGAATACATAAGGATATTGACATAGATATCAAGGAGGTTATAAACCTCTATGCGACAAGACATCATCGTAGGATGCTGTTGCTTAACCCACTGTCTGACAGTTACGTGTAATTGAAAATCAAATTTAATAAATGCATGTTTTAGGTGACCGTAAGACTGATAGTTGCTGTCATACTCTGTTTCTCTCAGTGTTGCTGTTATAATGAATAAATTCTGAAAGTGGGAGATCATTCGAAAGCAAAAGTAGCAATGTGAAAAGAGAAAATTGCAGACTCGGTTTTAGTGAGCCTTTCCATGAGTAGTAATTAGAAGTGCAACACTACTCACGCCCCATAGAATCGGCTTAAGCAGTATTCACTTTTCCAAACTAATAACTTAAAAGCTTATGATCCCGAAGCACCAGAACATATAACAGCACTGAGAATGAAGTACTTTTTACGGCCGCCACACAAGCACTTAAGTTCAATGAAAACTACTTCAGCTTGGTCAATATCTTACACCAATTACCAAACAAATGTCTTAAAATGGTCAAAATTTGATGAGTGAAAGTCCATCAAAACATCACCAGAAAACACCGCCGGACGAGAAGGGGCTGTGTCCCTCTCGTGCTATCCACCTCCCTCCTGCTTCGGCACTCGTCCCTTACCTTCGGCGTGGCATATATTCTGGCTAAATCCATAGACCTGTCCTGTTTATAAAATGCCATGCATTTTTAGCACGTTACTCTGATGCAAGCACATTATACTCGACATGCTCGAGGAGTGCTTGTCTAAGTATTCAAAATCACTAAAATCCAGGAGCTTCAGGGGGGCTTCGCCCCCTGGACCCCCTACCAGGGCTTTGCCCTGGACCCACCAGGGGCCCTTGCGGCCCCCTGGACCCCCAACATATATTTCAGTTTTACGCCCCCTCTAACAACAATTCCTGGATCCGCCTCTGCATGACGTTAGTAGTATTTCAGTTTACTTACAAACTGCAAGACATCCTTACTTGACAGACCAGACTAAGACATGGATCAAACCCAGTCCTATGAGAAGCAAAGTAATTGTCATTTAGGGACGCCAACTACTTTACCACCGAGGCCCTTTTGAGGTGAATGTTATATTTATGTTATATACAATATATTTGAATTCAAATACCGGTACATCTTGGTATAAGCAGCACTTGAGCGGGTCTTTTTCTGTGCTATTATAACATTATCTACTATGGTGTAACGAAGTCTATAAGATAAAGTGTTTACCCTTACATAAACTATGCTTTTCCGTCGATATTTTGTCCTGTAAACCAAACATTGTTAACATAAAACTTAAGGTTACACTATAATTAATAACGATATTGGAAAAGCATTGTAGTGATTGTACTTTGCAATTCACCAGAATGTACCAAACAGTCTGCCCGCGCCAGCGCGGGCTCTTTTCTAATATTTCTCTATATTACACATGTTTAATAGAAGTTGTGACGTCATGTAGAAACACCACGCGCTAGCAGTTTGGTTCATTGATGCATATACATGTAGGACCTGTCAAAAACGGCAATTTCAGTCGAAATAAGTTGTGTGATAAAAAAGAATTTCAAACGAGTTTTAATAAAAATTTCCAAGACTAGTTTGTACAAAATGACTACTCGCAACATAATGAGCATATCCTATATATATACACAAATGGATGGGTTACAACTTTCCATTTGGACTAGCCGACTTTATATAATATGGGAGTTTAACCCTTTCGCTGCCAAACACTGTCGTCTGCTAACTTTGTCTTCTGCTACAAATTTTCATTCTTTTGATTTTCTTCATTTTTGTTTCAAAAACATAGTAACAGTAACAAACAGTTTGGATCTTGATGAGACGCCGAGTTACTCGGCGTCTCATCTGGATCCAAATTGTTTGCATAGGTAATCACAGATCCGGCATTGGCAGCGAAAGGGTTAATTTAAGTTTAACTGGGATTATTGTGTTTGAATGTCTTTGCTCACTGAATGATATGTGTTTCAGAACTATTGCCGTCAGCATAACGGACATCTTGTGCGCATAGACACCAGTGCAGAGAATAACTTCATGAAGTCTTTCATGTCGGGATTAAAAAGTATGTTTCATATCAACAAAACCCTCCCTAAATGACACTCAAAACAGGTCTGCAGTGTATTTCTTTGTCGATTATACAAGTGGTAAGCTAGCTTATTGCAGGTCAAAAGTTGCACAGAATTCTCCTTTAGGAGCTCTCTGCATTATTTTTGTTCCTGTATTAAGCATTTCCCTGCCTTAACCATTTCCCTCGTAGCAACGCCCTACAACGCATTTGCAAACAGAGTAGACCCAGATCAAGCAACTCCTGTAAGAGCTGTCTGATCAGGTTCTGCTCTGTTTGCTGATGGAACTGTATATACCTGATCATATACTTTCACTTGGAAAAATACATTGTAATAATTAAGTTCCTACATGAAGTGAACATTTCACTAATAAATACTCATGATGATAAAGGCTAAAAGACTGTCGCGTTTACTTATATTGTGTTCTCTTTCGAGATGCTAACATTTACTAACTAGGTATCATCCCGTACCCAATCACTGCATGGCTATGTAACGAATTTACCCCGCCGATGACCAGTCTATTTTCTATCAGTGCTCAGTGTTGCTTCTTTTTCTCAATCTCGTCAGCGTCCAAGGAAGCAAAGCGTTTCGCAATATTTGTAAACAAACTAACGACAATTCGTACTGTAACTATACCGTGTCAATTCGGCCCAACATCAATTCGGCACAGTCCAATCGAGCTTACCAGAATTATAATGGAAAACAAATCTAATACAAAAATCCGTCATGTATTTAACTTTAAAACAAAATCTAATGTACTCAGTAACCATTTGCTGACAAAAACACCGTGCAGCCATTCCCTCAAATGGGCTCTACGCTTGCAGGGGAAGTAACCTAGCTACTGACCGTGTATTGGATTTCTACTGACTGTGTTTTGAATTTCTAGTGACCGTGTATACGTTTCACTCTTCGATCATGTGACATAATTCACCCAATCACAAACACGGATTTCACCAAAAATTATCAGAGGTGGGGTAAATGTAATAATGGTGTCAATTACCCCTATACAGTGAAACCTCTCTATAACGGCCACTAAATTGTGTCAATTAGTGCAGGTGGCTGCTTAAAGCAATGTGAAAGTAAAACAGAACGCTCCTATAGGAGCGTTCTGTATTACTTTCACTTTACTTTAAGCAACCACCTGCCTTTAACACGAATTACTTGATGCAATTGAGTGTCCGTTATAGAGAGGTTTTACTGTATTTACAAACTTGTATATGTAGCAATGGTGTAAATGAAACGTATACTTACAAACATGTATATGCACTAGTGGTCTCAATGAACCCTATATTTACAAACATATATTTGTACTGATTGTGTCAATGAACCCTATATTTACAAACATATTTGTACTGATTGTGTCAATGAACCCTATATTTACAAACATATAGTTGTACTGATGGTGTCAATGAACCCTTTATTACAATACTAGTTATGCAGTGCTTAGTGGCCCTAATATGGAATATACACTGCCAGCAAATATTCATATGGGACGAGGTGAAGCAATGTATATTCCATATTAGGAACACTGAGCACTGCATAACGAATTTATCTTACCGACTACCTTTAATGTCAAGCATTTACACGCACGATTGCATCATAGGCCCTCATGTCTCCGAGCGGACGTGTTTCCTTCTTAGAAACAACTACAAAATGCTATAGAATAATGGATGTCTCACACCATATCTAAACAGTACAGCAAATCTATAATCTCATACACGTATCATTTCGAATAATTTCCTGTCATAGATCTATATTTTGACCATTACTCCATATAGATACTCTTTTTAAACACGTTAAAAAGGTTAGAACAAAGGTTCAATTGTTCTTTAAATAAAACATATTGTATCTCTTGGAGTAACAAGGGAATTAGCTATTGATATGACAATAAGCAGATTTTATTTTCTTGTAAATTAATTACCTTCCTTTAATACAAAAACAGAAAATGTCGTTTATATATTTTGTTTTGTTTTTGTTGTTTTTTTATCATTATAAAACTACCTAATATTTATATTTCAATGCCAATAAAGCATAAATTGTATGTATGCATTTTGAAAAAACTATTTTAGGATAAAGATAAATGATAATGATAAGTTATGGCTGTCAAGCAAGGGAATTAACTCTTGTAAAGACATGATAAGGATTTTAGTAACCCTATAAGGGTTTTACAGAGTTTTTGCGTGACCTCAATTGACCAGTGGAATGACTAGAATTTTGCAGGATGTAAGATAAACATGTTTATGTAGTTAT